>CAKOAT010186266.1:498590-678693 GCA_932364175.1 Eruca vesicaria subsp. sativa | reverse complement strand
CACAACCATTTTCAAACCACCACCAGAAACACCAACACCACCAGCTCCGATCACACTTCCGATCACGACCACACCCGCCGACTTCGCCTTAAAAGCCTTACACCTCACCAACCTCTCCACCTTAGGAAGCAAAACCTCCCCCAACCTCACCGGATCCGGATCCTCCGCCGCGTCGATCGCCGCCGCTAAACACAGCCCCGCTCCGATCTGCGCGTTCACCTCCGTCTCCGTGAAAAGCGCCTCCGACAACGGCTTCAAGAACGCTTCCGAGAACGGAGGCCTCGTCGTGCGCGACACGATCGCCGACACCGCCGCCACGCAGGCCGACCGCACGGAGGAGTCCCGATCGCGGAGGCGGCGGAGGACGCCGGTGAGGATCTTGGAGAGGAAAGGAGAGAGGGAATTTGGAGGGAGGGAGAGGGATAAGACGGCGAGGAGGTGGATGCAGTGTTTCCGAACGGCGGGTTTGTCGCCGGAGTCGGCGGAGAGGATGACGGAGATGAAGGAATGGAGGTTTCCGGTGGGATCGATGTTTCTAGCCATGGAGTCGAGCTCTCGTGATGCCATTGTGAAGGTGTCTCTGTCTCCAAGCTTTGTTAGTAACACCGACATGTTCTGCTTTGTGTTTTTTTGCGCCATTTTTTTTTTAAGTTTTAAGTTTTTTTTTTTTTTGCCGGTGGTTAGTGATGAGGCGGAGACGGTGGTGGATCTGGGGGGATGAGAGGTGGCAGTGGCATTTAGTGTGAAATTTAAGATTTATAGTTTTAATGAGATGAGAATGTGTTCGGTCGGTGGTGGAAGGTTTGACTATGTGAGTAGTTGTGTGTGTGTTTACCGTTTTGTCTGCGTGTCTCTCTGTCTTTATACCGTTTATTGGGAAGTGGTGGTATAGAGGTGATGATGATGACGATGACACGAAACGATGTCGTTTCTGCAGTTGTCTAAATATGATTATTACCTTTGCGGTACTTAACCTTAATTTTCTTTTACGAAATTGTATAATTATCTATATCATTAAAACTGAAATATCTTTAAGTATTGTTTAGAACATAAATATCAATATAAGTAAGAATTATTTAGAAACAAACATAGCAATATTACATTAGTTATATTTTTATATTTTATTCAGTTTAGTACAAATGCATATTAGACACACTCCTAGAGACAGATCTGATTATATTACAACACATCTAAAATATAACGTTAACTATACAAAAATTAATATATAAAAGCAAGAACCAAAATTTATGTGGGTTATGTATTAATATTATAGATCAATAAAATTTTCGATAAATGCAGATAACATAGAACATATGGACTTGTAGCTTTCAAACATGGATATGTGCAAATGAAGCAAAATGTAACTTTGATGGGATTCATTGTTATACGTACCCTTATCAAGGTGGTTCAACTAAACATTCTTAACGTTTTTAAATACATTTTGGTGAACCAGTGTTATCAATGAAAGCTCTTACTACTTGTTTGTACTAGTCCAGTTGTTAGCGTAATTTGCGTGATTTGTGAAGAACGTGTGGCGGATATGTTGTTGTTGAGTCATATAGATAACAAGTCGATAGATATAATTAAGGGTGGTAATCATTATCTCGATTTCGGTTTGAGATCCGGTCTACTCTGAGATGGACTGGGGAGACTTCTTTTTGAACTGAGCTTAGAATAAAGCCCAAAATATAGTTTAGCTGCACCGAACCGGAAAAAAAAAAAACACAGAAAAGCCTGTATTTTGTTTCACTCGATAACATCTTTTTCTTTCTGTCTACTTTATTAGATGCCTTGAGCAACATTATTAGGAGACTGTAAAAATAAAGAGAGAATGTGTAAGAAAGTTGAAAAAAAAAGATACAAAGACAAACCTCACGAGCTTGTCCCTGCAGCCTTAGCTTCTTTATTCATCTCAGCTTTTAACAAAGGTTCCATAGCATTAGCAACATCTTAAAAAACAAAATAAGAATTAAAGTTCGCGTCTAGAGACTTGTTCCATGTAACTTTCATATCGATCTAACTTTCTTTTCATAGTAACCGAGGAAACATTTCAGACAATAAAGTGACATTTCAAGAAACATCTTCTTACAGAGTTCTCAATGATGTAATAATCTAAGTGAACTCAGTAAACCTCTTACGCAGATTTCTCTTGAGCCATCATACCACATTTATTATCCAAAAATCAATAGTTTAACTTATGTAGTTGCACATAACCTGTCAAACCAAAAAAAAAAAAAAAACAATCCAAGTAAACAACAAACCATTCCAAAACTGGAATCTGTATCTCTACTTCTTGCAATACATGAATAATTCCGACAAAATATTACACACAAAGACCCTGTTTTCAAGCCATCAAACAAAAAAAAAATGAAGCTTTCCTAACATATTCACATCTTCAACACAAAGATGGAAAGAGCAAACCAGGCAGAAAGAAAACACTTAGGAACGCCTCTAGACGATTCACACAGTATGTATATACACACGAATCTGTCCAGGGCGAGTCGTTTCCTTTTTCCTTTGTAACTAACTCACACTCACTTCAGATTTTTCCTAACTGTAACATTCTTGAACACAGAGAGCCACTTTGATACACTGAAAAGCTTTGTCCACCTTCTGCTATGTGCCTTACCAACCACAACATTCTTCTCTGACATGATGAACCCATCAAGCGCACACTGCAAATCAGACCGAGTTTCTTCTAAGCCAAGAATCTGAGAGCAGTTCCATAGATTGAAGTCGTCGTATAAACCTTGTGGAGTAACTTCCATGTCAACATCATCACTGTACTGTCCACCACCACTACCTTCTGCTGCGTTGTGAAGGTTTGACACATAAACATAACCACCCTCCAAGCTGGTCAAACTCAAACCGGAGTAATCAATCCCAACACTGCTCTGTGAAGCATTGTGAAAGTTCCTCATCATTGAAGACTCATCATCATAAGAGACGACTTCATTTAAGTGACTCAATGCAGCAATTACCATCTCCTCAGCTTGAGCCTAAATCAGTAAAAAAAAAATCAAGTCAAATCTGTAGAGAGAGAGAGACAGAGAGAGGGAAGCAAAACCTTTTCAGTATCAGATAACTTCTCAGCAGGAATATACTGAAAATTCACAAGCAGTCCAAGCACTTGAGCTACTACATTGAATACCACAGCTGTTTCCTTCTGAAACCCATGAGGTTGGTACACGTGGACACTATTATCAAGAACACAGGAGCGAGCATGGTCCAAAGTGATTTCCCACATTTTTGAAGACATACCAGTACCAAGAATCTATAACAAACATTAATCATCATCATTAGGTATATTGCCTAGTTTAGAGGAAGGAAGACAAATCTTACTTGCCGGAGTTTTGGAGAGTTTAGATGAAAATGTGTAAGAAAATCCTTGACAGTGTTTATATGTGAATGGTTTAATCTTTTGTGAAATGCTCCATCTTTCCCTATCTTCTCCAATCTCCACACTTCATCGAAAAGTGAAGGAGGATGATGCTTTCTGTACACTACAAGAAAGAGTAAAAGAAGTTCATGAGATTAGGAGTTCTTGCGAGTAACTAGGCCTGGGCATTTCGGATAGTTCGGGTAGGGGCTTAGAGAATCCATTTACTACTTGGCCTATTTCCAGTTCAGGTAGTTTCAGTTCAGTTAATAAAACTAGGAACCGGAAAAAAAAAACGGTTATTTCAGATATAGAATTACAGGAACCATTCAGATATCTGAGGATTTCAGTCTAATTCCAGTTTCGGGTATTTCGGTTTGGTTCCTATTCTTTTTTCCAGGCCTAAGAGTAACAATCTTTGAGAGAGCATATACTTACATTCTCCTCGGTGATCTCTTACAACAAAGGACTCAGTGATTGCCTCTCTAACCTTAACAAACTCAAACTGATCCACCATCCGTACACCTAGTCTGAACTTCCTGCTCCTAGTCCAGCTAGAGTTATCAGTAAATGAAATCTCATCCATAACACCAATGCCATCATTAAGAACTGTAAATACATTTCCACTGAGGAGAGGTTTCTTTCCTTCTCTCTCTTTTACAATGTTGTTTCTGAAATCCTCATGACTTTCAAAATCACCCTCAACAACAAACACTTCGAGCTTTGCAGATGATGCAGGACCTGAAGAGACAATTTGGCCAGTTGAAGAATCTATTAGTCCAATTCTGATAGCTTGACCTTCATCTCCTTCTATCCGAGCTGAAGTGAAGACAGGAAGTGATAGATTGTTCAAGAACTTTAACTGTAGGTTCTTTGATTCCAAAGGATGAATCTCCTTCTCACAAATCCTGAACAAAGATGACATAACAGTCAGAGAAAGAATCTAATGTTTAATTTGAAAAGTAGGTTTACCATTTGATGCCAGTTAGATGCTTTGCAAGAGCCAATTCAACTTCTTCTTTTACCTGTTCCAATGGATATTTTAATATAATATAAGCTAAAACAATTACTTGTTAGATTACTGAATTCATTTAACATGATACCTACCACTTTACGGATTAAGGGCTCAAGAACAGGTTCGAGAAAATGTTTGACAGTTTGCAATCTCATTACCTCCTGAACCACACTACAGTTTTGGATTCAAAAACATATGTGAGAATCCATAACAGCTGGGTGACACTAAAGAATCTAAGCTTTTATAAACACTAATGCTTTGTCCACAGCAAGCTACTGGGAAAAAAAAAACAAAGCTTCTCAATCATGGTCACAGAAGTAACAAAAACCAAACCTAACTATAATTTCCGTTCCACGAAGACAAAGATCAACTAGTAGTCTTCTCCAATGTTCTAAAAATTGGTCTAGGCGGCACCTTCCTAGTCGCAAATCGGGTATAAACGAAACCATTTTTTATCGATTTAGGTGTTCAAAACAATAATACTCTATAAGGTGCCTAACCACTGTAGAATTGATGAGGTACAAGATTGGGAAATGATATATTGACTCTCATCAACTCTACATGGTATCAGAATTCTCGATCCACGAATTCCAACTATTGATGTGGAACACTTTGTGTCTAATACGCCCCCTGGAGATGATGGCTCTGATACCATATTAAGTTAGATGGTTTTAGGTTGGAAGTCCATCTATCCTAATAACCACCGCCTAGCGATTTTTAGTCTCCTCCATAATCATTCACAGAGAAACCGAACTAAAGAATCCACCATATTATCATCATATTGTTTTAAACTAAATATGTTCTTGTTCATAGACATGAGATATAAAAGATCACAATTTTCAGACTCTAATTAATACATATCTCATAAGCTTATACTTCTATCATCCATATCAAAATAAATTGAATCAAAAACAAATAGGGTTTTACCTTTTGAACCTTCTACGCTTATCCTCAGGCGTTGATCCACCATCCACGCGAGCTTTCCCTGCTTCAAACTCCCTCTTGTGAGACATACCAAAGAATTCAACAAGAGCCGTCGAAATTCACAGAGAGTTTCAACCATTTAACAAAAACCTCTTTGGGGGAGATAGATAATCAGAATCTTATATTTCCGGAAATAAATAGATGTGTATTTATTTATATTTTCCCAAAGTGTAACGGAAGTTTCCTAAATCTGATTATCTTTAGAAACAAGTGAGACCAGTATCTTGGAACTATCTTATCTTCCCCCACCACACCACCACCAGCTCTCTTTCAGACAAAAACTTAAAAAGGAAGACAAAAGAGAGAGACTATGCAAAATGTTTTGGTGGTAAGCAGATAGAGACAGAGTTGGAGAAAGTATTTGGTGTTGTGAAGTTTTCTCAGTGTTGTGGTTGTGTTGCGTGTGTAGGGTCTACCGAAACCGCGTTACTGACGAGGTGATTTTTCCTTTTTTTTAAAAAAAATTAGAAAAGTTTTGACCTTTATATCTGCTCACACGTTTGAACCTTTTCTTTTATTTTTTGTGACGTCACGTTTTAAAAGTTTTTTTTTTTAGCAAAAAGTTTATAACCCCAAAAGGAGTTTAATTTTTTAAATTAATTGGGGTTTTCGATTTTTAATTAATGAAAATATTTTTCTCTTCTTCTTGGACCTAAAAGACAAATCATTAAGAGCATCCGCATTGAAGGTTCGTGGGGGAGTTCACACGCGGATCAAGAAAAAAATAAAATAAAATATGCTGATTTTGGTGAATCCGAGTCTTGGAGGTTCGTCAGAATGAACCCGGTTCACACGAAGTTCGCCATGTGGCGTTCCGCGATTGGTCCGTTATTATTATTATTATTTTTTTAAGAAAAAGCAAACTAAAAAAAAAATTAATTTTTTTATATGAACCCCCATCCATTAGGTGTGAGATGGGGATGCTCTAAGCATGCGGAGAATCTGCAATCAATCGATTTAAAATCTTAATATTCAAATTTCTCCCATAATTCCATCCTTTGTTGTTATTGTCACATGGTATGTGAATCAGTTAGATATAGAGGTTAGAAAAGGAGCATATGGATAACATTAAGTTATGCCCCAGCCATAAGGTCTTGTCTTATGATTGTGTCTTTCCAAGTAGAAACAAACAAACTACATATGTTGAACTCTGATCTGAATATCTGATACTATTCTTTGCCAACTTGCAGATGTGAAATGTCTTTTTTCAATTTTTAATCATATTAAGCGGGGAGCAACTTAGTTATTAAGTTAGTTACAAAAAAAAAAAACTTAGAGAATGATTGTTTGTAGTTTTTGGTTTGGTTTTTGGTTTTGTTTTTCCAAAAACCATTTTTCACCCAATCAAGATTTTCATAAAATGGATTCCCTAAAATACAGGGAAACTAGTTTTTACAAATAACTGTTTTTTGAACACAAAAGCCAAAAACCAAGTTTTTATAGTTTTTATAACATACGATGGGTTTTTCAAAAAAAAAATTCAAAAACATTATTTTTTACAATATTTAGGCATTAATATAAGATAATAAGAAAAAGGATAATAGCTGTATACTAGTAAGAAGCATTTGCTTACACAATATTAAAATAATTGATATTAATACCATTCTTTAAATTTGTCAATAAAATTAAATTAATTATTTAAAATGTTATTTTCTAAAAATTGTACTAAAAACTAAATTTGTCAAAGCTTTATTGTACTAAAAACTGTTATAATATTTAAATGTTATTTTCTCTAATAATAAAATGATGTAAACTAAAAACGCATATAAAAATTTTAAATTTATCAATAAATTTTAAATTCTGAAGTTAGTCATTACAAAAAGATATATATATGATAAATTTGTGGTATTATATGAAAGGCATTCAAAATAAAATTTCTATATCTATGAGATTCTCATTAGTTTTATTTAAAAATATTTTATTAAATAATTTACGTGTCCTTTTGATGATAGTACTTTATTTATTTTTTTATTCAAAAACAGTATTAATATTTTCTTTATTTGATTATTTTTAAAAGTAAAAACCAAAAACCAAAAACTAAAATCTAAAACAACCATTCATGTTTTTTGAAAAACTAAAATCTACTACAAAATCAAAAACCAAAAACTAAAAACCAAAATCTAAAAACCAAAAACTAAAACTAAAAACCAAAAACCAAAATCTAAAAACTAACAAAACAATCATCACCTTAGTTTATTAAGTTCATCTATTCATAAATAGTGCCAAAAAGCAGGTTTTACGAAGTTGATATGATTTGTTACTTCTCCACGATGAGTCAATATAGTGTATGTAGCTACTTCTTTTGTAGACACACAAACATCATTAATGAGCAAACAGAGACGTCGACGTACCCATTCTCAGAACATAAACGCGTGATTTTAAAGAACGAAAAAGCAAAAACGAAAATGAGTTTGTCCAAGTTGTATTTTGTATGTTGTTTAATATTGTAAGCACACTATGTGTAGGGACAAGTACGAACCTCTCTACTAAACATATTTAAGATTTTATTGATTAATCTTAATCACATTATTCAAATACAACTAGAATCATAGTCGCTGTACCAGTAAGATAGTGTGCACTAGGTCGTTGATGATCTGCAAACAATGTTTAAATTATTTATAACCAGAAACCGTTTAAGCACTAATTAATCGAACACCGCAAGTACACACCACTACTCCTATATTATTATTGTCAACATTACAATTTACAAGTAATGAAGAGAAGCAAGCAAAGTAGAATGTAGGGGTGGGCGTTCGGGTACCCGTTCGGATTCGGGTCGGGTATTTCGGGTTTTCGGGTATTTCGGTATTGGGGTATAGAACCCGTTCGGGTATTTTTACATATCGGGTCGGGTTCGGATATTTTTAGTTCGGGTTCGGTTATTTCGGGTCGGGTTCGGATATTTAGATTTTGAAAGAAAATTTCAAATTCTTTATTACTTAAGTTTCATGTATTTAAAATTTAACTATTAACTTAACTGTTTTTAAAATGTTTAATAAGTTAAACGATTAATAATTTTGAAAATAAATTATTGAAAATAAAATTCATTATTTTGATTGTTATTTTTGAATTTTGGATGCAAATTTTGTTTATAAATAAGAAATAAGAAGCTTAATATGCATTTTAAATGAGTAACAAATTATTATTTTTTTTACAATTATATGTATATTATCTGATCTTAAATTATATATAACATTAATATAAATATTTTTAATAAAAGGAGATAAATAAACTAGGAATAAATAGGTATATATACATATGTTCGGTTATCTTCGGATACCCGTTCGGGTTCGGATAATACTCGTTCGGGTTCGGATATCTAAACTCTCCTAACTCAATACCCGTTCGGGTATTTTACTACTTCGGTTCAGATTTCGGTTCGGATATTTCGGGTCGGGTTCGGGTATCGGATAAAGTGCCCACCCCTAGTAGAATGTGTATGCATTCAACAATTGAAGAGATAGTCTTTACACGTGACGTCATGATGATGATAAAAAATTCATGATCATAATGTTTAAGACGTCTTCTCTCACTCTCAGTAGTTTGCTCTTCCGTTCTCATAAAGAATCACACCAATGACTCTTTCGAGCGATTCGCACAAGAAACTGTTCATGTTCCGTTCCTCAATGGTAAGAATGATGAATGTTTTAACACAACTGGATCGAGCCCAAGCCCAACACTGAGAAACATTAATGGGTCTGCACATTCTAAAAAAAGGCCCATTAATCTCAACCTTTAAAACAAACGGTTTATCATTCAGCGGCGCGTTATTTGAATTCGAATTTTGGAAGAATAACTTACACAGAGACCCCACACACAACGGGAGCGTCTGGGAAATGGTAGGCCCTCAGATTCCAAATATTCCGAATCTAACGGTTCGTATTGACTCTACTCCAGAAACTTAAAAGAGTCTTCAACAAAGTTCCCGCTCTCAAGGCAAAACTGCCAACAAAAATTTAGGTTACGCGTGTCTTCTGTAAACTATTCAAAATTAGATCCCTCTTATTCATATATCTTCTTATTAAACCCCAAAACTATTGATTTGAACCAAATTCCCATTTTTAAATCACGATTACATAACTCCTCAAAATCATTTTTCAAGACTAAAAAAACGTTGATTATCTGAACTTAGATATATAAGCTGTAAATTTTTTTTATTCATTATGGGTCCAATTGGTGTTTTAGTTTTAGTGGCTGTTGAAACTTTAGTTTAAATCTAAAATCTTAAAAGTCAAATTATTACTAATCGAACTTTAAAATTTCTAAAATTATTAATTTTTTTTATAAAATTAAAATAACTATAGTTGCTTTCCTTTTTCCAGTAAAAGCCACAATTATGAATTTTAATTTTTTAAAAATCATATTTAATTATAACGGTAAAAGTCTTAATCATCAAATTTAAATCCAAAGTTTTCAAATATTTTGCTGTCAAAGCTTTTGTTTCAAAGTTTTCAAATTTTTTTTTTGAAAAAAAAACAGTTTTCAAAATTTTAAACAATGGGAGCCTATAGCTACAGTGATCAAAGTGGACAAAATTAGACTAAACTAAAACAATGGGGTCATAATAAAAACAATAATATAATACAGGGATCAAAAACGAGTCTATTATTTTCAAAAACTGCTTTGTCTATTATAATAAGTAAGCTTTCTCCGCTCTCACATAATTTCAAAATTGAAAATCTTCAGTTTCTTCTTCCCACTCCAAAAAAAAAAAAAAAAAAAATTCAAAAGCGATCGCATCCATGGAGAAATCGACGGAGAAGAGCGTAAGCTCCGTTGCTTCTGGTAATCTTATAACACTCCTTCCCTCTCTTATCAGATCGTTCGACTCCTCGTTTCAGAAATCATAACCTCTCTCTCTATTTTTCTGAATCGTAAATAGGAAACTCAATCAACTCGAAGCTGAGGTATCCTCTCAGATCTGCTCTCAAACCTCCCGTTCCTGATTTCTCAGGCGGCGCCTCTTCAGCTCCCAGAAGGTAGTAGTAGTACTGTTCATCACTGTAATCACCTTTTCAGAATTTTCTAGATCTGGAATAAGATGAGACGTTATTGATTAGGTTTTAAGATTGTATGTGTTGATGGATTTGATTATTAGGAAACTACGATGATAACTTCTTAAATATGTTTAAAAGTTTGTGGTTAGTGGTCGGGTGGTAGCATGGCGTTTCAGCATCGCTGACGTGTGGCTACTGGTGATTTAACATTCCCGGGGAGGTTTTTTTTTTTTAATTTGTATTTCTGTTGTGGTGTTTTTCTATAACTTTTTAAATGTGTTAAAAAATTTTATGAATTATTTTTTTTTGGTAAAATATTCCCGGGGAGGTTTACTTTTTTTTTTTAATTTGTATTTGTGTGGTGTATTTTTTATAACTTTTTAAATGTGTTAAAAATTTGTTATGAATTATTATTTTTTTTGGTAAAATTTTGAATTTGTAAAATTTTGTTATGAAATTGTATTTGTGTTGTGTGTTTTTTTTGGAATCTTAGGGGAAGAGTAGCGTCTGTTGTTAGTCAAAGTACTACGGTTCTTGATTTGTCTGCTAAGAAGAGTGTTGAACGCGCCAAGTTGCCGCCGAGGAGAATGTCGATTCCTAACAAGGCCTCAAGCAACTCTTCTGTTAGTAGGTCTGTGAGTAGCAGCGTTACTTCTTTGTCTGAGAGCAAGGGGAAGAGACCTGGAGGGAATGTGAGAAGGAGCTTGAAGGAAGAAATGCCTGTGTCTAGTGTGATGAGATCAGGGGCGAGAAGAAAAGTTGTTGAGGATTTGACTTCCTGTAGTTATTGGATGGCTCATATCAAGCTTGCTGAATCAGTGGGGAAACATTCGATCTCTCTTGGTTTTTTTAAACTTGCTCTTCATGCAGGGTGTGAGGTAAGAAGTTTGTTTGTTTTTTTTCATGAAAGTTTGGTTGTTTTTTGTTTTGATTAACTTAACTGGCTTGTGTGTGTGTGTGTGTGTGGAATGTAGCCACTTGAGAAGATGAGAGAGGAGTTGAAATCGTATGTTGCTCGGAACAACATGGATGGGCTTGCTGATGCTGTGAAGGAACTATCTGAACTGTACTGTATCGTAGAAGAAGCCAAGCAGACAGAGAAGATCTCAGATACCACTTCTGTAGCGGCTGAAGAAGCAACTGATGATAATGTTCAGAGTTCACTCTACACTCTTTTAGATTCGAAGATGACATCAGAGATCATGAAAGAGGATGTTGTTTCGCAAGACTCAGCTGTCATAGAAGAAGCCAAGGAGGAGGAGGTTTCAGAAAGCATCCCGCAAGAAAGAACTAGAAAGTCTTTGGATGTAATCAATGTGAACCAAGCGGATGTTCCAGAGGCTGTTCAAGGATCAGAAGATGGAGTTCCAGTGGTGACTGTTGCTCAGCCTTCAGAGAAGAAACGTGCAAATAAGAAGGAGAGTGTTTCTAAGAACACCCTTCCCGTGAAGACAAAGAAAGCAGTAGCGACCAACTCTGTCAATCCAAAAGCAGTTCCAGAAAACAAGGACAATAAGCCTCAGAAGAAAGTTCAGGAAAGGATCACTAAGCCAAGGACTAAGAAAGTTCAAGAAGAGACAAAAAAGTCCACCAAGAAACCTGCTGCTAAAGAAGGTAAATAATACATTGTCTGTGCAAAAGCTTGTGTGGTCTCATTTAACTGATGATGCTAAATGTTATTTCGTATAGGTGAAGTTAAATCTCTGAAGCAAATGGAGAACAAAGAAAACTCTGTGAGTAAAATCTTCTTCTTTAGTTCAGAGAATCAAATCTCTTCTGTATCTAAAAGAGACTAACACACGATCTTGCTGCACACTGCAGGTTGTTGTTGGTGCAGGAGAAGAAGTCCAGGTTTGAGTGAAGAACAGAGAAGCGTTTCTTCACATCTCAATCAACTCTTTTTTATATTGGTTTGAATGCTTGTTCAAGGTACATAGTTGAAACGCTTATGCAAGTTCTGTTTGAAAAAAACAACAAATATTTTATTTGCTTGGTTTTGTAATTGTGTTATGTTTTTTTCTTCTCCCCTTCTCTTCATTTGAGATGTCCCTGTTTTAAGTTTGTCTATTTATTAGTTATCAAATATATTTCTCATTTTGAAACTTATAAATCCCATTTAGTTCAATCACTCAGCAGTCAAACATTGAATCATATCATTATTATACGTTGCTCTGCTTCACGGTCTCCATTACTTTCCTGTTATATTCTTGCTTGTTATTACTGAACAGCCTTGCAGCTTCTGTGTTTGCTGGCGAGCTAGGGTTTGGATCACAAAGCAGAGACTGCAGAAGAAGAAAAAAAAAAACTTGGTTAGCTTTATGCATAAACCCCACAATGCAGAAGACGCAATGAGTAAGTTATAAACCTGGATTGATGTGAGTATTGCAGAAACATCGTATATTGGACTCCATTGGTTTTGTAATATATCCAAGCAAATGCTTCCATCATCATAAACTGCACATAACTCCACAAATAAACAAAAGTTTAAATGTGGAACATGAACTTATCTTTTGGGTTGTTTTAAGTGAGTGATTGAGCTTACTGTTTGGATGAAACATCCGTGAAACAAACCGAACTACTGGTGGTTTGTTTGGGTAGTCCTCTGTGAACTGAAGAGTCAACTTGAAGGTACCTAACAGAGTATTTATATAAAATTTGGGTTAGTTTAGCTAATAGTTATAACTCATGAAACATGTTTTTTTTTTTTTTTTTTGAGTTGGCTTGAAGTAATAAGACAGACTTTACCTCCTTCCCATGGACTGTCACTAGGTCTGCAGAGACAATGAAGAATGAAATTCTTTTATTGTTTGAAGCATATTGTTGAGAAATAAAACACGTAGATAATGGTTAAAGATTTGTACCCAAAGATGAGAGCGTTCCAGAGCATGATATCGTTATCTTTAGGAGCACCACTTAACCCCACGGGAGGATCTTTCTGCAGTCTCTTGAAATCCCACATGAGTCTCTTTCTAGAAGGAGTCGACATAATAGCTGCATAGAAATTCAAGATATACCAAGTGAACGCTCATGATTCTCACTTGTGATAACATTTAACCACAAACACATATTGGTACCGTGATTCTCTAAGAGCCTACAAGCAGAGGGAGAAAGAGAGTCCAAAATCTACATTTATCTATCATCTACCTGAGGAAGCTCCAATATGCAATACC
Organism: Eruca vesicaria subsp. sativa; assembly: GCA_932364175.1. Classification (NCBI taxonomy): domain Eukaryota; kingdom Viridiplantae; phylum Streptophyta; class Magnoliopsida; order Brassicales; family Brassicaceae; genus Eruca; species Eruca vesicaria. The sequence goes on along the minus strand of CAKOAT010186266.1, from coordinate 665,148 downwards.
ACTAAATGCCAAAACGTAAAATGCAAATCAGAATAACGAAACACCAAACTTCTAAAGTGATCAAATCTTCTAGACAAAGAAAGAATGAGTTTTGGTGATTCACATGCATAGGTGAAATTCAAAGCTTAACGAAAAACAATGGAGCAAAAGCTAGGATGCACTTTCTCAAAAAAAAAAAGCTAGGATGTTTCAATATTTTAACCTTCGATGGATGAAAGAGAGGATAACAAAAGTGAATAGAGAGAATCAAAGAAGATATATATATATATATATATATATATATTATTCTCTCTATTTTACTTTTGATATCCTCTAAAATTTTAAATTTTAGAGGATATATATCGATATATATAAATTTTAGAGGATATATATTTTCATTACATTAATTTTAGAGGATATATATATATATCTTTATCATCTACAGAAGGAGGGGAAAATGAGCTAAGATAAGAATAATATCTAAAACAATTTTCTTCCAAATCAATTTTTTTAATTAAACTTATCTTCAAGGAATTTTATTCAATTTATTAATTAATGGTTTAGCATAAAGACAAAACAAATATGTCAACACCCAAGCGGATGTGACTCAGCAAAGCTATCCCCATTTTGATACTATTAATTTAATAATAAAGATTTATGGATTACTCACTATCTTTATTTACATTTATTTAAACCTAAATCTGAACGTAGTTTGAAAAACCTTTAATATAGTTGTTTAACCCATAATTCATTAATATCGTCATGGAATGATTTTTTTTTAACAACATAATAGACTTATGAAGATTCTGTAAACCAATTTAATAACTATGAATTCATATGGACAACAAAGAATGACTGCTTGTTTATATTGCGTGTTAGTCTGTCTGTCTTTAAATTTTGTGTCCGTAGAAAAATGAATATTTTCCAAATAATTCGCAAATGCTAACCATTCTTCCGATTCCGACACCATCTTCACTAACTGTGAATAATCTATTGTAAAAATGATTGTGTATTATCATAAATTCTTCATAAATTCCATAGCCCATATTAAAATTTTTATTTGTGAGTGTAGGAGCGATTGACTCGCTCATGTATTCCATAAGACTATCAAAACCTTTCAGAGTGCTAAAACCATCTTTGTTTCAAGAAGGTTTCTTGTAACTTCCAAAATCCATTTGTAAAACACAATTTCCCTGGTATAACCGATAATGAGGTTTGATCCTAATCTGGTTGCTGCTCGAGTGAGGCATGTGCATCAGCTCACAATGCGACCTCTATTTCAGCTAATTTAAGTGTGTCCCTCAGATCAATCTCCAAATTATTAAATACTTTATTGTTTCTACTTTCCAAGATATATCATAGTATTCAAGCAAATTGATGATCTTTCATTTTTCAATCTATCCTACAGAATAAATGATCAAAATTAGCAAACATAAAAGGATCTCGTAGGTATTTAATGTTTTCATAATTTTGAATATTATAAATTAGTATTAAAAATTTATTTAAATATTTCCTTTTTAATAAATAATATTAATTCTATTTGATTTTTGTTCTTTAACATTGGTTAATTATGCATTATAAACTATGAGAAGTATTACATAGACGGTATTGTAGTCGACAATATTATCTGTTGTATGTGGGTTTACGTTTAACTACATCTTCTTAAACTATTATATGATATCTATTTCTGATGGTATTCCTTACGCATGTTGAAATTTTTTTGTAAACTTTTCTCCAATAATATGTATAATTCACTCTTCACTTTCTTTAAAATTTAAACTCACTTGTAAAAACTGCTTCGTCTGAAATTTGAACCTTAAATTTACTGTAAAAATCTTTAAATCTTAACTACTAGACTATGGTTTTTTCCACAACTCCATTTAATCAGAAGAGGTTTTAAATAAGAGAAAGAGAATATGCTTCTTCCTCAATGGTGATGAGTCATCGTTGGGGTTATATAACAAGCAATTAAAAAATATCGCCTTGTACGGTAAACAATATTAAAATAACTGCTTATTTCTCTAAATATCTAAAAATCATTTACGTAATTAATTTTTTTCAACCAAAATCAATTACTCTTCCTTTTTATAAGCCAATCACTCAGTTACACACACCAATCTCGTATCCTCAAAAAAGAAACGTCTCGAGTACAGTTTCATTCATCTTTCTCTCCGTCACTTTAGGATCTTAAAGCAATGTACAGAGCTTTGGCGAGCAGAGCACTGAGAGCTAAGTCTCTCTGTGACACCAAATCCTCGACCGTCCTTGCTTCTTTCACCTCTTCCAGGTTTGATCTATCGCAGTTTTGTTTCTCTTACTGTTCTTCGCGGTTTTAGTTTTGCATGTTTTTTTTGCCCTGACAGTCTCAGTAAAGATTTAATTAAAATTATATCAAAAAGACAAAAGCTTTTAGCAAGTTGGTGTTTTTAAAAAGAAATCTGAGATTTGGATTTGGTCTCATCACATCATCGAGTTTCCGCATCTGACAAGTCTTGTCTGAATAGAGAGAGATCCAATGTAATGATGTATGTGTGTTTTAACCGTTTTGCAGGTTGAATCATTCTATACCGTTTGCTACCGTAGATGCCGAGGAGATATCTGGTGCTCACCCTGCTGAAGTACAGAGCTTTGGTACGTGTTCACTTCTCATTGGTTGATTTTTTGATTGCTCATTGCAGTCATGTGGAATCTCTGAGATGTACTTTCCTTTGTATCTATAGTTCAGGGAAAGTGGATAGGGTCTTCGAACTATAACACGCTTCTGGATCCTCTCAATGGAGAACCATTCATTAAAGTTGCTGAAGTGGATGAATCAGGAGTTCAGGTTTGAAGAAGATCCATAAAAAAAAAACATTAATAGTACAGCCGTATAAGTCACATTTCTAACTTTGTCTATCCTCTGTTCTATGTCATAGCCGTTTATTGAGAGCTTAGCTCAGTGTCCAAAACATGGTCTGCATAACCCTTTCAAGTCTCCAGAGAGGTAAGATTTTCTTTGTAAATTAAGAATCTTTATCTATGTTTCATTCAATATACTAAAACCTATGGTCATGCTTTCTGCAGATACCTTTTATATGGAGATATCTCCACAAAGGCAGCTCATATGCTCGCTTTACCTAATGTAAACTATGTTTCAATTTTTTTTTTGACTCTTGATTTCAAAATTCAGATATCCTGAATGATATGTGTACTGAGCTACTGTTTTTTTTGTTAATGTGTGTGTTATATACATTATCAGGTATCTGATTTCTTCACGAGGTTGATTCAAAGGGTTGCTCCAAAGAGTTACCAGCAAGCTGCTGGAGAAGTCTTTGTCACAAGAAAGTTCTTAGAGAACTTCTGCGGTGATCAGGTATGTGAAAACCTCCACACTGTATTATATTGGTTCCTAGTTGTCACTTTTGAATGTTTGTTTAATGGATTCTGCTTCTCTATCTTTTTTTTATCAGGTGCGTTTCCTGGCACGGTCTTTTGCAGTACCTGGGAATCACCTTGGGCAGCAAAGTCATGGCTACCGCTGGCCTTATGGTCCTGTAAGTCATTCTCACTAGATGCGTTTAACTTGTGACTATTCTTGTTTTCTACTTTTGTTTTTGAACTTAAAAATTTATTTATGATGCAGGTAACGATTGTTACACCATTCAATTTTCCACTTGAGATTCCACTACTTCAGCTGATGGGGGCTTTATACATGGGTAACAAACCTCTTCTTAAAGTGGACAGCAAGGTATAAACTCATATCTGTACACACATATATAGCTATTCATATTCTTCTTTTTATGATTGTTTTCAAATGTTAATTTGGATAGGTGAGCATTGTAATGGAGCAAATGATGAGATTGCTGCACTATTGTGGTTTGCCCGTTGAAGATGTTGACTTTATTAATTCCGATGGGAAGACTATGAACAAGATATTGCTAGAGGTTTGTGTTCTGGCATTCAAAAGTCTATCATCTCCACATGGTTTTCTTAAATTGAGCTGGTCTCATGTTATCCCTGTTTTTTTAATTCTTATGCAGGCGGATCCAAGGATGACTCTCTTCACAGGTAGCTCTAGAGTAGCTGAAAAGTTGGCACTTGACCTCAAGGGTCGGATTAGACTGGAAGATGCTGGTTTTGATTGGAAAGTCTTGGGACCAGATGTTCAGGAGGTTCCTTATTCTAATATAATACTTCATATTTTTATTTCCATAAGTCTCTTTAGATGTGAGTGTAATCTTTAACCCGATGTTATATTGTCAGGTTGATTATGTTGCATGGGTATGTGATCAAGATGCATACGCGTGCAGTGGACAGAAGTGTTCTGCACAGTCTATGCTTTTTGTGCACGAGGTTGGTTTGATCCTAATTGCTAACAGTGAAACTGCCTTTGAATCTTTTTGGCTACTTCCAGTATCTAACTTGACTTTCTTCCAGAACTGGGCAAAAACTCCTCTTCTTTCCAAGTTAAAAGAACTTGCCGGAAGACGCAAGCTGGAAGACTTGACCATTGGTCCTGTCCTAACAGTAAGTTTGATTTGTTTATAATTATCCAATGAGATTGTATCATTTGTCCTTAATATTATTTGTTTACAGTTCACAACTGAGGCAATGTTGGAGCACATGGAGAATCTGCTTAAGATTCAAGGCTCAAAGCTACTCTTTGGTGGGAAACCATTGAAGAACCACTCAATTCCTTCTATCTACGGAGCATTGGAGCCCACTGCAGTTTATGTTCCCATTGAAGAAATCTTGAAGGACACTAAAACCTACGAACTCGTCACCAAAGAAATCTTTGGACCGTTTCAGGTAAACATCATTTTCTACCTTAAATGATCAGTGTGTTTCCTTGCTGACACTTTGTTTCTGTATATGATGTTCCAGATTGTAACGGAATACAAAAAGGATCAACTTCCTCTTGTGTTGGATGCTTTGGAGAGGATGCACGCTCATCTAACTGCAGCTGTTGTTTCAAACGACCCCATCTTTATCCAGGCAAATCCTTTCACCATCATCAATCAATCAATCAATCTCTTAACTATCTTCTAATGATGTAGCAAATGCGTGCAGGAAGTGATAGGGAACTCGGTGAATGGGACTACATATGCTGGACTCAGAGGAAGAACAACCGGAGCTCCTCAGAATCACTGGTGAGCTCAATAACTAACATCACTCTCATTCCTTTTTTTCTGAGAGAAAAAATGCTAAATGGTATTATTATATAAACACAGGTTTGGACCTGCTGGAGATCCAAGAGGAGCAGGGATAGGAACACCAGAGGCTATAAAGCTGGTGTGGTCATGCCACAGAGAGGTCATCTATGACTATGGTCCTATTCCACAAGGTTGGGAACTTCCTGCATCTACTTAAAATGAGCTAAAAGAGAGAGAGAGAGAGCACTTAGTTTGCTTGTAGCATCGAATAAAAGTGAGTTTTGTAGCTTCGAATAAACTCTACTGGTTGTAGTTTCAGTATTGAGAGGGGAGGTATAACAACTACTTTGAATCATGAAATAAAGCGTTGGCTTTAGTTAGTCAAAGGCTGAGAGGCTGATTATTATATTATTATTGTGAAACTCCATTGAATCTTAATCATGTTTAATTTTGCATCTAACGATTTCTTGAACATTGCTTTTTGTTGAGAAATCAGCTAAAGAGTGTTATGAAAGTCTTCTTTTTAGTTTTCTTTCAATAGCGTAAATGTTGTTAAACGTATCAATCTTAAAATAGTCTAATTGAGAAAAATAAAAATTTCGTCACTATCATGGAGAAAGACAACAGCAGACTCCTCCTCTTGTGTTTTACACATACTAATCTGTGAACGGGTTCTTGATGATCCTTGTGATGCTTGCTGGTAACACTGAGGAGAATCCATAAATGCAAGATGTAGCTTTTTTACTGTTGTCTAACTTTATGTCCTAAAGTTTTGATGATATGTACAAGCAGTTTGTCTCCGGTTATGCCTCTGACTCTTTGTATTAGCTCGCTCCTCGAGATTCTCATGTTCTGTTGTTATGCAAAAGGAAACAAACAATCAGAATGTCTGAAAATTACATGAAAGAAAAAAAGATGGAATAATAAAGAAAGAAAACACTCACTTGCTGATCTCTATAGTGTTTTTGAATGATTAATATCTGAGAAGGAGCTAGAAACTTGGATAATGCTTTGATCAGTACAGGAAATGGCATCCATGGTGATGATCTCAATCTCCTTGGACCTCCTGTAAAAGTCAATCATGTCAGAAATAAGGAAGAAAGAAACAAAACTCTGTTTTGTTTTTTTTTTTAATTTTTACTTACTGTTGAAGTTAAATGGAGTTTTGATGCAGACAAGAAACTCAGGCAAGACATGTGTGTTCATGTGTGTACTCCACACAATATACTTCTTCGGAGAAACTAAATCATCTACACCAGAATCAAACTCTGGTGAGCTAGGACACGACTGAGTAGATCCTCTAGGTACCACCTCAGACTTTCCAAGTAAAACTCTAGAAAGCAGCAAAAATCTCATCCCATCTTCTGACTCCACAGCTGATTCCTTCACACTAGAAAAAAAAAAACACAAAATCAATAAGACCAATGAAACAAAACCTATTCAAGAAACCGAGATAACGAAGATTAGTCTGAACCATTTCATAGGTCCTGAGATATTTTTAACCGAGATAACGAAGATTAGTCTGAACCATTTCATAGGTTCTGAGATATTTTTTTGAACCATTTCATAGGTCCGAGATATTTCTTTATTCCGAGATACTTCGAGATTAATAATAATAATAAAAAAAACTAAGATTTAAAAGTTTTTTTTTTTGGTAAAAATGTTAAATAAGATTTAAAAGTTACCAATCAAGAAGAGCATTATCAGGGGAGAGATACAACCCACGACCAAAAGAACCATCGTTATTACACGGCTGGCTAAAACCATATTCCAAAACAGACTTCAACTCTGTTTTCGTGACGGCGCACCAACCGTATTTGACTCTACTCTCACCGACATGTTTCACCTCCACCGCCTCTTGAAAAACCTGAAACGCCTTTAGCTTCGCACGAGTCCCCACGGTTCTAAACCCGTTTCTTAAGATGGAGAGAAGCTGGCATTGGTCACCAAGACCAGACTTACAGTTTCTGTAGATTAGATCGTAAGCTTTGTCTCCTTCAAGCAACTCTATGAGACCGTGCTCGTCAGCGAAAGACGGTCTTGGTTGATCATACCAATCACAGCTTCCAGATTCAGATATCGTTGACCGTTCTTGATCCGAATCAAAGTTGGTTTGTAACTCTGTTCTTGCGTAATCCATTAGAACAAGAAAAGAATCAAAATTTTGAAGAGTCTTGTGTGTGTGTTTGTGATTGGTAAGGAAGAACAAGAACTTGAGCTCCAAGTGCGTTTATATATAAGGAAAGAGTTACATAAATGGAAACTGTGGAAGAACCGACTTTGGTTTTACTGTATTAATCGGCGGTGTTGCATTTGTTTATATATATATAGAAACACAGAAGTCATTGTCCTATTCTACGTGGAGAAGACGTAAACAAAGTTTAAACACGCACTATTTTAATTTATAAAAAATAAAATGATTTTATTTATTTATTATTATTACAGGAAAAAGGGAAAGAGATGGTCTAGTTGTACAACTAGTTTAGGTTTTTCTTTTTTTGGTAATCATCAACTAGTTTAGGTTTTGTCAACCGCTAGCTGTTTTTTTTTCTGCTTACATAGGTCGATACCGTGTGGAGTCAGCAGCAGGTTGGCTGATTGGAAAGACGAAAGTACCCTTTGGATATAACTTAGGCTGGATTTTAGGAGCAGAATATTACTTACTTGCACTCCAGGATAATATTTTGGCCAGAAGTCACGAGCGGCACACGTTTTATACATACATCGGCTTGGCTTGACCTATATAATAATAACACAAACCATTTTTCTTTCTTTCTTTTAAAGTAAGTAGAAAGCTCTCTTCGGTCAATGTTTTTGGACATTTTAAGAATCATACAAGTTCATGACTGAACACAAGCAGGTTTGATTATTCTATTGGGCTACATTGCTGGGGGACAAAATGTTCACTAAATAGCCCATTTAATGTGGTCTACTGGATTTATGCGGGTTTCAATCAATGGCCTGCAAAATAGTTGTATAAATCTTCTTAGGACTTGGTAGAGCATTAGCATAAGCATTATGTTCTATATTATCCAATCAACATTTACTGGAGAAACATTTAGAAAAGCATTTACTAAATGCAAATGCTCTCCAAATGCTCTAGGCTTTATGCTCTCATACGAAGCTTTTGGAAGAGCATTTGCAGTTAAAATATGTAAAAATTAAAAAACTAATTATATAGAAGTGATTTATTTTTATTTAATAATATAAAAAATAGTTTTATAATAAATAAATATTTTTATTTTTTTTAACAAAAATTGAAATTAAATATTTTCAAATAAAATCAATATTTCACATTTAAAATATAATTTAGTTTATATAATTTCTTATTTCATTATTTTTAATAATAAACATAAAATAATATATATTTATTTATATATGAAACATATATATATATATATTATTACATAAATTAATAAATTATATATCATATATTAGTTTTTATGATAATTTTACAAATGAATCATTTGTTACTCTACCAATAAATAAATAATAATAATAATTAATAAATAAATTATATAATTAATTGATTTTATAATATTAAAAATTATGTTATATCCAAATATATTTAATATTTTAACATAAATTTTAAATTTTCAAAATAATAATATTTCAGTTATAAATATAATATTATTTAAAAATGAATATTTTTCTATTTGCAATAGCAAAATTAATATATGTTCTATATATATATATATTAGTTTAAAAAATATATATATAAATATATATTATATACTAATTTTTATGATATTTTATTAAATTGTATATTGCTACTGTTCTACCAATCACGTTATTAAAAACTTGAGTGAAGCATACAGCTTCTGCAGCATTTACAACTTCTACAACATACTGCTAATGTTTTATCATCTGCTGTACCAATCGAGGCCTTAGTGTGTTTTGAGTAAATGTTTATTAATAATTTTACATTAGAAATTTTGGGTTTTGAAGATTTCGAAAAAAACAAATCTATACTATTAAAGTAGAATCACTTTTAGGTTTATGCCCCTGATTTTTAAAGAAAATTACAAAATATCTCATTTCCTTTTATTTTTAATGAAAATTGTCCATTATTAGCTCAACTGAAAATCGCCCATTGAAAACCCAACAATTCTAACATTTATTTACAACGAAATAGACTTCAAATCTATACGAAAAAATATATATTTATAAGTTTTTAAATTCGTCAACAGAATTAGGCATGAGCATTTTATCTAGACCGAAGACCCGAACAAAAACCGACCCAAAAATACATGTTTAGGTCCGGGTTCAGGTTCATGCTAAAGTATCTGTTTGGTATTTTTTTGTTTGGATCCGCGGGTCTCGGTTTGGGTCCGGGTCCTACTCGAAACCCGATCGGGTACCCAAAGTACTCACAAATTATTGTATATATTAGGTATATTTAGGTGATTGAGTATATTTTTGATAATTTGGGTATTTTTTAAAGTTTCATATTTGGATTTTTTGGTATAATATTAGGTTTTAGGTAAAATTTTAGATTTTCAAAAAAAATATAATTCGGGTATCCAGGTAAACTTTCGGGTATTTTTTGAATTTTGGATAAACTTTCGGATATGTTTGCGGTTCTTCAGGCGTTCTTAGAGTTTTTAGGTATTTTTTGGATCCAGTTTGGGTCCTTCGGATCCTTTTCGGGTCCTAAATACCCAAAACAACCCCCACAATATATCTGAACCAACGAATCCGACAAGATCCGACCCAAAACCGGCCCAAAAATTTAAAGATATTTATATGGGTTCAAATTTCTAAGACCCAAAAGATTTGGATGCAACAATATTCGATCCAAACCCGACTCGAGAATCCGAATACTCAGGATTAACAAGTATATTATCCGCGCTTTCAAAGCGCAGATCAAAATCTAGTTATGTAGATTAAAGAACAAAAGTTAATAGAAATTTTTTTGCAAGTTGTAAAGAATATAAGAAATGTAAGACGATTCAGAATGATACAGTAAGATTTGAATTTTCGTTAAATAAGTAAAATTGTTAACTGTTTGCAGATAAAAGTGAAAGACTGATAACATTCATCAGTCAGTCTTAGTGGCCCATATTTTTTGTTTTTTTCTTTCCACATGTTTGGATGGACACTGAACACTGTGATACAAAGATAAACCAAATTGGACACAAACTTTTAAATTAAGAAAAGTCGGGTCATTTTCATTTAAAACCGAATAACCGGTTAAGAGTAACTTAAGTATTGTGCAAACATCATCCCCAAAGTGATATCTATCTTCTAAGACAAGGCAATGTACAGTCATTGTCCTCTACTTTGAAACTTGTTTTTTCTTTCTTTTCCTGTTTTAGAAATCACACCTTTCAAGTATGAGTCCCTGCTTCTTCTGCTTCATCTTCTTCTTCTTCTTCATTTCCTTCTTCTTCCTCAACCTCAATGCCTAGAGACTCGTGTAGGCACTCTTGAGCTTCTTCTAGTACTGATTCATCTGCATCCGTTGCATATAATATCTTCTTAACCGCTACCACTATCTGCATTCATCATCGTTTCCAACAAGTACATGTTATTATCATATTCTCAAAAATTTAGAGTCTAAAAGAACGGAAACAAGGAAATTGCTAATGACATGTACCGGAAGATCATCGATCCCAGGAGTCTGACAGAGTATCTCTACATCCCTGAGCTTAGAGAAGTAAAAATCTCTTTCCTTTTCCAACAGATCCACCGAGACCTTGAGTTCTTCAAGCTGGTTATTGTGAAATAAAGTTTCATTACAAGTTCCTTTTTTTCATTTAACCTTAAGAAACGAGGGATTTGATTAGATGGTTATTACCTCCTTTGACAGTGCTTGCACTTCGGCTGATGAGTTGCTCCCACCTCCAATTGCATGTGATCTTGCTTGCTTGGGACCTAAAGTTAAGAATGTTTGACATAAGATTGTGAAACTCAAAAACTGGATATGGAAGCTAGTTTAAATGGAATACCAGATGGTTTGCTGGAAGTAGTAACTGGAGGAGGAGGATGATGCATATTGTTTGTTTGCAATGACTTTGAGACCTTACTAGACCCCTTTACACTTTTCTCTTTGCCACCTCTTGATCTTCTTTCTACTGGATTATAATTCCTATAATGATGAAAACCAATAGAGTAAGACTTTTGCTAGATAATAAGAAGAGAAAAAAGGTAGCAAAAAGATCCATACTCATTCATAATGCCACCATTAACAGAATCACAGAAACGTTTAAGCCATTGTAGAAACTCCAAGTTGTCTAGTGGTCTGCCTTTGACAAGCCTGTTGACTTCCAATGGCTAATGTATTCATATGTTGAAGGTATTAGCTCACATGATCTTTATCAAAAGCAAAGTGTATGATTAAAAGAAGGAAAATCATTACCTTTGTAATTTTCAGTTTAGTGAAGACTTCTTGCATGACTTTGTAGTTCTGTATCATCTCGTACTCGTTTTTGGCCGCAAAATTAACCTGAAAAGTTGAAAGATTTAGATTGCTCTTTGCAGAAGAAGCAAACAAGAGATGCCAATATAAACAGACCTTGTGCATTGGCACAACTCCTGGAAAGGTCATGTCCAACATTTGGCATTGAACAGCACCAGATGCAACCTAACCAAACAAACAACAAACCATAAGTTACTTTAGATAGAAAACAGTTCCAATGCAAGAGTATCAACATGAAGCCCTTTTCAACATCAAAGTCAGAAAAATATTAACTTGAAAAATGTGGATTATTATTACACAACATAAAACTGCAAGTAACACTTGTTCTGTAAAGCCAAAAAAGTGATGTATAAACCGGAATATTCAACAACAAAACATATGAGTTGCTTCCAGAAGCTAAGCATTAAGAATCAAACAAACACAGAACATCAGAGAGACAATGTAATTACATCTACACCTTTTTCAACTTGACAAATGTAAATTATTACACAACATAAACTGCAAGTAAAATTTTTTCTGTGTAAAAAGCCAAAAACTGATGTAAAAACCAGAAAATTCAACAACAAAACATACTAGTTGCTTCCAGAAGCTAAGCAATAAGCAACAAACAAAACACAGAGCATCAGAGAGACAATGTAATTACATCTACACCTTTTTCAACTTGACAAATGTAAATTATTACACAACATTAAACTGCAAGTAAATTTTTTTTCTATGTAAAAGCCAAAAACTGATGTAAAAACCAGAATATTCAACAACAAAACATACTAGTTGGTTCCAAAAGCTAAGCATTAAGCAACAAACAAAACACAGAGCATCAGAGAGACAATGTAATTGCATCTTAAACACACAAAGTACACCAGATCAACACTTGCACATATCTCAAAAACCAATCTTTATCAAAACCCATCACCGACATCATCAAAACAAAGCCAAAGTCACATCCTTTATGATCAATCTGCCATTGAAACACACATGCAGAAACAAAGAATCAACCTTTAACATTTACCTCTTCAATACGGGTGAGATTGAGATGAAGACGGTCATTGATCCAACCCAAAATCTCATTTCTTCCAACAAAGTAAGCACTATCCATCATACCAATGTTCGTCGCCATCTCAAAACGAAAAAAAAACTCTTTTTTTTCTCTCCTCCTCTGTTCTATTGAGAAAACTCAGATGCAATGTGCGATGATGATGAAGGAAAAAGGAAAAGGTTTTAAAAGAGAATCAAATCAAATGGGTTAGGTGAAACGAAACGAAACGAAAACTGAAAAAAGAAAGAATTTTTCTTTCTAATTTATAAAATAGAAAAAAGTTGATTCGATCTGTTTTGGGAGTTTTTTTTTTTTTGCTTGTTTGGAAGAGAAACTGATAACAGAGAAAAGGACGGTGAGCGAATGAAACAGAGAGAAAAAAGTGTTAAAGTAATTAAATTTTAATAACTTATTTTAGTCGTTACGATGTCCCTCGCGTGAACCGGACTTTTTTAAATTTTATTTTACTTAGAAGTATTGCTAAAATATTTTTTATTATATAATTTGCGTGGTCAGAACTTAGAAGGTATAAGAAAACCTATATGATTAAAATAAGGGAATTCAATATTATAAGATTTAGATACACATCATTTGATCGCTACAGAAAACTTATACATTAGATTGTTGAATATTAAAAACTTAATACACATCAACGATTTTACTATAGTATTTTATAAACCAAAGAAAGAGGCGTTTTTTAATTTTATTTTAGTGTACGGCGGAAGATGCATTAACTTCTTGGTTTGTTTCGGTTACAGCTAATGTCAGTTCACAGTTATGACAATGCTGGTTTTGGACTCTGTAATATGTAACGCTTTCACGTGGGATGCCTTTACTGAGAAGCAACATGGTAGTACTGTTATACATTTCTAAGGAAATTTATAGTATTATCTTATTTTTTTCAACTGGGATTTTGTTTTTTTGGTGGAACCACAAAATTTATTTGTTGCTTTACACATCTACCATGTCCGAGCATACAATCAGTATGTTTGTTTCTGTATAGTTTACTCTTGCTTTATAAGGTGATTTTTGCACAATTTGCTTTCATTTGATTGTATGTTTTTCTCTTTTAGGCAATGAATATTGAAAACAGGTTGTGTTTATTAAGAAACAAATAAGTTAGAATCATTTTCTTGTCAAAATTAAGGTAGAAGATCGTCTAAAGGTAGCAACAATTATAACCGATAGACGTATTACAAGTTAACTCATGTTTTTCAAGAAAATTTAGAAAATTTGATAATTTTGTTGTAATGCATATTTTTATCATGCATTTACATATTATAAACATTAAAGAGGTTTGAGATCTTATGTGTTTCCATTTCTCTAGAAAATATAGATTTTATAAGAATTAGTACATTAATTAAATCGTATACGAAGTTTAAATAAATTACTCGTTGGAAAGTTAGAAATAATGAATATGTACCATGAAAATATGTTTAGCGTACATTAATATACATTGGGAGTGTGGTTAAGTGTTTTTAAACAACACCAAAGTGTCTAATAATAATATAGAACATTTATCAGAAAATTCAATGTTTTCATAGTGCACTGATATAGTATGAAGATTAAAGAGGTTTGTGACCTTATGTATTCCTATTTCTCTAGAAAATAGAGATTATATAAGGGTTATTACACTAATTAGATCGTATATGAAGTTTAAATAAATTACTCGTTGGAAAATTAGAAATGATGACCATGTACCATGAAAATATGTTTAGCCTACATAAATTTACATTGAGAGTGTGGTTTGGTATTTTTAAACAACACTAAAGTGTCTAAAATTTATAAATAACATTTTCGAAAAATTTAACTTTTTTATGGTGGTTAACACACATATTTCAAAAAAAATTAGAAAATTTGGTAATTTTTTTTAGTACATATTTTCATCATGCACTGACATAGTATGAAGATTAAAGAGGTTTGAGACCTTATGTGTTCCCAGTTCTCGAGAAAATAGAGATTTTATAAGGATTAGTACACTAATTAGATTGTATATGAAGTTTAAATAAATTACTCGTTGGAAAGTTAGAAATAATGAATATGTACCATGAAAATATGTTTAGCCTACATTAATATATATTGGGAGTGTGGTTAGTTGTTATTAAACAACACCAAAGTGTCTAATAATAATATAGAACATTTATCGAAAAATTCAATGTTTTCATAGGGGTTAACCCACATATTTCAAGAAAAAATAGAAAATTTGGTAAGTTTGATTTAAAGCATATTTTCATCATGCACTGACATAGTATGAAGATTAAAGAGTTTTGTGACCTTATGTGTTCTTATTTCTCTAGAAAATAGAGATTATATAAGGGTTATTACACTTATTAGATCATATATGAAGTTTAAATAAATTACTCGTAGAAAGTTAGAAATGATGACCATGTACCATGAAAATAGGTTTATCCTACATTAATATACATTTTGAATGTGGTTAGGTATTTTTAAACAACACCAAAGTGTCTAATAATAATAAAGAACATTTATTTGAAAATTTAATGTTTTCATAGGGGTTAACCCACATGTTTTGAGAAAAAATAGAAAATTTGTTAATTTTGTTTTAATGCATATTTACATCATTCTATGGCATAGCATGAACACTAAAGAGTTTTGAGACCTCATGTGTTCTCATTTCTCTAGAAAATAGAGATTTATAGGGATAGTACACTAACTAGATCGTATATGAAGTTTAAATAAATTACTCGTTGGATAGTTAGAAATTATGACCATGTACCATAAAACTATGTTGAGCCTAAATTAATTTACATGAGAGTGTGGTTTGATATTTTTAAACAACACTAAAGTGTCTAAAAATATAGATAGCATTTATCAGAAATTTTAATTTTTTCATAGGGGTTAATCCACATATTTCAACAAAAATAAGAAAATTTGGTAGTTTTATTTTAATACATATTATCATCATACACTGACATAGTATGAAAATTAAAAGTGGTTTGAGACCTTATGTTTTCCCATTTCTCTAGAAAATAGAGATTTTATAGGGTATAGTACACTAATTAGATCGATATGAAGTTTAAATAAATTACTTGTTGGAAAGTTAGAAATGATGATGATGTACCATGAAAATGTGTTTTTATCCTACATTAATATACATCGAGAGTGTGGTTTGATATTTTTAAACAGTACTAATATGTCTAAATATTATAGATAGTATTCATCGGAAAATTTAATTTTTTCATAGGGATTAACCCACATATTTCAAGAAAAATGAGAAAATTTGGTAATTTTTTTTAATGCATCTTTGCAACATGCACTAATATATTATGAGACTAAATTGGTTTGAGACCTTATGTGTTCCTATTTCTCTAGAAAATATAGATTATATAGGAGTTAGTACACTAATTAGATCGTATATAACCTTTAAATAAATTACTCATTGGAAAGTTAGAAATGATGACCATGTACCATGAAAATATGCTTAGCCTACATTATTATACATTGAGAGTGTGAATTGGTATTTTTTAACAACACTGAAGAGTCTAAAAATTATAGATAACATTTATCGGAAAGTTTAATTTTTCATAGGGGTTAACCCACATATTTCAACAAAAATTAGAAATTTTTTAATTTTGTTTTAATTCATATTTTCACCATGCACTGATATAGTAAGGAGATTAAAGAGGTTTGAGACCTTATGTGTTCCCATTTCTCTAGAAAATAGAGATATTATAGTGAAAATATGTTTAGCCTACATTAATATACATTGGGAGTGTGTTTTGGTATTTTTAAAAAACATCAAAGTGTCTAATAATAATATAGTATATCATAAAAGTCAATGTTTTCATTGGGGTTAACCCACATATTTCAAGAAAAATTAGAAATTTAGTAATTTTGTTTTAATGCATATTTGCATCCTGCACTAACATATTCTGAAGACTAAAGAAGTTTGAGACCTTATGTGTTCTTTTTCACTAGAAATTAGAGATTTTATAAAGGATAGTACACTAATTAGATCAATATGACATTTAAATAAATTATTCGTTCGAAAGTTAGAATTGATGATGATGTACCATGAAATTATTTTTAGCCTACATTAATATACGTTGAGAGTGTGGTTTGATATTTTATAACAACACTGAAGTGTGTAAAAGTTATAGATAGCATTTCTGGAAAATAATTATTATTTCGTAGGGATTAACCCACATATTTCAAAAAAAAATATAAAATATGGTAATTTTTTTAATGCATATTTGCATCATGCTCTAAAATAGTATTAAGACTAAAGAGGTTTGAGACCTTATATGTTCTGATTTCTCTAGAAAATAGATATTTTATAGGGGTTATTACACTAATTAGATCGTATATTAAGTTTAAATAAATTACTCGTTGGAAAGTTAGAAATGATGACCATGTACCGTGAAAATATGTTTAGCCTACATTAATATACATTGGGAGTGTGTTTTGGTATTTTTTAAACAACACAAAGGTGTCTAAAAATTATAGATAGCATTTATCTGAAAATTTAATTTTTTCATAGGGGTTAACCCACATATTTCAAGAAAAATAAGAAAAAAATTGGTAATTTTGTTTTAATGCATATTTGCATCATAAAATGACATAATATGAAGATTAAAATGATTTGAGACCTTATGTGTTCACATTTCTCTAGAAAATAGAGGTTTTATAGGGGTTAGTACATTAATTAGATCGTATACGAAGTTTAAATAAATTAATTGTTGGAAAGTTAGAAATGATGACCATGTACCATGAAAATATGTTTAGCCTGCATTAATTTCCATTGAGAGTGTGGTTTGATATTTTTAAACAACGCTATAGTGTCTAAAAATTATAAATAGCATTTATCGGAAATTTTAATTTTTTCATAGGGGTTAACCCACATATTTCAAGAAAATTTGAAAATTTGGTAATTTTGTTTTAGTGCTTATTTTAATCATGCACTGGCATATTATGGAGATTAAAGAGGTTTGAGACCTTATGTGTTCCCATTTCTCTAGAAAATAGAGATTATATAAGGATTAGTACACTAATTAGATTATATATGAAATTTAAATAAATTACTCGTTGGAAAGTTAGAAATGACGACCATGTACCATGAAAATATTTTTATCCTACATTAATATACATCGAGAGTGTGGTTTGATATTTTTTTAAAAACACTAAAATACTAAAAATTATAGATAGCATTTATCGGAAAATTCAAATTTTGTAAGGGTTAACCCACATATTTTGAGAGAAATTAGAAATGGTATTTTTGTTTTAATGCATATTATCATCATGCACTGACATAGTATAATATTAAAGAGGTTTAAAACCTTATGTGTTCCCATTTCTCTAGAAAATAGATATTTTATAGGGGTTAGTACACTAATTAGATCGTATATGATGTTTAAATACATTACTCGTTGGAAAGTCAGAAATGATGACCATGTACCATGAAAATATGTTTAGCCTACATTAATATACATTGGGAGTGTGTTTTGGTATTTTTAAACAACACCAAAGTGTCTAATAATAATATAGAATATTGGAAAATTCAATGTTTCATAGAGGTTAACCCACATATTTCAAGAAAAATTAGAAAAATTAGTAAATTTGTTTTAAAACATATTTTCATCATGCACTGATATAGTATGAAAATTATAGAGGTTTGAGACCTTATTTGTTCTTATTTCCCTAGAAAATAGAGATTTTATAGGGGTTAGTACAACAATTAGATCGTATATGAAGTTTAAATAAATTACTCGTTGGAAAGTTAGAAATGATGACCATGTACCGTGAAAATATGTTTAGCCTACATTAATATACATTGGGAGTGTGGTTTGGTATTTTTAAACAACACCAAAGTGTCTAATTACAATAGAGAATATCAGAATTTCAATGTTTACGTAGGAGTTAACCCACATATTTCAAGAAAAAATAGTAAATTTGTTTTAATGCATATTTTCATCATGCACTGATACAATATGAAGATTAAAGAGGTTTGAGACCTTATGTGTTCCCATTACCCTAGAAAATATAGATTTTATAGGGGTTAGTACACTAATTAGATCGTATATGAAGTTTAAATAAATTACTCATTGGGAAGTTAGAAATGGTGACCATGTACCGTGAAAATAGGTTTAGCCTACATTAATATACATTGGGATGGTGTTTAGGTATTTTTAAGCAACACCAAAGTGTCTGCTAATACTAGAGAACATTTATCGGAAAATTCAAGGTTTTCATTGGGGTTAACCCACATATTTCAAGAAAAATTAGAAAATCTGGTAATTTTGTTTTAAATCATATTTTCATCATGCACTGACATAGTATGAAAATGAAAGAGGTTTGATACCTTATGCGTTCTCATTTCTCTAGAAAATAGAGATTTTATAGGGGTTAGTACACAAATTAGATCGCATATGAAGTTTATATAAATTACTCTTTGGAAAGTTAGAAATGATGACCATGTAAAATGAAAATATTTTTAGCCTACATTAATATACATTGGGAGTGTTGTTAGGTAGTTTTGAACATCACCAAAGTGTCTAATAATTATAAAGAACATTTGTCGGAAAATTCATTGTTTTCATTGGGGTTAACCCACATATTTTCAAGAAAATTTTGAAAATTTGGTAATGTTGTTTAAAAGCATATTTTCATCATTCACTGACATCGTATGAAAATTAAAGAAGTTTGATACCTTATGTGTTCCCATTTCTCTAGAAAATAGAGATTTTATAGAGGTTAGTACACAAATTAGATCGCATATGAAGTTTAAATAAATTACTCGTTAGAAAGTTAGAAATGATGATCATGTAAGATGAAAATATTTTTAGCCTACATTAATATACATTTGTAGTGTGGTTAGGTAGTTTTAAACAACATCAAAGTGTCTAATAATTATAGAGAACATTTATCGGGAAATTCAATGTTTTTATTAGGGTTAACCCACATATTTTCAAGAAAATTTTGAAAATTTGGTAATTTTGTTTTAAAGCATATTTTCATCATGCACTGACATAGTATGTAATTATAGAGGTTTGAGACCTTATGTGTTCCCATTTCTCTAGAAAATAGAGATTTTATAGGGGTTAGTACAGTAATTATATCGTATCTAAAATTTAATAAATTACTCGTTAGAAAGTTGGAAGAGATGAAAATGTAAAATGAAAATATTTTTAGCCTACATTAATATATATTGGGAGTGTGGTTAGGTAGTTTTGAACAACACCAAAGTGTCTAATAATAATAGAGAACATTTATCAGAAAAATCAATGTTTTTATAGGGGTTAACCCACATATTTTCAATTTTTTTTAAAAAAATTGGTAATTTTGTTTTAAAAGCATATTTTCATTATGCACTGACATAGTACGAAAATTATAAAGGTTTTAGATCTTATGTGTACCCATTTCTATAGAAAATAGACATTTTATAGGGGTTAGTACACTAATTAGATTGTATATGAAGTTTAAATAAATTACTCGTTGGATAGTTAGAAATGCTGACCATGTCCCATGATATATGTGGAGTCTATACATTAATTTACATTAGATTGTAGTTTGATATTTTTAAACAACATAAAAGTGTCTAATAATTATAGAGAACATTTATCGGGAAATTCAATGTTCTTATTGGGGTTAACCCACATATTTTCAAGAAAATTTTGAAAATTTGGTAATTTTGTTTTAAAGCATATTTTCATCATGCACTGACATATTATGTAATTATAGAGGTTTGAGACCTTATGTGTTCCCATTTCTCTAGAAAATAGAGATTTTATAGGGGTTAGTATAGTAATTAGATCGTATCTAAAGTTTAATAAATTACTCGTTCGAAAGTTGGAAGTGATGAAAATGTAAAATGAAAATATTTTTAGCCTACATTAATATATATTGGGAGTGTGGTTAGGTAGTTTTAAAAAACACCAAAGTGTCTAATAATAATAGAGAACATTTATCAGAAAAATCAATGTTTTTATAGGGGTTAACCCACATATTTTCAATTTTTTTTTGAAAATTTGGTAATTTTGTTTTAAAAGCTTCTTTTCATCATGCACTGACATATTATGAAAATTATAAAGGTTTTAGATCTTATGTGTACCCATTTCTATAGAAAATAGACATTTTATAGGGGTTAGTACACTAATTAGATTGTATATGAAATTTAAATAAATTACTAGTTGGATAGTTAGAAATGCTGACCATGTCCCATGATATATGTGGAGCCTATACATTAATTTATATTAGATTGTAGTTTGATATTTTTAAACAACACTAAAGTGTCTAAAAATTATAGAAAGCATTTATCCGTTCAAGGTTTTCATAGGGGTTAACCCACATATTTCAAAATTTAGAAAATTTGGTAATTTTGTTTTAAATCATATTTTCATCATGCATTGACATAGTATGAAAACTAAAGAGGTTTGAGACCTTATGTGCTCCCATTTCTATAGAAAATAGAGATTTTATAGGGGTTAGTACACTAATTAGATCGTATATAAAGTTTAAATAAATTACTCGTTGGAAAGTTGAAAATGATGACCATGTAAAATGAAATTATTTTTATCCTACATTAACATACATTGGGAGTGTGTTTAGGTATTTTTAAACAACACCAAATTGTCTAATAATAATAGAAAACATTAATCAGAAATTTCAAGGTTTTCATAGGGGTTAACCCACATATTTCAAGAAAATTTTGAAAATTTGGTAATTTTGTTTTAAAGCATATTTTCATCATGCATTGACATAATATGAAAACTAAAGAGGTTGGAGACTTTATGTGTTCCCATTTATCTAGAAAATAGAGATTTTATAGGGGTTAGTACACTAATTAGATTTTATATAAAGTTTAAATGAATTACTCGTTGGAAAGTTAGAGATGATGACCATGTACCGTGAAAATATGTTTAGCTTACATTAATATACATTAGCAGTGTGTTCTGGTACTTTTAAACAACATAAAAGTGTCTAATAATAATAATAGAGAACATTTATCAAACAAATCAATTTTTTTCATAGGGGTTAGCCCACATATTTTCAAAACATTTTTGAAAATTTGGTAACTTTGTTTTAAAGCATATTTTCATCATGCACTGACATAGTATGAAAATTATAGAGGTTGGAGATCTTATGTGTTCCTATTTCTCTAGAAAATACAGATTTTAGAAGGGGTTAGTACACTAATTATATCGTATATAAAGTTTAAATAAATTACTCGTTAGAAAATTGGAAATGATGACCATATAAAAAGATAATATTTTTAGACTATATTAATATACATTGGGATTTTGGTTATGTATTTTTAAACAACACCAAAGTGTCTAATAATAATAGAAAACATTTATCGGAAATTTCAAGGTTTTCATAGGGGTTAACCTACATATTTCAAGAAAATTTTGAAAAATTGGTAATTTTGTTTTAAAGAATATTTTCATCATGCACTGACATAGTATGAAAGTTAAATAGTTTTTAGACCTTATGTGTTCCCATTTCTCTAGTAAAAAGAGATTTTATAAGGGTTAGTACACTAATTAGATCGCATATGAAGGTTAAATAAATTACTCGTTGGAAAGTTAGAAATGATGACCATGTAAAATGAAAATATTTTTAGCCTACATTAATAAACATTGGGAGTGTGGTTATGTATTTTTGAACAACAACAAAGTGTCTAATAATTATAGAGAACATTGGTCCGAAAATTCAATTTTTATAGGGGTTAACCCACATATTTTCACATAAAATTTTGAAAATTTGGTAATTTTGTTTAAAGCATATTTTCATCATGCACTAACATAGTATGAAAATTATAGAGGTTTGAGACCTTATATGTTCTCATTTCTCTAGAAAATAGAGATTTTATAAGGGTTAATACACTAATTAGATCGTAGTAAAGTTTAAATAAATTACTCGTTAGAAAGTTGGAAATGATGATCATGTAAAATGAAAATATTTTTAGCCTACATTAATATAAATTGGGAGTTTGATTAGGTATTTTTTAAACAAAACCAAAGTGTCTAATAATAATAGAGAACATTTATCGGAAATTTCAAGGTTTTCATAGGGGTTATTAACCCACATATTTCAAGAAAATTTTGAAAAATTGGTAATTTTGATTTAAAGCATATTTTCATCATGCACTGACATATTATGAAAATTATAGAGGTTTGAGACTTTATTTTTTCCAATCTTAAAAAAATATAGATTTATAGGGGTTAATACACTAATTAGATCGTATATAAAGTTTCAATAAATTACTCGTTAGAAATCTCATGTAAAATGAAAATATTTTTAGCCTACATTAACATACATTGGGAGTGTGTTTTTTATTTTTAAATAACACCAAAGTGTCTAATAATAATAGAGAACATTTATCGGTAAATTCTATGTTTTCATAGGGGTTAACCCATATAGATAAAAAAAATTTAGAAAATTTGGTAAAATTGTTTTAATGAATATTTTCATCATGAACTAACATAGTATGAATATCAACGATGTTTGAGACCTTATGTGTTCCTATATCTCTAGAAAATAGAGATTTTATAGGGGTTAGTACACTAATTAGATCATATATGAAGTTTAAATAAATTACTCGTTTGACAGTTAGAAAGGATGACCATGTACCATGAAAATATGTTTATCCTAAAAGAGATTTTATGTGTTCCCATTTCTCTAGAACATAGCGATTTTATAGGGATTAGTACACTAATTAGATCGTATATAATGTTTAAATAAATTACTCGTTAGAAAGCTGGATAATGACCATGTAAAATGAAAATATTTTTATCCTACATTAATATGCATTGGGAGCGTGGTTAGGTATTTTTGAACAAATATTTTTATCCTACATTAATATGCATTGGGAGCGTGGTTAGGTATTTTTGAACAACACCAATGTGTATAATAATAATAGAGAACATTTATCGTAAAATTCAATGTTTTCATAGGGGTTAACCGACAAATTTCAAGAAAAATTAGAAAATTTGGTAATTTTGTTTTATGGTTTATATGCATCATGCACTGACATATTATGAATACTAAAGAGGTTTTAGATTTTATGTTTTCCTATTTCTCTAGAAAATAAAGATTTTATATGGGTTAGTACACAAATTAGATCGTATATGAAGTTTAAATGAATTACTCGTTGAAAAGTTAGAAATGATGACCATGTACCATGAAAATATGTTTATCCTACATTAATATACATTTAGAGTGTGTTTTGTTATTTTTAAACAACACCGAAGTGTCTAAATATTATAGATAGCATTTATCAGAAAATTTAGTTTTTACATACACATATTCAAGAAAAAATAGAAAATTTGTTAAATTTTTTTAATGCATATTTTCATAATGCACTGACATAGTACGAAGATTGAGACCTTGTGTTCTTACTTCTCTAGAAGATAGAGATTTTATAGGGGTTAGTACACTAATTAGATCGTATATGAAGTTTAAATAAATTACTCGTGGAAAGTTAGAAATGATGACCATGTACCGTGAAAATATGTTTAGCCTAAACTACATTGGGAGTGTGCTTTGGTATTTTTAAACAACACTAAAGTGTCTAATAATAATAGAGAATATCAGAAAATTCAATGTTTTCTTAGGGGTTAAACCCACATATTTCAAGAAAAAATAGAAAATTAAGTAATTTTGTTTTAATGCATATATGCATCATGCACTTCCATATTATGAAAACTAAATAGGTTTGACACCTTAAGTGTTCCCATTTCTCTAGAAAATACAGATTTTATAGTGGTTAGTACACTAATTAGATTGTATATAAAGTTTAAATAAATTACTCGTTAGAAAGTTAGAAATTATGACCATGTACCGTGAAAATATGTTTAGCCTACATTAATATACAATGGGAGTGTGGTTTGGTATTTTTCAACAACAACAAAGTGTCTAATTATAATAGAGAATATCGAAAACTTCAATGTTTACCCACATATTTCAAGAAAATTTAGAAAAATTAGTAAATTTGTTTTAATGCATATTTTCATCATGCACTGATATAATATGAAGATTAAATAGGTTTGGGACCTTATGTGTTCTCATTACCCTAGAAAATATAGATTTTATAGGGGTTAGTACACAAATTATATCGTATATGAAGTTTAAATAAATTACTCGTTGGGAAGTTAGAAATGGTGACCATGTACCGTGAAAATATGTTTAGCCTACATTAATATACATTGGGATGGTGTCTAGGTATTTTTAAACAACACAAAAGTGTCTGATAATACTAGAGAACACTTATCGGAAAATTCAATGTTTTCATAGGGGTTAACCCACGTATTTCAAGAAAAATTAGAAAATCTGGTAATTTTGTTTTAAAGCATATTTTCATCATGCACTGACACAGTACAAAAATTAAAGAGGTTTGATATCTCATGTTTTCCTATTTCTCTAGAAAATAGAATTTTTATAGGGGTTAGTACACTAATTAGATCGCATATGAAGTTTAAATAAATTACTCGTTGGAAATTTAGAAATGATGACCATGTAAAATGAAAATATTTTTAGCCTACATTAATATACATTGTGAGTGTGGTTAGGTATTTTTAAACAACACCAAAGTGTCTAATAATTATAGAGAACATTTATCTGAAAATTCAATGTTTTATAGGAGTTAACCCACATATTTTCAAGAAAATTTTGAAAATTCGCTAATTTTGTTTTAAAGCCTATTTTCATCATGCACTGACATAGTATGAAAATTATATAGGTTTTAGACCTTATGTGTTTCCATTTCTCTAGAAAATAGAGATTTTATAGGGGTTAATACACTAATTAGATCGTATATAAAGTTTAAATAATCTACTCGTTAGAAAGTTGGAAATTATGATCATGTAAAGTGAAAATATTTTTAACCTACATTAATACATTGGGATTTTGGTTAGGTATTTTTAAACAAAACCAAAATGTCTAATAATAATAGAGAACATTTATTAGAAATTTCAAGATTTTCATAGGGGTTAACCCACATATTTCAAGAAAATTTTGAAAAATTTGTAATTTTGTTTTAAAGCATATTTTTATCATGCACTGACATATTATGAAAACTAAATAGGTTTGAGACCTTATGTGTTCTCATTTCTCTAGAAAATAGAGATTTTATAGGGGTTAATACACTAATTAGATCGTATATAAAGTTTAAATAAATAACTCGTTAGAAAGTTGGAAATGATGACCATGTAAAATGAAAATATTTCTAGCCTACATTAATATACATTGGGAGTGTGTTTTGGTATTTTTAAACAACACCAAAGTGTCTAATAATAATAGAGAACATTTATCAGAAAAAATAGAAAATTTATAAAATTTGTTTTAATGCATATAGTCATCATGCACTGACATAGTATGAAGACTAACGATGTTTGACACCTTATGTGTTCCTATTTCTCCACTAAATAGAGATTTTATAGGGGTTAGTACACTAATTAGATCGTATATGAAGTTTAAATAAATTACTCGTTGGACAGTTAGAAAGGATGACCATGTACCACAAAAATATGTTTATCCTAATAGAGATTTTATGTGTTCCATTTCTCTAGAATATAGAGATTTTATAGGGGTTAGTACACTAATTAGATCGTATATAAAGTTCAAATAAATTACTCGTTAGAAAGTTGGAAATGATGACCATGTAATGAAAATATATTTAGCCTACATTAATATGCATTGGAGTGTGGTTAGGTATTTTTGAACAACACCAATGTGTTTAATAATAATAGAGAACATTTATCGTAAAATTCAATGTTTTCCTAGGGGTTGTTAACCCATAAATTTCAAGAAAAAATAGAAAATTTGGTAATTTTGTTTTATGGTTTATGTGCATCATGCACTGGCATATTATGAAGACTAAAGAGGTTTGAGATTTTATGTGTTCCTAATTCTCTAGAAAATAGAGATTTTATATGGGTTAGTACACTAATTAGATCGTATATGAATTTTAAATAAATTACTCGTTGAAAAGTTAGAAATGATGACCAAATACCATGAAAATATGTTTATCCTAAATTAATATACATTAAGAGTGCGGTTTGTTATTTTTAAACAACACTGAAGTGTCTAAAAATTATAGATAGCATTTATCGGAAAATTTCATTTTTACTAACACATATTCAAGAAAAAATAGAAAATTTGTTAATTTTTTTTAATGCATATTTTCATAATGCACTGACATAGTATGAAGATTAAAGAGGTTTGAGACCTTGTGTGTTCTTATTTCTCTAGAAAATAGAGATTATATAGGGGTTAGTACACTAATTAGATCGTATATGAAGTTTAAATAAATTACTCGTGGAAAGTTAGAATTGATGACCATGGACCATGAAGATATGTTTAGACTGAATTACATTGGGAGTTTTTTTGGTATTTTTAAACAACACCAAAGTGTCTAATAATAATAGAGAATATCAGATAATTCAATGTTTTCTTAGGGGTTAAACTCACATATTTCAAGATAAAATAGAAAATTTAGTAATTTTGTTTTAATGCATCATGCACTGCCATATTATGAAGACTAAAGAGGTTTGACACCTTATGTGTTCCCATTTCTCTAGAAAATACAAATTTTATAGGGGTTAGTACACTAATTAGATTGTATATAAAGTTTAAATAAATTACTCGTTAGAAAGTTAGAAATGATAACCATGTACCGTGAAAATATGTTTAGCCTACATTAATATACATTGGAATGGTTTTTAGGTATTTTAAACAACAACAAAGTGTTTAATAATACTAGAGAACATTTATCGTAAAATTCAATGTTTTCAACGCACATATTTCAAGAAAAAATAGAAAATTTAGTAATTTTCTTTTAATGCATATTTGCATAATGCACTGACATAGTATGAAGATTAAAGAGGTTTGGGACCTTATGTGTTTCATTTCTCTATAAAATATAGATTTTATAGCGGATTAGTATACTAATTAGATCTAATTAGATCGTATATGAAGTTTAAATAAATTACTCGTTGCAAAGTTAGAAAAGATGAACATGTACCATGAAAATATGTTTAGCCTACATTAATTTCCATTGAGAGTGTGGTTTTATATTTTTAAACAACACTTAAGTGTCTAAAAATTATAGATTTCATTTATCATAAAATTCAATGTTTTTGTAAGGATTAATCCACATATTTCAAGAAAAATTAAAAAAAATTGTATTATGTTTTAGTTCATATTTTCATCATACACTGCCATAGTATGAAGATTAAAGAGGTTTTAGATCTTATGTGTTCTCACTTCTCTAGAAAATAGAGATTTTATAAGGATTAGGATGCTAATTAGATCGTACATGAAGTTTAAACAAATTACTCATTAGAAGTTAGAAAAGATGACTATGTACCATAAAAGTATGTTTAACGTACATTAATTTACATTAAAAATGTGGTTAGATAATTTTTAAAAATATTAAAATGTCTAAAAATTATAAATAGCATTTAGCGGAAAATTCATTTTTTCATAGGGGTTTGTTTCTAACGAGTAAAGGAAACAATGATCTGACTATTGTATAGTTGATTATAGTTGGTATGTGAAAATGGATGAAAACATAACCAACACGGTTTTGCTGCACATTAACAAATTTTAATGGAATCATTATTTTTTCGGCATATCGGCTGATCTACAAATCATCTGTTAATAAACTATTATGTAAGCATTATTGGCCGAAACTTAATGATCAAATATGAGCAACTTTATTTTCAAAAGGAATCGAACCAGATCAGATGGGTTTACGGACCATTGGTGCAGATTATGAATTTGTGCTAGCAAAAAAAAAAAAATTATCGATCAAAACAACTATATACTTATCTACCTTCATGAGCTAGGATAGTGGCTTAATTACTGATGTAGCCGGAAAAAAATACGTCTCATTTCTGACCTCTAATTAACAAGTTAATTAGCAGACCGGGTAGATCGAATAAAGATAAAAGAAACAACACAACCGCAATCAACCAGAGTTGTCATACCATATAGCTTAACTCATTGAAGGCATAATATATCTTAAGACATAATAAACTCGTTGAAAACTCACTAGTTGTAGTACTTTGATGTTATTACATAAAAACAAATATAAAATACCATGCATTTAACATTTTGGTATTAAAATTTGTTAACCGTAACAACAACTTTACAATAGCAAGTAGCTTTACTAGTAGACATATGTATCATCAAAGGCCGAGTGACCAACATATTTGGCTGATGTATCCACCTGAAAAATAGTAACAATAACCAACAAATTAAACTGTCTCTCGAGATCAAACATTGAGATCATAAAACGGGTTTTAGAGAGTACTTAGAGAGGTCATACCGAGCTAACAAGCTTCTCTGTAGGCTCACCAGAATCATTTACCGGAGTAAATTTTCCAGCAGCTGCTGGTAAGTCGTCTTCGTCCTTCTTAGCAGGCACATACCATATATTAACATTATGTGGCCTTAAAAGAAACGAACGCACATAGTTCTCATAAAGATAAGCAGCGCCGCTTAAGCCCGGTAACACCAACCAACACGTTAGTGCTAGCTTGGCGTATGGCCATATTGGAATCCTGATATCATACCATGAACCTCAAAAACTTTCATTAATAGTCCATGTAAAAAGAAAAAAAAACTTGTACACCCAAAAGTAAGTCCGTAGACTGTTTAAAAAGTTATGGAAGTCTCATTAGGGTATTTTTTTGAAATTATTACCATTCGAGGAGTCCGTAGAAAGTTAGCTCAAAGAGTTTGATAAGTGAATAAAGAGCCCAATAAGTGAGCCATTGTTTGTCGTCTCTACCGGTTCTCGACTCTATTGCCCTCACTGATGCGTATCTTAATTAAAATAGAAACCATGATGACTTTAAGTGGCACATGTATTTAGAGATTTGACAAACTCTAAGGCAAGTAAGTTATATTGGACTTACAGAGGATAAACCAAGCTAATAATAGGTCTGCAAACACCAACACATGCAAAAAAGAAGATCAAATTAATGAGAAAACTAAAACGTGAAAATAGGCTAGGCTATATGTTAATGTACCCAGCGATGACGTCGAAGTTCTTAAAGATGACTTTCACTAAACTTCCAATACCAGAACTCATTCTTGCTGTCGAGTTATCTTTTCTTTTTTTTTCTTGCACTCTCTCACCACCTACTTTAGGAATGTTTCTGCTTTAATTTGTTTCTTTGTACCTTTTTGGACAAGATAGTGCTCTCATATGAAGGGAGTTGGGTTAGAGACACGTGTTCATGGTATGAGAGGAGTCGACAGAAGGTTGATCCACGTGGCTTGATTTGGATGCTTAATAACTTAACTAGTCATGGCTGGTACTTAGTTTTATCATAAAACTTTTATGACGGTTTAATCGTATTATTTTTAATGTAAACTAGATCTCGACCCACACAACCATGCGGGTATTTTAATACGAAAATATTTGAAATTATATAATATTCACTCCATTTTAAATAGATGATGTTTTATAAGATTTATTTTATTTCAAAATATAAGATGTTTTGAGATTTTAAGGTATATTTTGAGGTTATAAAGTTATCTTTAACTTTATTGGAAACTGTTCAACCGATAAAATTTTACTCTTTTTAATAATTTGTTGAATGATTATAAAATTATATCTTTAAAAATAATTTTGTAAAAGAATGTAAATTTCTTAATTTTTGTGCTATGATCCAAAACATCATATATTAAGTAATGGAGGGAGTAAAATTTATCAATAAATAAATATAATTTGATTGTATTTACTATCCAAATTTATAATAATATTTATGTAGCTTATAATATTATTAATTTAAAATTTATAAATTTGTATTTTTGTAACAATTTTTAAAAACATTATTATGTAACATTACTAATTTATATATTTTGTTTTATTTCTAAATTTTAAATATATAAAAAGTAAATTAAATTAGATCTACATAATACATAAACAAAATTTTGGGATATTCTTAAGAGTATATTTTTGTTAAAAATGAATTAAATAAATTATATTCTATGATAATTAAATTTTTAATCAAATAATTTTTGAAACTATATCTTGAAAATATTTTATAAGATTTTTTAAAGATTTTGTTAGATTTTTCTTAAAATTATTTATTTGTATTTCAAATAAAAATTAAAAATATGAAAAGATATTATAATGATGTTATGTTATATAAAATTTCTAAGGATAGTCCAAACTTAAAAAATCACACATGAATTGAATCATGACTTCTCTTTTAATATAATAGATGGATTAGTTTTATGACGGTTTATTTTTAATGTTAATGGAATTGGACTCGGTTAATATCAAAATTAATTTTCAGAGAAAGAACTCAAAACATTCGTGAAACACATACAAGTTTGCATTGATAAAATTGCTTACAAGTGTTAATGGTAATGTTGCGATTCTCTTTTATTTTGGTTTTTGTCGACAAGAGCAATGTTACTATGTACATTCTTCTTGATTTAACCTTTAATAATAGAAAGAAAATAACCTTTAATACCTTAATCTGTTCTTGCAACATTTTATTGAATGCAAATAATAAACCGATCCTATTGAGTACAATGTCAAACCAAAAACAAACAAGAAGGTGCATCTAAGACACTAGTCATTGTACCTTAATCCGTTCTTGTAACGAAGACACTAGCGAGATGGCACCAACTCTGAAGAACGATGATTAGCTTTAGTACCTCTGCGATTCCAGATTGGAGTTGTCTCGATAAGCTTGTGTGGGTTTAGCCGCCTCTCTCGCTTGGTTAGCTTCCTAAAGTTGTGAACCTTGAGCTTCGCAATCTCAGCTTCTTCCTCTGGAGTCGTCTCTCTAACTACGACAGTTAGACGACATTCAGGTCTTATCATCAACCCACATTTTCCTTTTCCATGGATAGATATCCTCTTCTTGAAGAGTCCTTTCCCAACAAACGCTTCCGCTGCAAACAAATAAATAGTTCCTTAATGCAGCAAACAGAGAATAGATCAAGTGTTCAGTATTAACATACCAATGATGAGACGGTCAGGGTCTAGTCCATGGTTATGAGAAGCATTTGCTCGAGCAGCGTGAATAACCTGTATGACAATGGTTTAATTTCTGTACTAATATGACGAGGTGTCTGTTTTAGACTCTGATCAGAGAGATTACTCGGTACACGGTATGTGAAGCTCGTTTAACTGTGACCTGGAGCTGCATCAGAGCATCTTCAACACGCATACCACGTACTAGTGCTGCAACTAAGTTGACCTTCTTAGGACTCTGGAACAAGCAAACAATATTGATAACTAAACGAAAAAGGAAGTGGAAAGCGGATTCTGTTAAAGAGTCAGAGAACAGACCTGCTTAATGGCCTTGAGTACAGCCTGAACTCTCTTACGCTTTGGGACAATCTTCTGCTCTTCTTCTTTGCCAGAACCCAACAGAGCTGGAGATGACAAAGGTGATGACACAGGTTCTTCACCAGCCATCAGTTTTCTTGTGGTAGAAATCCCCTGAAAGCATAGAACATGATCCCATCACTTCCACACCAAAATAAGTAGAGGTTCTTAAGTTTTATTAGAGTTACATATGTTCCATAAGATAATAGTCTATCACTAGTAGCAAACTCTCACTTCCCATATTTCAATATCCTAAATCATTCAATGCGAAACTACAGCAACATAAACCCATCAAATCAAGCAAGCAAGCTCAAAGAGGAAACTACTATTAAACAGATTCAGAATTAGCAAACAAAGAAAAAAGAAAGTTAATAAAACATTACCACTTGTTGTAGATAATGATGCAGCGGTGTTGAGGAGTAGGTTGGTCTCAAGAGACCCTGCAAGTAACCTACTTCACGAGCTAAAAAAACACGAAAACTGAATCAACATCACTCACACAAACACAACACATACCATAACAAATCCAAGATTATAAAACCATGTTTATATTGGGGGTTCTTAGTTTCGGTTAAG
This sequence comes from Eruca vesicaria subsp. sativa, assembly GCA_932364175.1. Taxonomy (NCBI): domain Eukaryota; kingdom Viridiplantae; phylum Streptophyta; class Magnoliopsida; order Brassicales; family Brassicaceae; genus Eruca; species Eruca vesicaria. Next base: position 632,686 of record CAKOAT010186266.1, on the reverse strand, counting down.
ATACGTTTTTTTAGTTTTTAAAACTAAAAAAACTCTTAAATAAGAGATATAAGAGCTGGTTCTTAGCCAAAAATTGTAATTAAAAAAAAATTCAAATCATGAATTAAGAAAATCAACCTAAGATCTCCTAATAAACATGCCTTAAATAATAGATATAAGAATGGTTCTTAACCAAAAAAATATAATAAATAAAATGAAAAAATGTCAAATTATGAGTTAAGAACCCCGACCTAAGAACTCCTAATAAACATGTCTTCACAGATAGATTCTAAAAATGATTCCAACATTATAACACAAGGCAAAAAGCATTCACCTTTTGAGAAAGGGGAATCTAAAATCCGAGCTGAAGAGTAATTAGCTGTAGAAACGTTAGTGTTCTTCACTCTTCTCCCAATTTGACGAATCAATTGTAGATTCCTCTGCCATCCCGCCATTTTTTTCCAGCGAAAATCTTATCTACAAAACGCAAAACATATGAATCAGAAATCAAATCGTGAAAACATCGGAAGAGCTAGGGTTTATTAATCGGAGCTAACCTGTGAAGAAGATGAGAGAGACTCAGAGAGAGAGAAGGCGCATAACGACGGTGAACACATGTTTTCGTGATTTTGGGCTTTTGTTTCTTAATGGGCTTTACTCGAATTCGTTTCTTCATGGGCCTAGCTGTTTTTTTTTGAGAAATTTGGTTTTAAGTCGGTTTGTAAGGTTGGATTGCTTTTAGTTTGATGTGGGCTGGTCAATATGATAATACTGAATTGTACCTAATCGAACCAAACCGAAATAGACAATATGGTTTAGATTTGATATACACTATATAAATCGAATGGATATAATTTTATAAAAGTTATAGAGTTTGGATGTAATTTTATAACCGATTAAACCGAATAAAACCGATCAAAGTTATAACATATAAATATATATATAAATATATATTTATATTATATAACGATAGATAATAACTGATTTGTTATATAAATTAATTTTCTTGTTAATAATTAATACCATATATTTTACATCAAAGACACCATAAATTGAATAACACTTAAAAAATAAAAACAATTTACTCAGCTTCGGATATTTTTTAGCTTCTTATTTTTTGGAATAGTCCTTTTTTAAACTTTTTCTTCTTTTGCTACTGGGTAATTGATCGAGTGATAATATGTCTTAAAAAAATTATTTTTTAACTATTATCTAGATTTGATTTGGTTTGATTTTGTATTATTTAGAAATTGTAAAATTAGATTGTAACATGGAATTTCTTTGGATGAACATGGAAGACAAAATAAAAATAAAAAATAAAAACTGAGTCACTGATTGTTTGGTTTATTATTCTTTGAAATTCTGTTATTTATGAGCACCCGAGATTTTTTAATATATGATAGTTTTGACAACACTCTTTGAAATTCATATAATAAGAAATGAAACCAAACAATAAATTTTTCTTATAAAACCGAATAAACCGAAATTCGGTAGTATAAAAATCGAACCAAACTAAAATAGATATAATTCTAGTATGGTACTTAATTTGCAAATCGAAATACCGAAAAATCGAAAAAACTGAACAGAGCCAGATTGAGCAGGCGTAGCTGTGGGTGTTAATCAAATTAGACAAGTGGGTTATGGCGATAGGCCGATTTGGTAAAACGACTACTTCTTTCAATCTTTCTTGTCTGTAAAATTGACCCCATGTTGCCTACTATCACGTTTTTGTTTCTGTTATTAGATAACAATTTATGTAACACATTAAATTTGCTTGTGAGATAATGGTAACTCTTGAAAGCAACAAATCAACTATATGTTATTTTCCTTATCTTCCACCCTTTTCTTGACAAATGCGAATAAATAATCTTCCATTTTTCCTTCATTTTCATCGACAAGATGTTTATTTTGTTCAACCTAGGTCATTATATGAAATGATTATGCCATATGACTATTGTGCAATCTTAGTCTGGATACTTTGCTTAGGATCTAGACTGCTCGTAAACTTGATAGGTTACATAACTATTATCAGAGAGACATTTTTTTTTTGGTGCACCAACTGATTATATTAAACTAAGGGTTCAATAGCTTTAAGCGAATACTTAAAAGAAATATACAGTAAAATAAAAGACAAATGTGTTAATCCGTAAAAAAAAGCTTCACATGAATCCTTAAAACTGTTCTTCAAAAGAACATGTTGAAATACCCAAATGAAAGGGTTTGAAAGCGGTTGCATATGGACTATGATGACAAAGCCAAAACCATATGAGCAGAAGATGAAAACCGAGGTAGGAGACTTCAAGACCAAAGTTCATCATTGAAACCGGAGAGACTATGTATGCAGTTAAGTATCGAGTAGGTTTTGTCTTGTTAAAATTTTGGGACGTCCAAAGTCATCGCTTACTTAAACATTACTGAAGAGTCTATATAAGCAGTTATTTTTTTTTATTTTTTTTGAAAAATATATAAGCAGTTATTACTCAGTAGGTTTTGTCTTGTTAAATTTTTGGGTCGACAACAATAGATGTCCACTACATATAGGCCATGCACGAACGAGTTGCTATTTGCTAATCTGATGAAATATGAATGCTTGATTTTTCAAAAGAAAAAAAACAAAGTTACAATAGATTAATTAGCTTCCCATGAATTTATCTAATTATGTTGACTAGTCTATTTGTTCTTTCTCGTACAGCCTTGAGACCTGTGGAAATCAAAATAAGAAAGTCAATGCTAACTTTTAAAAACTACTAGCTGTTTATTCATCTTCGATCTCTGCTAGAAGGAGACATCGTTTTACGAACGCAGTACAATCTTAGATGAGTAGAATTTCGATTCTAACTTTTTAGTTAAGAAAATAGACTGATAAAACTGATCATCTATTGAAATATGTAACCCCTCAGAAATAAAATATGCATAGATAGATATATATACGTAATTTGCGGCTTGCGGTTCTCGACGAACTTACTCCACTATACATCTTTCTCTTGATTCGAAGTTAAATTAGCACTTAGCCTCTAATTAATTACTAGGTGTTTTGGCCGCACTTGCGGGCTTAATAATTTTACTAATATTTATAAATAAATATATAATCAAGTTATGTAAATTATAATAAATTATTGTTCATAGACTCAAAATATTTAATAATAAATTAAAGAAATTCTTTTTATTTATAAAATTTTCATCATCATATAAATAATTTTCATTACACAACTTATATTTGAAAATACTCATAAACTTGAAACATTTAGTAATAAATTAATATCGTTGTTAGACATTACAAAAAAGTATAAAAAATTATGTTTAATAATGTTTTGGATAACACAATATAAATTATCTATACATAAATACTTTGCAAATTGTTTTTTCATAATTAACTATATATTAACAAATAGAATTATTTTTTCAACGTTAATAAAGACTTTATAAGACAATATAAAAAAGTTAGATAAAGATAATTATCAAATTCATGAGATTCATTTTTTAATTTAGAATTAATTATATGTTAACAAATATAATTATTTTTCAAGGTTGATAAAGACTTTATCACATAATATAAAAANTAACTATATATTAACAAATAGAATTATTTTTTCAACGTTAATAAAGACTTTATAAGACAATATAAAAAAGTTAGATAAAGATAATTATCAAATTCATGAGATTCATTTTTTAATTTAGAATTAATTATATGTTAACAAATATAATTATTTTTCAAGGTTGATAAAGACTTTATCACATAATATAAAAAAATAAGGATAATTATCAAATAAATGAAATTCGATTTTAATTTATAATTAATTATATATTAACTAATATAATTATTTTCAAGTATAATAACTAATATAATTATTTTTCAAGGTTAATAAAAACTTTATAACCCATTATAAAATAGTTTTAGATAAAGATAAATCTAAAATCATTGAAATTCGTATTTTATTTATGTTTAATTATATTAAATTTTTTAATTATTCATTAAGAGTATAAACGATATTAACCGTTCTAACTTTCAACGTGAGAGCTTTCTTGCAAAAAATCATTCACATATAATAGTATAGATTACCTAAATCACAGAAAGTTACAAATTAATCAGCAAGCTCACTTAAATTTTATAATTAAAAAATATACTTTTAAGATAACAATCTAATACAAAAGAATTAGCATATTTTCTAAAAATATAATACTATTAACATAAATTCTTTTTATTTTATTTTATAATAAATTATTAAAATATGAAAATAAGCAAAATAACCTAAAATCATGGAGAAGTTGACAACTAACCAAATTTTTACTTCTAAAATAATAATTGAATAATATATTTTTAAGATAACAATCTAATACAAAAGAATTAACATATTTCCTAAAAATATAATATTATTAACATAAATTCGTTTTTATTATATAATAAATTATTAAAACATGAAAATAAGTAAAATAGCCTAAAATCATGGAGAAGTTGACAACTAAGCAAATTTACTTTAAATAATGTTATAGATAACATCTTTTGAATACTTCAAACGATCACCTATTTTTACTGAATTTCGATAAATCGTGTGTATTATACAATTCTCGAAATTAAAATTTCTTGTTTAAAGATGTTATTGTCTGAATCGTTACAAAGTGGGCACATAACAAAAAAAAATAATAATAGAAAAAGCATACATGATTATATTAGTATGTGTTGATAGTGGATCATATGATATGATTCATATCTTGCCGAACCTAGCACCCGTATTGAGTCCGACCATTCTCATTGAGAATAAGGCTTCAAACTAACTTCCCCTAGCTATTAAGGCAAACTTTGTTTCTCTATTTTTATTGATAATTTCAAAAAATGGGTGAAAGTATATTAAGTTCTTTATTTTTTTCTGAATTCAGCTCGGTAACTTTTCATATTTGTTAGTCGGGTCCGGTCTGAAGTATAAGAGCGGTAAGTGACCGCTTAACGCATAATAATTTTAAGTGATAATTTTAGTTACATATAGGACAATGTAAAATATTTACATGAATAATAAAAGCATAAAATTTTAAGTGAGTTTTAGGTATACAAAATTGAAAATGTTGGACCGGCACTATTGTTAGTGGTTTGAAGTTCGACGCAAACTAAACCAAATTGTTAAAACCTGCATGTAAAGGGTATATAACCAGTTCTGCATCAAAACAGTATCGGTTTAACATAGGGGAGATTAGTTCCACCTCCTCAATTAAAGTTCTTTGCAAATTTCACTTTTTGTAAATAATAGAAAATTATAGATAATATTATGTTAAATATAGATAGTGTTAAAACATTATGATAAAAATATTTTAGAAACAAAGAACTAAAATAGTAGTTAGTTTAATAACAATCTTAAAATATTTTGTTTTTTTTAAATAACATGTTTTAAAAAGTTGATAGATGTAGTTTAAAAAATAAGGTTCTACCCAAAGCTATATAAATTGTATTGAGCCGGCCTGCATCCAAACATATGCGGTATAAAGTAAACCCCTACGAGTTTCTTACATATCCCAATATAGTATACACGTATGAACTCTGGTTTTCCGGAACTTGAAAATCAAATAACTACTAACTCCATAATGTGAACAAATTCAAATGAGAATTGACTTATAATCATCGAGCTCATAACTGCAAATATAGTCAACTATCAACTCCCTCTAATACAATGCCACGTTAAAATTCTATCACGTATGACACATTCCAAGAGCCTATGGTCCCATACATTTTGCCACTGCATAATAATTATAAACTGATTCAATCGCCAATAATTTGTAACTCGCAGAAAATAAATTTAGTATATCAAAACTAAATCTAATTATATAATACACCGCCCCTTATATATCGAGTGAATTCGAATTCAAAGATTTCGTACCTTAGAGATTATTGTTTTGATCTTTCGTTCTACGGTCGACACGTGTGAACCTTCACGATCTTGTACAAGGAGTGGAGAAGCTGAATGATCGTATCAATACGAAGACATGTGGCATATAGACCTAAATAGAAACGGGGACCACATTGTAGTAATACGATAAAATATTGCTTTTAAGATGGGACCTACAACATACCTAACTCTTTTTTGAGTATTTTGTTCTGTCGTATTGTGCAAAACATGTCTTGTCCAAGATCCTCGCTTTCCATATTCGGAGAAGGCAAAGTGTTCTGATCTGCACCGTACACGTTCATGCTTCCACGTTAATAGATTGCGTGGCGACTTAAGCGGGAAGGTATAATGTCAATCGCTCGGTGTATTATGAGTGGTGGAATGGTTTCGAAGTTTTAAGAAAGTGATAGAAGAATATAAATTTTGATATGTATCATACATGTCACATTTGAAATTTAATTTTAAACAATAATTTCACAGTGTTAATTATTAATCTCCTACATCGAGAAACGTAACTGAAGGAGAGTAACATATATGTGATGTGGTAATATTCAACTCTTAAACTAGTTTTGGATGTGTTAATATACAACTCTACCAACACAATACTTATGCTAGTTTCAGAAAAATTGAATCTGATACAATAGTGGCCCTGAGGAGAAGCAATAGAAACATAGGCTTCCAGCCATTTTTTGTGTTTATAATTTATCGGTCACAAAAATTAGAAAAATCTTAAGTAGTCTAATGGTTAACTAAAACCAATGTAAATATATATAGGTAATGGGTTCGATTCTTTGCTACAACAATCAGCCTTGTTTTTTAAAACTGCTTCCAGCCTTAAAATATTCACGGCCGGCACTGATCTGATAAAACCAACATTACTATGTCCCAAGAATGTAAGTGTTGACAGCTGCTCATAAAAGGTGTTATTCTTTTCTATAAATAGTTCTTTGATCATTTTAACCATGCATATAATTGGTCGTATTTAGTGTGAACTGGTGATTCTATTTGATGTGGCTCGCAAGGGCTAGAAAGTGTAAATATTAACTAGCATGTCATTTTACACGGCGAGAAAATGTATGAATGTGAGGTGGCTTGATTATTTTTCTCGTTAAATTCTAAATTTATCATTCGAAGGATGTATACAGAGACATGTCTTTATCGCGATTCAGAAGTACAAAGAAACTAGATGATACTCTCATCTTAAGCACCCAAAAAAACTATACATTTTCACATTTTTTAGTTATGTCGTAGTTTATTATAAATGGGTTTATTAATATTTTACGGTATCCATATATTTTAAAACTGATTCAATCTAACGGAAACAATCTGGATCGCTGCATAGATTCTTCCTTAAATTGCGTACGTACCAATAACCAATACTAATGACGTACGTGGTTAGTCTCTTCACTAGCCGACATTGAAACTTTGAAAGTGATAATTTCTAGTATCCTAAAGAAAAGGACACCATATTCTATACAAAGATATATAGGTTAGACATGTTAAGTCAAAATGTTTAGGTTGATTATAAGATTTAGTAGATCAGATTACGATTCGTTAAGTCATTCTTAAAATGAATAAGTTTATGTTGGCATAGGCTTAGACCATCTCCAATGGGATAGAACCCCATTGGAGATGGTCTGGCTTAGCTAAATCCAATAAATAGAAACCCATGTGTATAGCTTCGCTGTTTTTTATTTTTTTGGACAAAAGCTTCGTTGTTATGCATACGCACAACAAATTGTTTTAACTATATAATTACAACGGGGTTTATTAACAAACGATTCAAGCTCAAATCAAAGTGAGGAAGATGATGATTCAGTTACACGAGAGAGAAGAGAAATTGAATGTAAAGTTTGTTATTGACATTAAAGTTACTTTACAAGCTGAAAATACAGCTATATATACCAACACGGTATTTACAAGTAAACCGGGAATCTACTTAACCAACATTGAACCAAGATCAAACCATCTATCCTAATATACCCCCCTCAAGTCTTTAGCTTCTTTGTCTGGTTGAAGATAAAGACTTGACAAATGGAACCGTTGTAGGAGAGAATGGAATGGACCTGGATGCAAAGCTTTTGTTAGAATATCAGCCAGTTGGTTTCCCGTAGAAACATGGAGCGTCTGCAAACGTCCCGCCTTCAACTGATCACGAACAGTGTGACAGTCTATATCAATGTGTTTCGTTCTTTCGTGAAACACAGGGTTCATTGCAATGTGAATAGCCGACTTATTGTCACAAAAGAGTTTGGCAACAGAAGTGACCTGAACATGAAGATCAGTGAGCAACTGTTGCAGCCATATCAACTCACATGTAGCAAGAGCTAAGCTGCGATACTCTGCCTCAGTACTGCTTCTGCTAACAACAGACTGTTTCTTAGACTTCCAAGAAATCAAAGAAGTACCTAAGAAAACACAGAACCCTGTGACTGATCGTCTCGTATCCTTGCAAGTCGCCCAATCCGCATCAGCAAATGCATTAAGACATAGCTCTGTGTTGGCAGAATAGAAAAGACCAAGAGCTGGATTGCCTTTCAAGTAACGTAACACTTTATGAGCAGCTTGCAGATGTATATCAGTAGGCGCTGAAAGAAATTGGCTCAACTGATGAACTGCAAAAGTGATATCAGCTCGAGTAATGGTCAAATAAAGAAGACGCCCAATAAGCTCTCTGTAAACCGTAGGATTAGGTAAGAGTGTACCCATATCCTTTGACAAGTGAAGAGTAGGATCCATAGGGATACTACTAGGCTTACAACCAAGCAGGCCAGAGTCTTCAAGCAAGTTCAGAGTGTACTTCCGTTGGCAAATAGAAATACCCTTAGAAGATCTTGCAATCTCCAAACCAAGAAAGAATCTAGCTTCACCAAGATCTTTTATCTTGAACTCTGAACGAAGAAGGAGCTGAAGGTCCAATAAAGCTGCAGGATTGTTACTCGCAATCAAGATATCATCAACATACACCAATACAGCAAGGAAGAATGTCTTATCCGTCTTCACAAAGAGGGTGTTATCTGCGGGTGATTGAACAAAGTTAGCACCAAGCAACACAGAGGAAAAGCGTTTGTACCATTGTCTGGATGCTTGTTTAAGTCCATATAGGGACTTCCGAAGTCGACAAACGGGATTAGGAGGCAACACAGTACCAGGAGGAGGAGTATACCCTTGAGGCAAACGCATATAAATCTCCTCATCTAATTCACCATGTAAAAAGGCATTAGACACGTCCATCTGATTCAACGACCACCCTTTAGCAGCAGCCAAACTAATCAAAAGCTTCACACTGGTCAACTTAGCAACCGGAGAGAAAGTATCAACATAATCAAGACCCTCCTGCTGTGTAAAACCCTGAGCAACAAGACGAGACTTTGGCCTTTCAATTGTCCCATCAGCATTATACTTCAAAGTATGCACCCACTTACAACCAACCACGTTCTTTCCAGGAGGCAAACTCACAATATCCCAAGTCCCATTCGCATCAAGAGCCTCAAACTCCGCATTCACAGAACCACGCCACATCTCAGATGCCATGGCTTGCTTAAAAGTCTTGGGTTCAGTTTCAAGAGTATAAGCAAGAACAGAAGATTGAAAAATAGGGTGAAGATTATCATATGATAAAACTGAAGAAAGAGGATAAGGTGTTTTCTGTTCAGCAGGAAGAGAAGTAGTTGAAAAAGAGCTAAAAGGAAGTAAGGCACAGTGATACTCAGAGAGATAGCTAGGGGGCTTAATCGTGCGTTTAGATCTAACAACTCCCACAGAACTAACACCAGTACCAACAACACTATTATCTATACCAGATGCCACACCATTACTTGTAGATGAAGGTAGAATAGGTCTACTAGATTCAGAGGGTAAAGGATGATCACAATCAGTGTGAATATGTTCTGGTAATGGAAAACTATCAACAAAATGCAATGGAACAGGCAAAGGCAAGATCGTGTTTGGAAACATGTCAGCAGCTTTTGAAATCAGTTCAGTAGTCTTAAAAGGAAACTCTGTTTCATGAAAGACAACATTTCTTGAAATAGAAACAGAACGAGATTCTAAATCTAAAACTTTAAAACCTTTATAACCAGCCGGATAGCCAAGAAAAACACATGGTTTTGCACGAGGTGAAAACTTGTTTCTGTCTTTTAAAAAAGTTGATGCATAGCACAAAGAACCAAAAACTTTCAACATGCTATAGTCAGGTTTCTTACCTAGTAACAACTCAATAGGTGATTTGAAATTAAGCAATGGTGAAGGCAAACGGTTGATCAAAAACACGGAGGTCAATATGCAATCACTCCAATAAGCTAAAGGTACCTGAGACTGAAAAAGCAAAGCACGAGCCACATTAAGCAAATGTTGATGTTTACGTTCAACTACAGAGTTTTGCTGAGGTGTATAAGCACATGAGTAATAATGTAACATACCATGTTCTCTTATCAATTCAGGAAAAGCTAGTTCGGGAGCATTATCAGATCGTATTGCCTTGACAGTAGCATTATATTGAGTAGAAACGAGTTTAAGAAATGCAGGAAAAGAAACGGAAACATCACTTTTATTTCTTAACATGTAAACCCAAGTCATCCTAGTACAATCATCCACTAAGGTAAAGAAATACCGAAAACCTTCAACAGACTCTGTACTAAAAGGACCCCATATATCTATATGAACTAATTCAAATGGTTGAGAAGACAAATTGTTTTGAGAAACAAAAGCTAATCTTTTCTGTTTTGCTAAAGGACAAATAGAGCAATGTGACTTTGTTGAAGAAGAAACGGACTTGAAACTTGGTAAATCCCGTAAAAGCTTTTGAAAAACACCAGTAGACGGATGTCCTAAACGAAGATGCCATGTATGCTCATCATTGATCACAGAACCACAAAAGAACGTTGCAGGAGTTAATGTTGAGAGGGACGGCTGATCAAGAATATAGAGATTGTGATAAAGACTACCCCTCCCAATCATCAATCCCTGTGTAAGTTCCTGTAACACACAAACATGTGCAAAGAAATGTGCTGAGCAAAAAGAATGTTTTAAAAGATTACTCACACTAATGAGATTAAACTGAAAATCAGGAACATGCAAAACATTGTATAAAACCAATGAATCAGTAAGACGAATGCTACCCGTATGTGTAATAGGAACAGTAGTAGCATTAGGTAATGTAACAGTAACATTAGACACTGGTGTGAGTTCTGTAAACAAAGCTAGATCAGAACAAACATGACTTGATGCCCCACTATCTATAATCCAAGCATCACGTGGAAGAAAAGATTGCAAAGTGGAAAGGCAATGATCTTGAAAGGTAAGGGCAGTATGTTGGTATTTTAGACTAGTGGAAGGAAAAGGAAAATTACCAGACGAGGAAGCAGTAGCCATAGCACCATGTTCTGTGATCGTAGCTCGTGAAGTTGGAACAAGTGAGTCTTGAGTACGAACCTGAGAGTTAAACTGAGATATCAAGTGTTGAATCTGCTGAGGAGTATAATCCTGGAGAACCACATTAGAACCTCCACTCGTGACACATGGAATACCAGGTTGTGAAAAAGAAACTCCAAGATCCGAATGAACATTAGCAATAGCATGAGCCTGTTGAGAAGCAGTAGGTACAGTCATATGTGTCTGCTGTTGAGAAACAGGACGAGACTGCTGCGTTTGCTGTTGTTGCTGTGGATTCTTCTGAGAGGATTGGTTTCTTGATCCATAACCCGAACCATTAGTCTTATAACCCGGAGGAAAACCTATCAGCTTGAAACACTTCTGTACCGTATGACCACTCTTCCCACAATGTGTGCAAACAGGACGCTGCGCCTGACGAAGTGTATTATAAGCTGCAATATAGGCATTTTGTTCCAGCATAGCCAAAGAGGAATCAACAGGAGGTGCAGTAGTCTGAAATGCCACCGTATCAACCTTCGTAGATGGCTTAAGAGACCTCTGTCTTTCATCTTGAGTAACAATGTTAAAAGCCTCTTCAATAGTTGGGATAGGCTTTAACATAAGGATATGACGTCGTGACTGCTCATACGACTCATTCAATCCCATAAGAAACTTAGTAACCCTACTTCTCTGCTGCAACTTCTCCCATAGGTTAGCAGCATCACACTCACAACGACCACAAGTGCAAACAGGAAGATCTACGTAATTCTTATGCTCTTCCCAAAGCGTAATCAACTCAGTGTAGTAAGTAGTGACATCTAAAGATCCTTGCTCTATCTTACTAAGCCTCTGTTCAAGATCATAAACCCTAGAAGCATCGTCTTGTTTAAAACGAGAGATCAAATTATTCCAAATCCCTTCAGCAGTGGAAATGAATAACAAACTCTGACCTATCTTCTTATCAACCGAGTTCATCAACCAAGTCGCAACAATGTCATTACACCTAGACCAAACGCCATAATCTCTATGAGTAGGAGCAGGACGAGGAATCGTACCATCAATGAAGCCAAGTTTGTTGCGAACGTTCAACGCCATACGAACGGAACGTCTCCAAGAATGAAACTCCGACGATTGAGTCAATCGATCAGAAACAAGAACGAGTCCAGGATGATCAGTGTGATGCAAGTAGTAAGGATTCTCATATTGATCAGCAGGAAGACGATGAGAACCGGGAGGAATCGTCTCACGAGAAGAAAGCGAATCAGTTACAGGATTCACCATCGCAATATCGAACAAGAAAATCAAAGATTCACAAACAGAAAGTCGAGACGATGAAAAGAAAAGAGATCGCTCGCAATAGGTCAATCAAAGAGAAAGAAACGAGCAAAGTAAGAGAAAACAGCTCAAAATCCCTCAGAAAAGCTCAACAATGGCGAGAATCATCAAGAACATGAATCGAGAAATCGACATCAATGGAAGACTCATGATGCAATTCGAAGAAGCGGAAGATCAAAGAGAAAGCTCTGATACCATATTAACAAACGATTCAAGCTCAAATCAAAGTGAGGAAGATGATGATTCAGTTACACGAGAGAGAAGAGAAATTGAATGTAAAGTTTGTTATTGACATTAAAGTTACTTTACAAGCTGAAAATACAGCTATATATACCAACACGGTATTTACAAGTAAACCGGGAATCTACTTAACCAACATTGAACCAAGATCAAACCATCTATCCTAATAGGGTTATCTATTTACTGGACTGAGTCCTGAACTAATATATTTAGATTTGAATCCAGTAGATCAATTTGAACACTATGCCTACTCATTATGTATTCCAGAAGTGACTGCAAACATCGTTGTGAAGACTCCAATCACGATATAAATACAGAAAAAGGTATACAATCACAATATAATAAATTTCTTATTTGAGCTAATATGTTTTACCTACCTTTAACTCGGAATTTAAAGCCTTCATCGTATTAGATTTAAATTTAGATGCGTCTTAGTGAAAATATCTAACCTACATATAGAGTAGTTCAGAAGATTTAAGCCTGAATTGCAAAAAAAATATCATTAATGAGTTTGACTTATGCAATCATAAAACGGGAGATCCGTGCCATTTTAAAATCAGAGGATGCAAGTTGGGTTTGAAAGTTTAATACTCCTACTTCCATAGATTTGTGTTTGCCTTACACTTTGAATGAGTCAAAATTACTAAGATCATGTAGTTAATGACGCTTAGAGCAAATTTTCTAGCTCGCAAAAAGGACAGTGGCAGCATTATGTGTCATTCTGATTAGTTATACACATTAAATATTTCTCAATCCTTTACGATTATTTCTTATAAAATTAACCTGTCCCAATTCAGTAAAATAGTATACAATTAACACTACAAGAAATTATTTAATTTTTGACCACTAAATTAGAAAGAAATTGGTCAGAAACAAGCATTTTTGTCCAATTTCTCACCACTTATAGTGGTCAAAAATTCTCCGTCAGAAATCACATTCGGTTAGAATGTGGTCAATAATTAATGACCAGATAAGTGGTCAGTAATTTCGTCATAATTATTGGTCATAAACTGGTCACAAAATATTGACCATTTCCTGACGTATTACTAACCTATTTAAGTGATGAATTGCTGACCACTTAGTGACTATTTCCTTTGATTACATTCTGACCAGTTTGTGACAATGTATTAGTGACAAACTTTTGACCACTTTTTTTTTCTAACCATCTATTTTTATTTTTATTTATTAATGAATAAAACTGTATTTAATATAAATGAATGACAAAAACAAATATATTTTATAAAACCTAAATAATAAACCTTCAAATAGTTCTAACATAATACTTAAATAAAGATTGAACAAAGTTGTTTCTTGTCTTTAACATAGAAGTTACAAATTGGTCATTAGTAATGTTTTAACCACAAAACAGACACATAATAACTAATACATAACTACTCTTGAGTAGCATCTTCATCTTCATCTAGTAATTCTGGAAATTTGCTAACCACTTTATGAGCCAAATTCTGCAAATACTTTATAACTTTACCTTGGTCATCTTTGTCATTTTCCAAAGTCACAATCTTCTCATTTGCCACAGTGATCTTCTCGTTTGCAATCCTTAATTGTTCTTCTTGATCTAAATTAGACATGAATCTAGCTGAGGAAGATTGTTGTCCTGGGTCTGGTAGTGTTCCAAACCCAAAACGGTGACCTTTAATTACAGGAATTTCCTATAAAAAGAAACACAATATAAGGAAAGAATAGAAAAAAATGATAACTAAAGAAACAATAGTTGACTTACCTTTAAAACGAGAGTGTTGATCTCTGCTTGGGTAAGATGGTTTGTCTCAGTTGATCCACCTTGAGTTAACTGATCAGTTATTTTCTCTTTGACCGTCTCCACAATACGCTTCACCCTCTTGTCACAAATGACACCAGACTTGCGATTTCGGTGGGCATCTTCAAGGAATGCTAGCATATCAGGCTCTTCCCCTCCATTTTCAATGATCTTATCAAAATTAAAAGTAAAACTTAACTAACAATTATAATTAGCCAAAATTATGTTTAACATAGTAATTAAAATTTTACCATTTCTTCTTTGCGAGTTTCGAAAGATGTTGCCCCTGTGTTGTGTATTGCGATGCCGTAACCACCACGTTCACTTCTCCTGTTGGTAGAATTTCTTGAAGATTTTGCTTCAACCTTGTCATCCTGCCACAACAAATCGTAACCCTCCCAAGCTTTTTTTGATACCCATTCAGGAGGATCTTTATTCATCTTCCATTTATCTTTCCAAGCAGACAAGTTGCTTGAGAAAGTTTTCTGAGCCTTTTTCTCATAAAGAAAGTCTCAGTAATACTTGGTTCCCAATCAAATTGTTGCTGAAAAGTAGTGAGAAATTAAAATCAATGAAAAAAGAAAAAAAAAACTAATTTAGAGTGCAACAGTATTACCGCAAATGCTCTGAACCATCGCGTTTTTACATCAGGAGGTAGACAATTATAAGTTGGATAAGCACTTGGTAAGTCAGATTTCATCTTCTTCAATATAGCTTTAGAAATTTTGCCTTTATCATGTTTAAACCTAAAAATAAAACAATCTTATCTCAAGGAAAAGGTTTGCAGTACTTAAACGTCACCTGAAACCAACAAATAATAAAAATGAAATATTTACCAAGTAGCTCTTCCACGTCGCAAGGGGTCGAGTACAGTGAGGCTCTCTCGTCCAGGAGCCCCCAAAAGATCGTCCACTGTCATCTGAGGGATGGGCGCTGCAGGTGGTGTAGTAGAAGTTGATGGTATGTGCGTAACGTTAATATTGGCCGGGTTTAGTTGAGAGTAGTAAGTCTCAAAGCCTTGAAAGGAATCAACATAGCTTGGTGTTCCATCACTTAATGGATTTTGTTGAAGAAAATGAAGAAATTGCTCTCGAGTAGGCATCATATGAGAATCGCCGCCGTTGAGTTGAGAAGACGAAGTTAGAAAAAATGGGGATTAGGTTAAAGACAATTGACTTTATTTAACTAACCCCACTACACGACATCGTTTAATATTGTTTAATGAGTCTTTGTTAGGTTTTATAAATTAAAGTGGACTTCCACGATCTGTTTTTTAATAAAACATGTAACATATGTTTTAAACATAAGCTCTTATTTAAATTGGACCAGGCCCAAAACAAAACAAAAAAAAGACGTGTTATAAACTAAACTAGTAACTTAATCAAATCTGCAAATATGATAACTGCTCCATTTGTTTACATACGAACATGAACAAAAAAAAAAAAGTTCCACGCCGTGACTTCTGGAGCTTCCGCTAAGTGCTCTGTTTGTTTAGATACGAAACCACCGTCATGTACCCCTTCAGATGTCGCCCAGTCTCTTTTCTCTGCTCACATCATGTAACCAAATTAATTATTCTGAATCGGACGAATATTCTGAAGAAGCCGAATCAGAGTGTTCTTCAAATTCGCCAAGCTCTTCTTCAGAAATCTCTAATATATTATCCATTGTTGCCTCTTCAAAATCAACCAAAGGTGTTGGTTCTACCGATTGATCAACTGAACCTGTAAAGTCAACTGAGTTTTGTTGCAAAGGATCTTTCTCTGATATTCCACACACTCTGCCTCTTGGAATAATATGTGTGACTGTTATCCATGGATCTCTTTTGTGCTTGATGCGAGGGTATTGAATGTAGCTCACTTGATCTGCCTGTGATCCAAGGATGAATGGATCATATTTGTTGAGTCTCTTTGATGAATTAACTTCAGTCACACCAAATTTGGTATGCCTTACACCAATCCCTGACTGTGGGTTGTACCAATCGCATAAGAACAATATGCATTTCATATTTATGGTACCAGAATATTGAACTTCCAAAATTTCCTTAAGAACACCATAGTAAGAGATGTCTCCAGCTTGCACTGATATTCCCGAGTTCACCGTTGGAGTTCCTTCACGGGAAACCTTAAAAGCATAACCTCGCGTAAAGTATGCAGGTGAAGACATTGCAAGTGACAAGGGACCATCAACTATTTCTTGAAACCACTTATCAACTTTTTCACCTCTAGCCAAGCTTATGCGCACCTGTACCAAAACATAGTATTTAATATTTGTCTGATCCAAAAGGTGTGATACGAAGAAGTTAATAATGATCTTACATAAAATTTTAACCAGTTTGCATATTCCTTATGCTTTATAGCTAAAATTTGATTCTCTGAATGATTTGGGTAGGCCTCCCTAAGCTGGTCATCATAAATCCTACAATATTAAATGTTTAACATAAATTTCTTATGGATGTTAAAAATTCACAAGTACAGAAAAAATAATTATACCTTTCATATTGCAGTAATTCATCACAGTTGAGAAGAATATACATATGTAAGTGACTAATCTCCTCATCCTTTAACCAACGTTTTTTACGTTTTCCACTTAGTCGCCCTGCTTGTGCAAAGATATCTGGAACATCATATAAGTATTGGGGTTTTTCTCCTCCATCATCATTCCGACCAGGTTTTCTACTTTTGGTTTGAATATGTGAGGCAAAGTAGTAAGCAGAGAAGTATGATGCTTCTTCTTTAATTGTCTGAGCAATAATAGAACCTTCAACTCTGCTTAAATTTTTCACTTTTTTTTTCAAATGAAACATAAACCGCTCGAACGGATACATCCATCTATACTGAACAGGACCACCAAGTTCTGCTTCCTTAGGAAGGTGAATTGCTAGATGTTCCATAACATCAAAAAAAGATGGTGGGAAAATCTTCTCAAGATTGCAAAGAATAATTGGTATGTCGGATTCCAATTGTCGAATTCCATCAGGGGTTAGTGATCTTGTGCAAAGATCCCGAAAAAAGGCACTTATCCCTGCAATCACAAGCAAAATAGAGAAATATTTAGTAATTAGTATGTGTAAAAATTATGATATATGAAAAAAAAATTACCAGCAATAGCTTCATGAACTTCTTTTGGTAGAAGCCCTGCAAATAGGAATGGAAGTAGGCGTTGCATGAAAACGTGACAATCATGACTTTTCATCCCAGATAACCGTTCCTCTTGACTATCAACACAATTTCTCAGATTTGAAGCATATCCATCTGGAAATTTAACACTAGACAAAATCCACTTAAAAAACTCTTCCTTTGCAGATGCATTCAATCTGAACCTAGGAGTAGGACCCTTTCCATTGGCCATGATATGTAGCTCATCTCGTGCACATATACTAGGCAAGTCTAATCTCGACTTTAAGTTGTCTTTTGTTTTGCCTTGGACANTCTCAGATTTGAAGCATATCCATCTGGAAATTTAACACTAGACAAAATCCACTTAAAAAACTCTTCCTTTGCAGATGCATTCAATCTGAACCTAGGAGTAGGACCCTTTCCATTGGCCATGATATGTAGCTCATCTCGTGCACATATACTAGGCAAGTCTAATCTCGACTTTAAGTTGTCTTTTGTTTTGCCTTGGACATTTAAAATTGTGTTCATGATGTTATCGAAAAAATTCTTCTCAATATGCATGACATCTAAGTTGTGTCTTAGCAAATGAGTTTTCCAATATGGCAAATCCCAAAAAATACTCTTTTTGTGCCAGTTATGATACTCGCCACAACCATCGACTGGGACATGTCCATTTCCACCGCATTCTGCAGTTGTATCTGCCCCAAAATCTCGAAGTTGCCTCAGTAAATAGTGACCATCTAACTCTGGTGGAGGTGCATCATGAACAACTTTTCCCCTCGTAAATAATGTCTTGCTCCGACGATAAGGATGTGAACTAGGTAGAAACCGCCTATGACAATCAAACCAACACGTCTTTCGTCCATTTTTTAACTGAAACGCATCAGTATTATCCTGGCAATATGGACATGATAACCTTCCATGTGTTGTCCATCCAGACAACATTCCATATGCAGGAAAATCACTGATGGTCCACATCAGCACTGCACGCATCTTGAAATTTTCTCGGCATGAAATGTCAAATGCTTCAACACCATTAGCCCATAATTCTTGCAACTCACAAATCAGTGGCTGTAAGAACACATCAAGAGATCGTTTCGGATGTTCTGGACCAGGAACAAGTATGGTGAGAAATAGAAACTCTCGTTTCATGCACAACGAAGGGGGTAAATTGTAAGGTGTGACAATTACTGGCCACAAAGAATATTGTCTTCCATGTTTTCCAAATGGGTTAAAACCATCAGTGCATAGTCCTAGATAGACATTCCTACTCTCTGATGCAAACGCCTCATAAAGTGACTGAAAATGCTTCCATGCCTTTGCATCTGAGGGATGCACAATTTCTCCTCCACTTGAATGCTCCTTATGCCATCTCATAGCACTTGCTGTGCGTTCAGATTGATATAGCCTTTTAAGCCTATCTGCTAACGGCAAATACCACATACGCTTATATGGAACTCGGGCTCTTCCACTGGTGACCTTAAACCGAGGTTTCCCACAAAATCGGCATGATAAGTGGTTCGCATCTGCTTTCCAGTAGATCATACAGTTGTCGATACAAACATCGATCACTTGAAATGGCAAACCTAGACCGGAAACAAGTTTATCTACCTCGTCGTAAGAAGCTGGACACATATTATCTTCTGGCAAATATTCTTTCACAAAACTAGCAACTGCATCAACACAATCTTCTGCCAAATTATAATCCGACTTAATGGCCATCATCCTACTTGCAGCCGACAAAGGAGAATGACCATTTTTACAACCCTCATATATTGGATGTTTAGCTGCATCCAACATATCAAAAAATCTCCTCGCTTCTAAATTTGGTTCCTCAACCCTATCTCCGTCTTCCATAAATGAGGAGATATTTTCACGAAATGCATCGTTTACCATTTCTACTGTATCTCTAGATTCTACCACCATTCTAGATTCCTCTATACTAACAGGCACAGATTCACTAGTACTAGGTATATTTCCTATATTAACTTCTCCATGTAAATACCAAATTTTATAATTAGGAGTAAATCCACATTCATACAAATGATTCCATACTCTTTCTATGGGAATAAATTTACTATTATCACAACGAATACAAGGACAAAACATTTTACCTCCTCTCAAAGTAATATCTTGGTTTGCAGCAAATCGCATAAATTCCTTNTACTAGGTATATTTCCTATATTAACTTCTCCATGTAAATACCAAATTTTATAATTAGGAGTAAATCCACATTCATACAAATGATTCCATACTCTTTCTATGGGAATAAATTTACTATTATCACAACGAATACAAGGACAAAACATTTTACCTCCTCTCAAAGTAATATCTTGGTTTGCAGCAAATCGCATAAATTCCTTCAGCCCTTCTGCAAACTCTTTTGAAATCTGTCCATTTGAATCCCATTGATTGTTCATCCAAGAACGAAAATTTGAGATATTTGAAGACATTATCAGTGTGTTGTTTTCTTTGTTTCTGTGAATTGCCTGCAATGGTGAATTGATTATATAGAGCTCGTGCTTTAACGGCTAGTTTGTGAACAAGCTGAAAGTCAAAATTTTGATCATTTTGTGACCACTTCTAAACGGTCATGAACGGCTGTTTTTGAAAAAAAATGTGACTTCGTTTTGATCAACTTCTGACCACATTTTTGACCATATTCTATTTGTCAATATTTGGTCATAATTTTGTGACCAGTTTCTAAGCAAACGTTTTTCGTCACTAATTACTGACCACTCTTTGTCCACATCGTTTTATCATCAGTAAATTGTCGGTTTGTGGTCACAAATGTTTTTGATCAGTTTAGGTGGTCAGAATGTTGGTCAAAAATTATTATGTTTCCTTGTAGTGTAAGCCTGTATATGATATATCCTTTACTGGAACAACCAAAAGTATGGTTATTGGTTTTCAAAAGTGGATTGTACGCTAAATGCTGATTATGATCATGTAAGAACATGATTAACCTCGATTTTTTATTTGAGATTTTTAACTCATGATTTGATATTTTCGACTAAAAACGTTTCTTATATCTGTTATTTAAGAGACGGTTCTTATATTTTATAAGTTAAAAATTAAAAAATGTATCTTCGTCGAAATTAAGAATCCTAATAAGAAACCGGAATTAATTATGGCCCAAGAACTTTTGACGATCTCTTGCTGTCAATTTTTTTTATATGAATGTTAATATTATAGAAAAAACAAAAAAAACTTGAAATTCTATTTTGGCGAATTTTTTTTTTGTTCCTGAGAAGTTGATTGGCAAGATCACCGTAACACCTCAGATTATCAATGATCGTTCCATCAATAGATGATGGGTCCAATACTCTATGGAGTTTTAAGTATTTTAAAAGAAACTTTCTTGTTTTTTTTCTCTTTGGATGAAGCACGTCGCTACAGTCATACTTAAATTTTGGGGTTAAAATATTAAACCCTAATTTTTGTGTTGATATTTTTTAACCCTAACCTACCAATTATTTAGTTAGATAGCGTATAAAACAATATCTTAACTAAAGATTGCTACATCCAAAAGACGACGATAGTCGTTGACTTGTTCAATATATATCGAATATTAACCTTCTAGAAACTATAGGAAACATCGTAGGAACTTACAAATTAATTGTAGATAAAACAAACAAGACAAATTTCAAGCTCCCATAAGTGAATAATATATTACGTTAGTCGACTAACTAATTATAAATTAACTTAAATATAATAATGTAACTGTAAAATAGAGTAGATTTCTCTTTTTCCTTTTCTTCTTTTCTGGATAAAATGTGAATTTATATCAAAAGATGTTTACATCAGGTCGACGAAACTACAATAGTTTCACAAAGTCCAAAAAGGTGGAAAAACACCAAATTGAAACTAGGGAAATAAGCAGAAGATAACTAGGGAAATATTTTCTAATCTTTTGTTTCCTGATAGTTAAATTATCTCCAATAGAAAACATCATTTTTTTTCTAAAATAAAGTAAAAAGAAATATAATATCCTATATCTCGTTTTATAATCGAATAATGAATAGAAAATTACTTCATTTATAAAATAAATTCTGTTATAAAAATGGAAATTTGAAATATTTTTTACACTATTTTCTTTATTTTTTGGAATAAAAATGGAATTAAGTTGGAGATGTCTAGTCCATAAACATAAGGCATTTTATAACCTTTCTTCGGAAGATATTTTTTACGTCACTTTAATTTAGTTTAAAAGTTTTATATTTTTATCATTTACAGAAAATGAAAAGGCAATCTAATGTCCTCGATCGTGTCTGAATATACTGTGGCGGTAACGGAAAATTAGTATTTTCCATCAGTTTGTTACTCGTTTAATAAAAGAAACTTGATAACATGTGCATTTATAAGTTAGTACAGTTCTATAAAATAATAGATATTGATAAAATTAAGTACTGATAAGTAGGTATCTATGTGGCATATAGTCAAGGTAAAATTAATATGTGAACCCCGATTATGAGTAAATAAAGAAGGTATGGGCGGGTACATCACCAAGAACGTGGTTTTTTGGGAATTTTATTTTTTACTAACAATGTTTATGGGATTTTTTTTTTTTTTTTTGGTAAAAGTTTGTGGGATTTTTCAACCTATACATTTCTCTTATTTTTGTGGGAAATATTATTTCTTAACTCAGTACTTTTTTTTTTTCTTCACATCTCATAACTAATTAGTACTAAATGGCATAAATGAATATATTCTCTATTCATTTTAGAAGCTCAATGCATGCACACATCCACGACGGCTTCGCAAATCGCAAGTCGCAACATTCCTCTTGTTTCTTGTAAAGATTTAAATTTTTCAAAACATTTACTAACTTTTTCTCAACATATAGATCATAGATCGATGTATCTAAAATTGTCAGATAGTTTAGGTTTTTATCTTTTTGTAAACCAAAATGGTTCCTAATATAGTCGTCTTTCCGATAAAGTTAACGCGTTAATTAACGTGATTTTTCTTAGACTGCATCACTGTGAAGTTTCATTTGGTAGTGCCGTAGTGGTAAGGATATTATTAGTATATATAAAACGACAGTAAGAGTATTAAACTATTCATGATGCAATTGATAGGTTTATTGGGTAAAGTGTGAGTGGAAGATTACCGTATTACTATACAGTAAGCCGGAAATACGCTGTGCTAGACATTTTTGCGAGTCATATTTATTTCTCAAGTTGGTTTAAATTTAAAGATGAGGTGCACTAATCTCCGTAAAACTTTACTCTGGGAGTTAATATGAGCCTATGAACATACTTATAAGAAAAGAGAGCCTATGAAATAAAAAGTCAAATAGCGAAGAGCAAATCTACTTGAACTATATTGATCTAGATTTGCTCCAGTAATTTATTTGTTAGTGAATTTGCCAGAATTTTTTATGAGAATTTGCTCACCTCTAATTAATAAATATTGCACAATATACTAACAAAAAAAAACGCCATAAATATATATTACCCCATAAGTTATGGACATTTGATGGGTCGACAATTCAATGGATGTATTCACAAAAAGGAGGTGACATTAAATTAGGGCTGCATGGTGTAAGTTGCTAAAACTTGGAAATCGATGAATATTTTTTTAAAGTTAGATAATTAAATGTATATCGGCGTATATGCATTCTTTTATGCTGGTTACAAGATGTCGATGCAAATTGTAGTCTATGCTAAAACACGTTAGGCAGTACAGTTATTTTTATATCAAGACAATACTCAATGCATGGTAAATGATTCGAAAGTGATATATATATATATATATATATATATATTTTTTTTTTCTTACCCGAAGTTATCTTCCGATCGATATACTACATAACATAAGTATTTGATTTTATTGGCCTAAAGTATTTGATAAGAAAGAGCTCTTGTTTTCGCTAAACAAAAACAATATAAGATAAGATGAATCATTCTTTTTATTACCAATTAATTTTAGATTTGAAATTCATCTAACTTAACACTGCAAATAAATCATTAAAAAGTGATACTGCACAAGAAAATAATTTAAAAGTTGTAAATATATCACTTTTTCTTAATGATTTATTTGTAGTAACAAAAACAAGAATGCCTTCTAATCATATATTTCAGGCAAATAAAATCAAATACGTACTTACGTTATAAACCAAAGAACCTCTATTGTCTGATAAATAGAACTTCATAAGTTATATCGAAATACTAACTTTTTCCTCTCCTTGTCTTCTTTCGGTGCCACCTCCTTTACCTCATACATCATGCATTTATCAGCACCACACGGTTTTGAATGTCCAAACTGATATGTATTCACAGACACATGCATGAATGTGATATCGATATCAACATATACGTACGTATATAATATATCTATGTATACTTGTCAAAATTCCGTTAATCCCCTGTAAAAAGTAATTGTCCGTGTAGATGGTCTCGATCTCAATGGTTAAAAATAACTACAACATATTCATCACAAAAATATTTTCATATATTGAGAGTGGTGATAAATCAACACAATAAACTCCGTCGAGATTAGTATAAGTTGCATGGTCCATGGAGCCGGTTGTTTTTTGTGTGTTAATCTTCGATTTTGTTTATACTAAATTATGATGCTTTATCTTAAACAAACATTATCAGCAATTTATCTCTTTTATCCAAAACTAAAATTTAAAATATAAACTAAAACGCAAATATGCTATATGAATAACTAATTACAGCCTACTGTTTTGTAGTTGTGTAACCGTGTCATATTTTATCTGATATCAAATTTGGAGTATATAAGAAAGTTATAGATGGAAAAAAAAAAAGGAAAGAAGATTTTTTACAACATAAATTCATTTTTGAGTTGTTTGTTTTGAATTAGTAAAGGCAAACGTCAAAATAAATATATGTGTTTCTAATCATGTAAGTTCAATAATTCAGAAAAAAACGTAATGCAAGTCCATAGAAGTAGAGAGATAGAAGGAGGCTGACTTCGAAGAGAAAGAGAGTAAATGCATTTTGCTGTACATGTTGACTCTTTGAAAGCAAAGCCAAGCCGCTTCATTATTGTTGCTTTTCATTCCATTAATTTAATAATCACGTACTAATTAACTCATTCTCTCTCTCATCTATCTTACTCACTTTTCCTATATATATAACCAACATCTCTCTCCACTTCTTCAGACAAAAACAAACTCATTTGGACTTTCTTTGTCTTCATCCCCAAAATTTCGAAAATCTTATAAGGAAAAACACAAATATCAAGTTTTTGTTCTAATATCTCATCAAAACCCTTTTTAAAAAAGTCGAACTTCTTGCCCTAAACAATAAGAGAAAAAATGGGAAGACCACCTTGTTGTGAAAAGGTTGGAGTGAAGAAAGGGCCATGGACACCAGAGGAAGACATCATCCTGGTTTCTTACATTCAAGAACACGGTCCGGGAAACTGGAGATCTGTCCCAACTAACACAGGTTAGTCTTTTGTAATTTCTTGATCAATTACTAGTTAGCCTACTTAATTAAACATTTAATTCTTTTATTTTTTGAATTTTATCTGAGGGTTTATGATTTCTATTTTTCTCTGCCTTGGTTGGTATGATCATTAAAGATGAGTGAATTAAATAGCCTAAAGTTATTTCACCGACTCTTTCGACCACACATATCTAATTACCAATTTACCATTATATCACTTTTTCTTTAATTTATTTGTGTTTAAATCTATTTAATTTGGTGTTTTAGGTCTAAGGAGATGTAGCAAAAGCTGCAGACTGAGATGGACTAATTATCTTCGACCCGGTATTAAGCGTGGAAATTTCACTGAGCATGAAGAGAAGATGATTGTTCATCTTCAAGCTCTTTTAGGCAACAGGTATATACATGCACATGATCTATATTTAACCACAAAGGCTCTAATTAAGTGTATATATGTATATAATAAGATTTAAACATATGTTTCTTTGTGTATAGATGGGCAGCTATAGCATCATACCTTCCAGAAAGGACTGACAATGATATAAAGAACTATTGGAACACTCACTTGAAGAAGAAGCTCAAGAAGATCAATGAATCTGGTGGAGAAGATATTGATGGCTCCTCTTCATCAAACACTATTTCACAAAATCAACATCAAACCTCAAACAAAGGTCAATGGGAGAGAAGACTCCAGACAGATATCAACATGGCAAAGCAAGCTCTTTGTGATGCTTTGTCTTTAGACAAAAAACCATCATCAACACTTTCTCCATCATCATTGTCAACACCAGTAATCATACCTCAAACCGTCCCTAGCTTCTCTTCAGCTCTACTTGACCGTTGTTATGATCCATCCTCTTCTTCTTCCTCTACCACAACCACCACTACAAGCAACACTACTAATCCATACCCATCAGGGATATATGCGTCAAGTGCTGAGAACATCGCACGGTTGCTTCAAGATTTCATGAAAGACACACCAAAACCATTAACCTTGACATCCTCATCACCGGTTTCGGAGACCGGACCACTTGCTTCAGCAAGTTCCCAAGAAGGTGGAGAAGGGTTTGAACAATCTTTCTTTAGCTTCCATGACCAAAACCAAGAGAGCAAACCGGCAATAACAATGGACCAGGGTTCTGGTTTGATATCGCAAGGATCTTTGTCTTTGTTGGAGAAATGGTTATTTGATGAGAACATGGTTGGTATGTCTCTAGGACAAGAAGCGATGTTCTAGGACGAAATGAAGTGGAATAATTTGAGGACTTAATTAGTTATGAGTTATAACAAATATTATAGAGTTATAACCTATAATATATATGCTTATTATTGCATCAGGGTTTTAGAGTCTTTAGAAGCTTTTAGCTCTACAACACTCTTTTTCCCTTTTGGTCATATAATCTTCCTTTTTTTTTGCTTTTCAATTGTATGTTTCTGAACGTAACACAAAGGGGTTATAATCTTCATTAGTGTAATGTACTGGCACTTTGTGACCAAATGGTTATGTATACCAATGTTTTTTTAAGGTTTCTGGTTGTTCTTGATCTATGTATGTATTATTAATATACCCAACACAAAAAATCATCGTTATATAGATTTAGTTTTCTAATTTTTATCTCAGCAAAGGGTAATCTAGCGTTTAAACCAAAATAATACTTTGAAAACATATATAAGTATCAGCATTCTTTACACAATTTAATTTTGTTTTTACCTGTTATTTAAAAATACTCAAAAGTTAAATTTAGTTTGGTTTCGATATTACTCAACTTTTAAAGCATTGATATATTTAAAAAAAAAATGGTCTAGATCCAATAATGGCTTTTTAAACTGGAAATATAATCATCTACTAAGCTTATTTCTATCCTGAATATGTTTTGTCAATTCAGTTTCTATTCCTATAAACAAATATATGAAAGAACTAAAACAATATTTATCGAAAATTTCCCTTTCAAATCAATCACAATCCCTGAAGACAAAATGTCATTAAATGGTAGTAATATAAAAGAGTCTACCTACTGGATTTATAATTTTACACTAACATTTTTAATACATTGAAATATTTTTATTTACTTATTATAATTTTGATAATCTATCGAGGACTTAAGCTGTAAGCCTGTACACCTTGTAGATTTGTAATTGACCTAAACATTATTCATCTCACCTAAACCAGGCGATTTCCAAAAATGTATGTTTCTTGGTTTTGTTTTATAATGTATAAAAATCCTTTTAAAAGGGAAACCCCAAAAAATCGATTTTGAAACATTTAGAAAGACTTCAAAAATACTTGTAGGAACGTTTTGATAGCTTGTTATGAAGATTTTATTTACGTTTATTTAATATTTTCTTAAAAAATATTATGACTAAACTTGGGAAATAAACATAACACTAGAGCTTGACATGCACGTCCATGCGGATACATATTTTCATTTTTATATATAGGAACATTATTTAAAATTTTTATTAGTTAGTATTTTAAATATTTATCTTATTTAAAATTATTATACACATAATAATTAAATAGTTTACATGTAAGATATTACATAATATTATTAAAACTTTAAATTCTTATACACATAATAATTAAATAGTTTACATGTAAGATATTACATAATATTATTAAAACTCATTTTAAAATTTAAAGTTTTCTAAAATGTAGCTAAATCGGTTTAGGAAATATCTTGATTCCTAAATTTTAGCTAAATTTGATATAAAGAAATAATTTAATAAAATATGAAAAGGTAATGATTAATTAAAATTAAGACTATTTAATATTTCAGTGACTTGAGAATTTAAATATTGAAAAAATCTAGCATCAATTTAATTTTGTATTCCTGTTTTAATAGATTAAATGGAGCGATATGATTCTTTTTCTCTAGATAATCCAGCATCCAACAAGAAATTTTTATTAGAACTATACGACAAACAATGTTGTAGTGAAAGTATGGCAAAAATACATCATCAAACAACCGATACATATAATTTATAGTTTAATGATCTGTGGTTTTATTATAGTGACATGATGATTGTGTTAATATCCGATTTGAAACCCACCTAATTTAGAAGGCGTGTTGTTAATAGAAAAAGTGGATCAAGAGCCAAGAGGAAGATATGCACGAGTAGACATATCCAATACGTATACAGTATGCGTACAATAAATATAGGAGGCAAAATCTAGTGGTGGAAATAACTTTGAAAATATACAAATAATATAAAATTTATGTAAAAAACAAATAAAAACGAGAAAAGAGTATTAAATGCTAACATGTGAATGGCTTGACTTGTGCCTGCGGAAACAGTGATCAAGTTGGTTATATAAGTTTCCACAAAATAAAAATAAATATATTTAGTAAAAAAGAACATTCCATAAAAATATCCCAACTAGATTTTATTAAACTTTTTTATTTAAATTTTTTGTTACTCAATTTAATCTTCCAACTAATTATTTTGCATATTAAATACACAAAAATTTATAACTGTACTCATTTAATACCAAAAATTTATTTATTTTAATTAACAATACTAATAAATTTCAAAACAATTTATAAAAATCTCTAAAGTCTAAAAAAAGTATTTAAAATTTCTAAGTTTACTTAAAGATTTAAGAAAGAAGGTAAACAACTTTTGGAGAAGATTTAAAAGTTAAAAAAAAATTTTTTGAAGGAAAACAAATTAATTTATTTTTATTTTATTTTAGAAAACAAATTAATTTCAATATTTAAAACTTTAAAAACTATAACAAATTTAAGATTATAAAAAATTTATTTACTTTTATTTCTCAAACACAGGAAAAAAATAGAATTTTGTGGAAAACTTTGAGTATTGAAAAACTTAACGAAATTTAATTGGATTATTTTTCTGGAATTTTTCCATAGTAAAACATAGACATAAAACGTGTAATGATTATTTACTAGACATATTAGGAGCTTCACTAATCAAACATCAGATGTTCACTAGAAGCAAACATTGGTTGGTTAAAAATGTAACTATGACGCATCTTTACATACCAATCAGTCATCACACACAAGAGATATTCATATGTACCATGGACTATATGCGATTTGTCTGTGTAAAGAATGGTTGGAGATGAAACTGTGCTTTACAAATATAAGAGAGGCCTTTACAAGTCCATATACAAAGGACGAACAGAATCAAAGTGAGATATACATAAGCTAAAAAAAGAACACAACAGAGTCTAGCTCCGGTCATTGTGATGCAAATAGCAATATATAGAGACTATGGTACTGTTCGTTTACATGTCACTGCGACATGTTTGTTTTGTTGTCGGAAGGTCATGCAACTTTGAACTTGCTACTGTTACCGTCGCAGAATTTTTAATTCTTTGCAACTGATTATCAAGACACCCAAACAATCAGGGTTTATATATTATATACATTAAAGATCGTTGGTAAATTCTTAAATGTACGTGTATGCACAAGCTTTATTTTCAGTCTGTAATAACATAGGCAGAGAAACTTCCCGTGTTTGGTTTTACTCAGTTTCGTGGTTTCCTCAGAATAATACCCATAAACAACAAAACAGCTATTACAACAGACAGCGAAAAAAGTTGAGAAAGAGAGAGATCAAAGTCGTGGATGATGATGAGGATATTTTGGTTTCTCTGACCGGTGCTCAGGTGATATTATAAATCATTGTGGTGAAGAAGCTTCAGGTTGGTGTTGTGGATTCGAAATCAGCTCAGGAGCTACAGCAAAGTGCAATCCTCCTCTGCGTTGTCCTCCACTTCCAGCCCCGTTGTGTAGCATAAACGCAACTTCTGCAGCTGCCAGAGCTGCTGCTTCCTGTTATTCACAACACACATAACATAAGTAAACATACGCTTAGATTTAGTGCATGTCAGTGTGCTTCTGAAAAGATGTAGATACCTGTCTTTGTCTTCGGCGTTGTAATATACTGATGGCCCAAGCCATGATGTAACATGGGAGGAGAAAAGCAGCAGCACGAAGCATAAAAAGCTGACAAAACAATTAGGTAATGTTATCACAAGAGACCATAATGTAAGTTCATGTAAAGGATTATGAGTAAGAGATTTTGCTTACAAAGAAGAAAGCTGATGGATCATCTTCTTCATCGTCTGAGTTGTTGTTTGAAAGGTTCATTGCGTGTCGTAGCAATAAAAGCGCCATTAACTGTCATTTTAAACTGTTAAAATAACATTTCCTTCTCAATAAAGATATAAAATAAAGATACAACTATGGACTTACGATAAGAGCAGCGGAGCGAAGAAAAGCAGCTCCACTAGAGTTAGAATCAGCATATTCATCATAGTCCGGATCAAAGAAACGGCGTTCTGCAGCCGCCATCGCAAAAATGCGCGGGTCGTTGAAGTCTAAAGGAACACCATTAGCCCAATCTTCACTGCACAAAACAATAGTAACAAACCATGAGTAACGTGACAATGTTTTGCTACACGAAAACTGATATTAAGAGATACAGATTCAAGAAAACGTTACCCGATATCGATTACAGTATCATCAGCAGGAGGAGGCGGTGGAGCAGTGTAACCAGGTTGATAACACTGTTTCAATCAAAGAAACTAAGTAAGCAAAATAGTAAACTTACAATGAATCATATTTTTACTTATAAATGATTTTGATTAGTACCTTGTGACATATTTCACAGATAGTGTCGCCTTTCTCATTACACCAACGCTGAACACACTTCCTATGAGCATACTGTACACACACAAACATTAGTAAACAAACAAAAAAAAATTAGTTTTCAGCTGTAATTATATGCCAAAAGAACAAAATAATCAGTTTTCAGCTATAATTACATAACAAAAGAACAAAATTAAATCAATAGAATTCAAAAATCAACCTTCAAACTGCCGCTACAAGAACATGGAGATTCGAGATTCTTAACAGAATCCTCATCTTGACAAATACGGCATTCAACCGATTGAATAAGCGGTTCCTCCTCTTCATCAGCCACGTCATCACATTCTTCTACTTTAACAGTTTTATCATCAATAGATTTATTATTATTAGTAGTAGAAGAAGAAAGGCTTGTGGTGGCTTGAGCTCTTGAACTTTCTCCACAAGATTCAATGGATCCTCCTCTGTCTGAATTAAGGTGATCAGATGTTACAAGACGGTCCGTACATGAACTCAGATGATCAGACATCTAACGTTTGACCTGTTTCAAAAAAAAATCAAGAAAAAATAATAATTTAACTAAGACAATCGAAATTTCGTATCTTTCAATCGGAAAATGTCTTAATCAAACGATTAGGATCTTAATTAGATAAGTCTTTGATTTCTTACGATTAATTCAGAAAACGAAACCCTAAAAATCGAAATTCCCCAAATCGCAGAAACGAACAATCGTAACCCTAAATACGAAGAAAGATCAACGATTTATTATTATTTACCTGATGGAGATAATTTGGAATCGTAGAATAGGGGAAAAGAAGAATGAAGATTTTTTTCGATTTATTGAAGGGAAGAGCTCTCTCAAAACGAAACTCGTACAAAATGTGTTTTTTTTTCTTTGTTCTGTCTGAAGGATTCTTCAGGATATAAAGTACATAAAAATATAGAAGCGCGTGTATACAGAAATGTATGTATGTATACATAGCGGAAGGTCGACGGTTTGACACGGTGACGTCCGTTAAAAGTACATGTTGAGAAGAGTTGAGAATCTTCCAAACTAAACGGTAACGGAGCTTTTAATTTTTTTTGTACCAATCCTTGTTATTGTTAGTTTTTTTTATAGATAAAATTCATTAATCTTATCCTACTAGGTGTTTTCCTGCACCAAGTACAATGAGAAAATTTTAAATTTAAATTATATTTAGTAATAAGTTTTATAAATATAACATATTTTATTATTTTTTAGGAATATTTAAATTTAGATTTGATTTAGTTAAACATTAAATTAAGATAAAATAATTTTGTTTATTTAAAATAATATTTAAGAATATCTATGTATATATATTTTAAATTATAATCTTAGATAGATTTTTTTATCCATTTATATTGCTTAAATATATTGAGTTAATATGTATAAAATTAATAAAAGTGATATAAATTTGTATAATTATCAAAAAAATTTAAATTAAACAGTATTTACAGAATTTGTAGATAGATAAGAAACTAATGATTTTACAATTAGAAATTCATATTTTAAAAAAATTATAACAATTTTTGAAAACTTTGTAATACAAACTGTATAATATAAAAAGTAAAATAGCAAACTATTTCGAATTTGTAATGTTGTGTTTGAATATATTTATTTTAAAGATGATGTATGAGTTATTACCATATTTTATATTTATACCATAAATAAATATTAAAATTAAATGTAAAGTATGCGTTATTACCATATTTAAAGAGTTTAACAAAAATATAACTCAAAACAAAATGTGATTATCCATGTCATATTTTCAAGAAGCCATGTCATCAATTATAGTAGCAATGTCACATTTTTTATGTAAACTTATTATAAAAATCACACGTGACAAAATCACTTTGCAAAATAATATATAGGGGATTTTATCTTTAGTAATATTGCTCAAATTAAAAAAAAAAATACAAAGTGCATATAAGTCAATATTTTTTTTTCAGAAAATAGGATAAAATTCATTATATTTAGAAATTCAGGATTGAGGTGTTGATATTGCATTGCAATATTGACTATCACTTTGTAATTTTATTTTAAATTCAAGCAATACTGTTTGTTTTTTTGGTTGAAGAACAGTGTTGTCAGTTGTTGAAAAATTAAGACGTTACATTAATTGCAAGAGGTGTAGTTTGACTTTGACATGTTCCTCTTTGGCAAAACTGCGATTGAATAAGAAGAAACAAAGGACGTCTACAGAAGTCTTGGAGGTGTCGTGTCCGACGGGTTGAACACTCTTAAAGTTTCTCTTTAAAACATGTTTAAAAGATTCCCAAATTATTCTTCTAATTTTTAAAAATAGTTCATACTGATTGGAAGGCTATTAATATTCAAGAATCTTACAATATAAATGTGTGCATAACCTTTAAATAATTCTCTATGGTTTCGTTAGAATCCAACGTCCGACAGAGATGCATGTCTTTATACTTTTTGGTTTTTCATATGTATAACGTTTATATAGATCATAAGACTAATTTTAAAACATTATTTTGAAATACCCAATGTTTATATCGTGATTGTGTTATATTTCTATGTTTATATTATGATTGTTTAGACCAAAAAACTTGTTGTAGTATTTCATTCTATTATACAAAACATTTTTATCATAAAATACACAATCAACTGCATTTTCGTCTCGCTTTTTAATTTGTGGAATAGCATTTTGCAAGATGCACTAAAAACACTACTATTATTAAGAACTATTGACAATGGGCAATGCTCAAAACGAGGCTCTGCTTTTTTTCAGGGGATAATTCTACTTTATCTCATTTTTAATAGTTTGCGAATTATATGTCTTTAAATTCAATTTTTATAACTTTTTTTCTTTTCAAAACTATATTTTCAAAAATTGAAAAAAACATAAACTATATCCCTTAAATAAAAGAAATTATTTAGTCCTAAAGATTAAATATTATTTATCTTTTCAAAACTAAAGATAACTCGCAAGAAAATAGTAATAAAATGTGGTTGTAATCAATTTCTCTTTTTTCTAGTTGTGTTCTTTTATCAACTTTTTTTTCTTTTGTCAACTTTTTTTCCAAGATCACGATTGTTTATATCAGCGAACCTCACATTTTAAAAAGAACTAAATAAATAGAAGGGAATTGGCAAAGATAAAAAGTCGTTACATTTATAAATACGGTGATGAAAAAATAGTAAAGGAGTAAATAATCCCTTATATATTAATCCTGGAACATTACAACATATTTTTGTAGCCACGTGTCATCACCAGAATCATTCTTAGAATCCTTAGAAAAATTAGTTGATCCATATAAATATATACTATACTTTTTATTAAACTAACTATTAAAATAATTAATAGTGTATAAAACATATATTTTCTTTCCTTAAATAAAAGCTACGGGATAATTAATATGATTACCATATATATATGCAATTAATGACTATGAATAATACATATATTTATGTCCTCTCTCGCTTTTGTTTAATTTTAAATTATTAAAATAAATTAAACAATAATATTAAATCTATTATAAAAAATTATATTTTTTTCTTATATCTTATATTTCAAATTTTTTAAATCGACCATAAATTACTAAAAATAGTAAAAGTCTCACATTAAAATTTTATGATCAATGATTTAACTTTATTTTTCCAAGAAAGATACAGTTATCATAAATCGTACAAATATGAAGTCCTATTAGTAGATATTAATATTATATATATATATATTAATATCACTTAAATAAAATTATAAACTATATAAATATTTTAATTTAAAAATTTCTGTGAAAATTGTTTAAAATCTTAATATATTAGCTTATCTGGGTTAAGATATAAATATACAAAATATAAAATTAAATCACTTATGGAAAGTTAATAGTAAATAAATCGAGACCAGAAAACCTAATCCCTTTATGTCATTTTATCGCAACACTTAATTTATTTTTGTGCATATGAAGTTTAAAAATAATTAAAATGAGCTATACTTTATTTTTTTCAAGCAAGATACAAGTTATCATAAATCGTATGGATATGAAGTCTCATTAGTAGATATTCATATTATTTATATATGTATATATATTAATATCACTTAAAGCAAATTATATACTATATAAAATATATAAATATGTTAATTTAAAAATTTCAGTGAAAAATGTTTAAAATCTTAATATTTTAGCTTGAATAGGTTAAGATATAAATATACAAGGTAGAAAACTAAATTACTTATGAAGAGTTAATAGTAAAAAAATCGAGAGCATAAAACCTAATATTCTTTTTTNTTAATATCACTTAAAGCAAATTATATACTATATAAAATATATAAATATGTTAATTTAAAAATTTCAGTGAAAAATGTTTAAAATCTTAATATTTTAGCTTGAATAGGTTAAGATATAAATATACAAGGTAGAAAACTAAATTACTTATGAAGAGTTAATAGTAAAAAAATCGAGAGCATAAAACCTAATATTCTTTTTTTCATTTTATCGCAAAAATTATTTTCTTTTTGTACATATGAAGTCTTAAAAATAATTTATTTTATCTTAACTTGAAGTACATACCTAAATCTGAACCGGAAAAAAAAAAGTGAATCTGGATTCGAGCCGTTATACAAAAATATCCGATCTGGACTTATGAACTTAGTACTTTGGGTTTTTGTTATAATCCGTACCGAACCAAAATTCAAACTATGATATGTAGAATATGTTAACGTCTTTATATATGTTAAGGTAATTTA
The DNA here is from genome assembly GCA_932364175.1 of Eruca vesicaria subsp. sativa. Taxonomy (NCBI): domain Eukaryota; kingdom Viridiplantae; phylum Streptophyta; class Magnoliopsida; order Brassicales; family Brassicaceae; genus Eruca; species Eruca vesicaria. The sequence continues at coordinate 597,227 of CAKOAT010186266.1, read as the reverse complement.
TATATTTTATAGTATTTGAAAGATTTTTTTTGAATATATCAAATTTTTTTGTCAACTTTTGAGATTTAAAAAATACATTTTGGGATGAATTCAGATATTGGTTACAATTTAATCTAAACTAAATTGAGAAGGAACCTAATCGAATCTAATCCGATAATTAGTAAAACCCGAATGAGAATTATGAGCATAATACCAAAATTTAAAAATAAGTCTCAATCAAACCAAAATCGACGAAGTCTAAAATGTCCAGACCTATGATAATTTAAGATACCAACATTTATATTCATCATTTTACAATCGATAAATATTGTAGTGTTGCAAAATGTTAAAACATTTAATGAATAAATATTACTATAAAACTCATCCCGCGCATGCGCGCGGGTTATCATCTAGTAAATCATAAGAATGGACCGAACCGGTTCGCTTCAACCGAAAACCAAAATCAGATATAAAGAAGGCCGCTTAGCCGATTTTCAGTAGGAACACTCACCCTAAAGCTTAAACCCTAGCAAGAGAAAAAAGGCGAAAGCAATGGCGGAGCAACAAGAGATCATTGATACCTTGTCGGCTGAAGTAAAGCCAGACCCAAAAGCCGTTAATGAAACCGCGGAGAAACGTGAGAGAGAAGAGCAGACGGAGGAAACAGAGGTCGGAACCGAATCTAAGAAGCAGAAGGTGGGAGACGAAAAAGAGAAGTCTAACGGTCCGGTTAAGCTTGGTCCGAAGGAGTTTGTTAGCTCCGTGGCGATGTTCGATTACTTTACCAAGTTTATGCACTTTTGGCCAACTGATCTCGATGTCAACAAGGTATGTCTTGTTGTTACTCTGCTTACTCTCCTTTTTGTTTTTTTTTTTAATTGTAAAGTTTCGATTTTTATGTATTTGTAACTGTAAAAGTTTCAATTTTTTTTTGAGATCATTGCAAAAAAGTTGTGTTCTTTATCGGCTATGTGATTGTGTTTGTCTTTAGAAACTTTGTTTTGTCTCTTTTTATCATTTGTTTATAATGATTTTGGATGTTGGATTATGTAGTGTGTTTATATGTTTCATAGTGGCTTGTGTCTTAATGTCTTTTGGTGGATAGAAGATTGAAGTGACAGTTGTTGCTGTTTCTTTTGGAGTTTGTAACGAACTTGTTGTTGGTACATTTCAGTATGAGCACATGGTGTTACTGGATCTGATCAAGAAGGGACATTCTGAGCCTGACAAGAAGATTGGTGGAGGGATCAAAGCCTTCCAAGTAAGAACCCACCCAATGTGGAAAAGCAGGTGCTTCTTTCTTGTTAGGGAAGATGACACTGCTGACGATTTCAGCTTCAGGAAATGTGTTGATCAGATTCTCCCATTGCCTGAAAACATGAAGGCTCCTGGATGTAGCGGCAATGGACATGGTGGGGGTGGTCGCGGTGGTGGAAGAAGAGGTGGTCGTGGTGGTGGTAGAGGAGGGAGATTCAGAAGATGATTTTGCTTGATCATTTTTGATGACTCTTGTTGCCTTGCTATAGAATGAAATTTTGGAGCTTTCATGCTATGTTCTCTTGCCAAAAACTTATTTTATCGGATGCTAATGTTATTTTCTCTGAGAAGAATTGTCAGTTTATATCACATATTTTGATGAATTGGAAGAAACAACAGCTTGTCTCTATGTTCACTACATCAAGTATCAACCAAAGTTTGCAAGGTTCTTATTAGTTTTTTTTATCGTATTCGTTTTACTCCAAAACCTCTTCTCCTCTGTAGCTATATCGTTTTCACCAAAGAGTAGTAGTAGTAGTGTGTAAAAACCCTATGACTTGACAAAAGGAATTATAGGTGATTCGCGGGATCCGCAATAGAATCTGATGTGTAAAAGACAGTTTGGTTTAGATTTCAGGTAAGATGATGTGACAGAGAATTCAGGTATAGCCAATGAGAATGCGACAGCTCACATTATTTGACATTTATTAAGTACAAGTTTTTGCATAGTGAAATTCGTTCATACTTTATAGTATTGAATTAGTTTTTTCCGTTGAAATTTTGAAAACAAATCTCAGTTTTTTGGGTCGTGTTTGGAAAGATGAATTTGGTATGGTTTGTTTATATATAAACGTTGCGTTTGTACTAATGTTCACAAATATTTAGCTAGCTTCTTTTAGTATAATTTTTGATAAAATATTCCAACTAAGAAAAAAAACATCTGGTTTATTTTCCAAAAATCAAGTGTATTTTCTAAAGGGTATTGGATAAGACTGTTGAGTTTGTACAAATGATTTATAATAAAAGTACGTATTGAACTTGTTCGTTCTAAGTATATCTGTGTTCTATATATTATAAGAGAAGAGAGTAGTGTATAACTTTTGCTGGTGAAGTTTATGTTATGTTTTATTGCTATGACATATATTGTTCATTTGCTTCTTTTTCTAACAAACGAATTGATCACCTGAATCCACTAATTATTTTTCTAGTTTGGATCCGTTGAAAATACTATAAAGTCGTTGAATTCTAATACAATATTTGAATATCATTGTTAATATTTGTTGGTTAAAGATTAAGGAGTTGAGAGAAGGTTGATATATACAAAGATGAGAACTAAAAATATCTTAGAACCTTTATTTTGTAAGGCCGAATGGCTAAATGGAGAAATATAATAAATTATAAATAGATTCATCTTAGAATATGAATCTAACCCGCACTCGGTTTAGATGGACACTACATATCAGCGAATCTTTAAGTTCCACAAATCAGTAGTGGTCTCTAAAGCCTTCGGCAAAAACACATTGAAACCTGAAATCAAATCTCGGTTCCCTTTAAATAGTCTCCTTACGTCTTGTATGCAACCATCCCTATCAATTCTACAATCATAATATGTTTGAAATTAATTAGTATTAACAAAAAACAAAACATATTCCCATATTGTATAACTATATATATGGATACATACCTCCTAGCTTTAAAATTATTCATAATCACAAGAAAATCATCATATTTTTCACGATCGTTCTGAAATCTATCCTTCACAGTCCTAATGTATGCATATGCATCATCTATAGTTGCTTTTGGTTTACTTCCTTCTCCAGCCATGGTTTTCACTTTGAAGTTGGTCTAAGGCTCGAAGCTTCATAAATTTCCAAACAAAGAGAATTAACTTTTGCTTATTTCTTTTGCATTAAAAAAATTAACTATTTTCTTTGACAAAAAGAACATTAATTATTACTTAAAATCTACTTTTCTCTAATGCATCATACATATAGCCTTTTGAAAAGAAAAACAATTTGTATCAAAAATCTTAATTCAAAATTACTAGAATCAAAGACATCGAAGAAACTTCCATATAGAGTACGAGACATGACTATAATTAATTTCACTGATAAATTAAATCTAAAAAATCTTATTATGTACGAGGTCGTATTTTTTAATTTAACAGTTAATAACGTAAGAAGAAAGAACATTGTCAAATTTGAAATATCATGTAATTTCATCGATATGTACAAGAAAATTTCATGTAAATTTCTTATGCACTGTAAACTAATCAATAACACATTTCATCAGTTTATGGTAGGTCAAGAGGAAACAATACTTTCAAGTTTGAGAGATCATGTAATTTCATCGACCTCTACAAGAAAATTTCCTGTAAATTTCTTAGTACACTGGAAACTAATCTTAGTAAAAATAGAATTAGCAAAATCGAATTGTGAAAAAGTTCAAAATAGGGGGATCTAAAATCATAACGAGAACAAGCTTCACCTTTGTAGCACTAGGGCACATGAATGGTTTTTGAGTTGTATGGACCTCTTTTATATATAGAAAACTTTCATAAAATCAGTCCCTTTGACATTAATATCTTTGTAGCAATGAGGTATAAATCTACGATAAAAGGTGATGAAATAAAGATGTGTCTGTTGCAAACTAAAGTTATACAGATTTTATGTACATTTAGTAAGAAAACAAAAACAAAATCTTAACAAACATCTGTCAAAGCTTATTGAACCAAATTTATTATTGATTACTTTTGTAATATTGTGGCATTTATTTTTGTAATCTATAAAACCTTTAAAATTTAGTTGATATCAATCAAGAAATAGATAAATGTGAAAGCTTTGATTTCATAAAATCTAAAAATATGATTAACTTAGATATTCAGTATATATAAGATTTTAACATGATCCAGATATATAAATATATAGTAAGGTTACTTTATGATAATGCCTAAACTTAACCAACATTTAAATTAATAAATATTTTTTCTTATATATAGTAAATGTAAATCTAATATGTAAAATGTAATATGTGATAAATTAGAGACACGGTTATAATTATAAATTATAATGTTATAAATAAAATAATTAATTTCTTAAAAATAGTTGGAGTTTGGGATTTCTTCAAAACCTAAAATCAATATATATGAAAGTTCAGATGTAGACAATATGGGAGTTAGATTATGTAGTGTGTTTATATGTTTCATAGTGACTTGTGTCTTAATGTCTTTTGGTGGATAGAAGATTGAAGTGACAATTGTTGCTGTTTCTTTTGGAGTTTGTAACTAACTTGTTGTTGGCACATTTCAATATGAGCACATGGTGTTGCTGGATCTGATCAAGAAGGGCCATTCTGAGCCTGACAAGAAGATTGGTGGAGGGATCAAATCCTTCCAAGTAAGAACCCACCCAATGTGGAAAAGCAGGTGCTTCTTTCTTATTAGGGAAGATGACACTGCAGATGATTACAGCTTCAGGAAGTGTGTTGATCAGATCCTCCCGTTGCCTAAAACATGAAGGCTCCTGGATCTAGCGGCAATGGACATGGTGGGGGAGGTCGCGGTGGTGGTGGTGGAAGAAGAGGTGGTCGTGGTGGTGGTAGAGGAGGGAGATTCAGAAGATGAATTTGCTTGATCGTTGGTGACTCTTGTTGTCTTGCTATAGAATGAAATTTTGGAGCTTTCATGCTATATTCTCTTGCTAAAAACTCATTGAGTTTATATTGCTGATCGGATGCGAAAGTTATTTTATCGGGGAAGAACTGTCAGTTAATATTTCACGTATATTGCTGATCGAATGCTAAAGTTATTTTATCGGGGAAGAACTGTCTATTTCACATATATTGCTGATCGGATGCTAATGTTATTTTATCGGGGAAGAACTGTCAGTTTATATTTTCATAATAAATTTTTTAAAGATATTGATGTTAAAAATTTAAGAAAATATTTAACTTTTTAATAAATATAAATATTAAAAGTCAAAAATTTTTTTTGCCCAGGGGCCCAAACAAATGTTGAGCCGGCCCTGGGCTTTGCACTACAGAGCTGTAGATCATTTGGGTCACAAGCTCTTATTACATCTAATACAAGACCGACGTATACGTATGAACAAACTTCAAATAAAGTTGTAATGTCATGCGTACTCTGAGGTTGAAATCTATAATAATAAAGTTGGGTTATCTGCCCTCTCAAGCTATCCACGTCACTTTTTAACATAGGGGAATTTTCACCACGTGTCATATTTTGGTTGGTTCTGTGACTCACGTGTGTTTCGTATTATTTTGAACCTTTTCACACACTTGACCAGCCTGTAGCCGTACCGTTTTGATATTACGGTTGAGCCCCTCTTCATCTCCGCCATTCTGAGATCGACACACACACCTGAGTTCTGAAAGCCTGTGATTCCTCTTCACAACAACTGACAACAAAATCTAAGGTTCATCTTATTCTTCGATCCTGAGCATCATCACCAACAATGGAGATTCAGGAGGATGCCTAAGTTTAATGGTCTTGAAGAATCTCTATAAGAAGTTTTGATTGCGTCTTTACGCATTCTTTTCTAATCCTCTGTAACGTTGGAGTTTATTACTTCATCGCTTTAACAAAACTCTTATACCATAAACCCACGTTGAGCACGATCTGGGATTGATGCATCTTATCCCTCTGCAAGTAGATCTCTCTGCACCTATAACAGGGAAGCCCTCTCTCCTTGAACATCATCCTCTCAATCCGTGGTAAAAAGTTATTTTTTTCCTGTGACTGGCTACCTCATCAATCCTTCTTCTTTAATGGCTTCTTGAGCTGCGACACAAGAAGCTGCCATGAACGCTGTCTTCATCGATTCGAATCAACCCTAGGATGAAGGATTCGCTGAGATCTCCGATTCTGTACGTCTCATTCCTTCTCTTGAGCTCTCACTCATCATGGTCACTCTCTTCTTCTTATTATTATTTGAATCGGCTTTGAAACTGAACTTTGATATTATACTACGGAACATGGAGTTATTTTATGAAATTGTATACTTGATGTTCTGAATATTTCTTTACTGTCTGTAAGTCTTATTGTTTTCTCTATTTTAACATAGAAAGTTTAGGTCTTTAATTGTTTGGGTTTAACCACAAGTGCAACATTGTTTTGTTTCTCTGTTTGAGAGAAATTTATTGTTTGTATCCATATGTGTTTTTGATACCAAAAAGATAAGTTTCTGCTGTTTATCTATGTGTTTTTATGCCAACACGATATTCTTCTTACTGTTTATATGTGTTCAGATAGAGGAGCATTAGGTGAGAAGATGGAATTGAGATGAGGATGATAGCTCTTACGGTACCAGTTTCTAATTTCGCACACAAGGTCAGGATCCTCCATTTAAAATTATTGTACATATATTCATGATACAAGCTAAACTCACACAAGCTTTGTTGGTTGGGGTGATTATCATTCAGGTTATAGATATGCTAGGAGCTTAACAGCTCCCTCTGGACCCAAACTCTATAACGAAGAACATTGCTCCAGATAACACCAACAGGTGTGATGCTGCTGCAACAATCCTAGACTGTCCTAAGGGTCTGAAACAATTCCTGCCCAAACTGATCCAGTGGTTAACCCGATGGAGGAAACTACGGACGGTGAAAAGTGTCCCAGTCCTAAGAAACTTAGCAATGCCTGATCACTCCAGCTCTAAAATTCCCAAATATTATTTCCAGTTCCTAAGTTTTTAAGCTTGAGTCAATAATCTTTATGTTTCTGGAACTTTTTTATTAACCAGTTATGGTTTTCGTTATTTTGGTGTAATTGGTACGTGACTTTGGTCTTTATATTCAGGTTATAATTTTTTTTTTGTTGTCAACAGGTTAAAACTTTTTAATCTCCAATTTTTTGGTTTCTCTTATTTTGGTCTAATTGTAATATCAGTATTCGGTTATCAGAATTTTCCTAACTGATAAAAACTAATCCGCAAATTGGCCGAGTTTTTGACTAACAATGGGGTTCTGTTAAATACTTTCATGTTATATTTGTGGTCTTTCTTCACCAGTAAATTGGTATCATTCTTTACTGGACTTGACTGTCCATACGTGACCGCATAAGGAATTTCAGAGTTTTAACATCTGGACTATCAGCTTCGTCTCACTTCAAATGTTAACGTACCTACGGTGGGTAACACACCTCCTTTTTGTAGAAGGAAGCGGGATTCAGTATTGAATAATGTGTTGTTGAAGTTTTTATGTTAGTCGTACCTGCCATCGCTCCTACAACAATTCTACGATGTTGTGCAACTAAAGTGCTTGTAACAAGTCATGAGCTGTATCGGATTTCTGAATTTGGACTCTCAACTTTGCGTTCATTTGTTATGTGGTGCTACTCACAATTTGTATATCCAGAAAGATAAGCCATTACATACGCATTATTGAAGTCCTCATAAGATTATACACACTGCATAGACTTTGCGGTCTTTGACATATATACATCTACTAACATACACACACATCTTAATAAAAAAAACACACACTTCAACAGAAACAACCACCAAATTAAAAACAACACGTTTAAACATTCGGTTTCAATCAAAAACCATGTTTAGCAATTCCATATTCCTTAGTTATGTGCAGTTTGACCAAAACAGTTTTTTAACCTTCTCTACGCAACGATTTAGCTAAAAAATTTGGTTCTTTGACCAGCCTAATCAAATAATTTTGGTACTCTATCGGACAACAATTATATAGCCGCAAATTTATGTAAAGAGTCGATTTCTACGTTTTATACTGCCTTTGGAGACAGTGCCAGAGAAATGAGAACTCCATGATTCTAAAAACATAATTAAGGTTTAAATCAGTTGTATTGTTTTCTTTTTTTTATCAAAAATGAGTTGTATATTTTTTAACAATTATTTATATGAAACTTAAATTAATAACATAAAAATATTTAAAGCATAAGCAAAGTTTAATTATTTTTTTCGCATTGCCTACCCTCGAATAATTTCCAATATTGAAAACATAACAAATTGTGAGCCTTAATCATTTCAAATTTGTTGGACAACACAATGAATAAATAAAAAATAATTCTCAATTGGCATATTAATTACATTTTAATAGTCAACTCTAATATAATGTATACGTATGAAATCTAAATTACAATTATATTAAACCCCGGGTGTAATCCGGACTAACCCCTTAAATAAATAGTTTATTTTTATATATACCATGAAAATAGTAAAAATATGTACTAACAACCAAATTATATATTTAAAGATTAGGTATAAAAATAACTAAATAATGTTAAAAAAACCGGCGCCACTTATCATGCACATAATTAGAATTTAATTTATTTTGCAATCAACATAAAATCATTTACGCTAACATGATAATCAAATTAATATATTTTTATGTCTTTGATAAATATTTATTTTATAAGATACCATGAAAATATATTTAAATTTATAAAATAATATAAAAGGTGTATTAACAACCAAACTATATATTCAAGTTATATGTATTAAAATAACTAACTAATGTTAGAAAAACCGGCGCGTAGCGCCGGCATACCACTAGTAATTAATAGAACCACGATGTAAATTAACATAAACGATATCAATTAATATTGTGAAGAAAACGAAACAGGGGATTTTATTACAGAGCTTTCTTTGTCATTTTACCCTCGAAAGTCAAAACCCTTTTCACTAGCCAACAATGCTTTTTTTGGAACAGCACTAGCCAACAATGCTTAACAGAATTAAACCACACTAAGAGTCAAAGGAACCTATGATTGTTTTGGGTCTGCTCACAAGAACAAGAATGACAAAAGTAGGGCCCGCTCCCAAATTTTGAAGGTTATATAGATGATTAAGTAAAAAAATTAATATTTTTTTAGAGACTGAGGGCTTATGTTTATTTAATGTTATGAAAAAAGTTGAGGGTTCTATAAGTTCACTGGCTTATGTCTAGGACCGGCACTAGATCGGAGTAAAAATTACTCCCTCTGTTCCTAAATGATTCATGTTTTAGAATTTTCACACTTATTAAGAAAATATTTAAAATTTTGATAATAAATGCATTATTTTATGTGTTTAGCTATTTCCTATGATTTTTAACCAATCAAAATTCAGTAAACATAATTAATGTTTTTGAAGTTTACAATTAACCATTAATACATACATTGGAAATGTAAAATATGAATCTTTTAGAAACAAAATATTTTTCTAAAATATAGATCATTTAGGAACGGAGGGAATATTAATTAATTTCACTTGCAGTTATTACGTGCCGGATAAGTAATTGATGTTCTTATTTTCTTTGAAAACATGTTTATCTTGCGTCCAACGGAATGATCATCAGTCTGTATCTAAGACACTACCCCTAAATCGCAAGCATATGTATGTTGTTGTTAACAAATCATGGAGATCTTTTAGTATTTTTGGCAAATGGACGTAAATAGATCTTTATTCTTTAGTATTTTCGGCCAATGTTTTTCTCTAATATATGTCTCTGTATCGATGCCCTCAAAAGACAAATTATGACTTACATACGCTAAAGATATAATAGTATTTTGGATTTAAATGAAGACAAATTGTTTTCTCTCTAGGTTTCTGTACTGCTGAAGCTCCGGTTCATGCACTCTCCTCTCCGTATCCTTGATTACTAATTGGACTAACCTAAATCTATGACAAAGTCCAAACAAAGAAAATTTTGCAAAAACTGCTAATTTTCCAAGAATGATTCAGTATGAGATTGTAAAATTTAGAAAAGTAAGCATTTGACTTTGTCAAAAAAAAATATTTGACTAGTATATCAAAATTGTATGATTTGAGTTATAATATAATCTCTTGGCCGACCAGCATGCCTTTTAGATGGATCAGAGAAGTCATAAATGTCTGTTTATCTTATAGATTCGCAGTGTTCATGTCTTCTAACGCCTCTTTCGTCTTCCTCTTCCTTTTCTCCTTTCTTACTAGCTTCAGAGCTTCTGCTCAAGATCCTACTTACATACACCATGTCTGTCCAAATACTTCTACTTTCACCAGAAACAGTACTTACTTTGCCAATCTCAGAACCCTCTTGTCTTCTCTCTCTTCCCCCAACGCCTCTTACTCCACCGGTTTCCAGAACGCCACATCAGGACAAGCCCCCGACAGTGTCACCGGACTTTTCCTCTGCCGCGGAGACGTCATGCAGGAAGTTTGCCGTAGATGCATCTCTTTTGCCGTCAACGACACGTTAAATAGGTGTCCGAACGAGAGAGAAGTGACGCTCTATTACGAAGAGTGTATGCTCAGATACTCTAACGGGAATATACTCTCGACCCTTAACACCAGCGGAAAGCATGACATGTCTAACAACGAGCGTATTACATCGAACCAAACTGGGTTCAGAGACTTGCTCTTATCCACGATGAACCAAGCCGCCACCATTGCATCAAACAGTTCTCGAAAATTCGATACTGTAAATGCCTTCGCCAATTCCCAGTCTCTTTTCGGACTGGTTCAGTGCACTCCTGATCTGACGAGCCAAGAATGTTTCCACTGTCTAAACTGGACCATCAATCAATTGGCCATTGACAGAGTCGGGGGAAGAGTTATTGTGCCGAGCTGTGTTTCAAGATTCGAGCCTTACCAGTTTTACGATGAAACCGCCGCTCAAACACCTCCTCCACCAAGGCTGGGTCTGATCATTTTTTCTTCTATTTATTTAATTACATATTTTAAGCGCGACTTTTCTTTTAAGATTTGGTAGAACAACGATACAGGAGAAGGCGGGAAATCCTCTGTCATAATCATCGCTGTTGTTGTTCCAATTACTGTTATTTTTCTGCTTCTAGTAGCTGTTTTCACTTTCCGGGCAAAGAGAAAAGGGACAGTTTATGAGACTGAACCACTGGCTGGTAAAGGCTCCAGTAGTCCAGTGATAATCTATCGTCTCAGTTCGAATGAATATCCTTCGGTGTTTTTTTCCTTAACTAAGCTGATGAAGTTGTTTTGACAGATAGGGATGATATTACAACTGCAGGCTCACTTCAGTTTGATTTTAAGGCAATTGAGGCAGCAACGGATAATTTTTCCGAAGACAACAAACTCGGTCAAGGTGGTTTTGGCCAAGTCTACTAGGTATTAAGATATTTAGGAATTGGTTCTTGGTTTTGTAGTTAAAAATTAAGAGACAGTTTTTTATATTCCGCTAAGAACCCCCTCTAAGAACCCCCCTCTAAGAACCCCCATTAAATATATTCTAAGCCTCTGCATAAGTATTCCTCAATATATGCTAATTATATGCGGTAATTTTAAAAAGATTATGGTGTTTTTGAAACATGAGTTCTTTACAGGTTTTTAATAATAAAACTCATCTGCTAAAAAAATCTTTGAAAAAGAATTTAAGGATTTTCTTGCAACTCATTTTTAGTTGAAAGGTTTTATTACTAAAAATATATAATTTTTCTTTAGTAAAAAAAATAATGTTTTCATTTAACGGTCTTCATTTATCTCTGACGACATTTTAGACAGAATGGGTGACATTTACAGATTTTAAGTTTAAGTTGAAGAGTTTCTACGTTTAAAAAATAGTTGATGGATTTTCTTAGATCCATCTTTAGTTGGTGTGCTTATTACTAGAAATCCTTCTAGTAAACTCAACTATAACCATGGATACATATTGAATCCCTAAATATTTATTGTGTAACAAATTCAAAAATTTACAGAGTTGCAATTGAGTACTTCATTTTCATGATTAATTTGACAGAGAGTTCTATTAATTTTAAAATAATGTGCTCTTGTAGGGAACATTTCCTAGTGGAGTACAAGTTGCGGTGAAAAGGCTATCAAAGACATCAGGACAAGGTGAAAGAGAGTTCGAAAACGAAGTTGTTGTTGTGGCAAAGCTTCAGCATAGAAATTTGGTAAGGCTGCTTGGGTTTTGTTTGGAAGGAGAGGAAAAGATACTTGTATATGAGTTTGTACCCAACAAAAGCCTCGATTACTTCCTTTTTGGTCAGTTAAGTTCAATACTTAGCCCAAAATAAATTGCATTCTTTGCTTGACTATTTTAAAGATGCATGAGCAGATTCTATGATGCAAAGCCAGCTAGATTGGACAAAAAGATACAAGATCATTGGAGGAGTCGCTAGAGGGATTCTATATCTTCATCAAGATTCACGACTCACAATCATACATCGTGACCTTAAAGCGGGTAACATCCTCTTAGACGTCGATATGAACCCAAAAGTCGCCGATTTTGGAATGGCGAGAATTTTTGGAATTGATCAAACAGAAGCCAATACAAGAAGAGTAGTTGGAACCTAGTAAGTTTTGGTCTTGCCATTATTGCTTCTGTAGACTGCTACATATTTATGTTAACTTAACATTTACGTATTGTGGCAGTGGATACATGTCTCCAGAGTATGCGATGTATGGCCAATTCTCCATGAAATCAGATGTTTATAGTTTTGGGGTTTTAGTTCTTGAGATTATAAGCGGCAAGAAGAACAGTAGCCTCTTTCAAATGGATGGTAATGCTGGCAATTTGGTTACATATGTGAGTATAGAAGCCTTTCGACTTTCCTTTCTATGTTTTCTTCATGACGGCTTAAGTTGTAATTATTATTAATCTGTTCAATAGGCTTGGAGACTCTGGAGCAATGGATCACTGTTAGAGCTGGTGGATCCGTCCTTTCAAGATAAATATGATTTTAACGAAATTACCAGGTGCATCCATATCGCTTTATTGTGTGTTCAAGAAGAAGCTGAAGATCGTCCAACTATGTCAGCAATCGTCCAAATGCTCACCACTAGTTCAATTTCTCTTGCCGTACCTCGACCACCTGGATTTTTCTTCCGAAGCATGCATGAACAAGTAGGGAGAGCAGGTCCATCTATTGAAATGTCTGCTCTTTGTTCAGTTGATGATGCGTCCATTACCAGGGTAGCTCCTCGTTGAAGACAAAAACAACACATCAACGTAAATAAGATATGATTCAAGACTATTATTGTTGTATGCATCTAAAATGAACCAAGGTTCTTCTAAGCTTATAAACTGTTTCCATTTTCCATATTCTTTATGCGCTCGGCATGTAACTTAATGATACTCTGTTTTATAGCTTGGTTTCCTTCAATGTGATTCATATTAATGAACTAAGCGATATTGTTTGTCTGTATAAACATAACTTAAATGTTTGTATGGAAGGCGGTACGGGGAGCTAGTACTAGCATAGCTTAGAGATCCGTCCCTTATATACCTAAGATATGATTTGTGGACTAAATCAGATCGAGTTGAATTTTCTACGTCAATTGTCATGCACATCCGTAAATGCATCTCATTTGTCCTAACCAGAGTGAGATGTCGCTCTATTACGATTTAGGATGAGAGTACGCTCAGATACTCTAACCAGAATATTCTCTTGGAGTCTTCACTCGACAATGGAATTATTGTATCTAAGGCTCAGATTATTACATACAACCAAATAAGGTTCAGAGATTTTCTCTTGTCCAGTATGAACCAAGCAGCCACCGTTGCATCCTACCCTGAGATTCGATGCGAGAAAGGCCAACTTCACCAAATTCCAGACTTTGTACGGACTACTTCAGTGCATTTATGACATGGTGGTGCGTTGTACGGACTAGTTCAGCTTCAGGAAGTGAGTTGATCAGATCCTCCCGTTGCCTGAAAACATGAAGGCTCCTGGATCTAGCGGCAATGGACATGGTGGTGGAGGTCGCAATGGTGGTGGTGGAAGAAGAGGTGGTCGTGGTGGTGGTCGAGGAGGGAGATTCAAAAGATGATTTTGCTTGATCATTTTTGATGACTCTTGTTGCCTTGCTATAATAGAATGAAATTTTGGAGCTTTCAAGCTATATTCTATTGCTAACGACGTATTTTATCGGATGCTAATGTTATTTTATCGGAGAAGAATTGTCAGTTTATATCCCATATTTTGCTGAAGTGAAAGAAACAGCAGCTTGTCTCTATGTTCACTACATCAAGTATCAACCAAAGTTTTTTGGGCTATTATTAGGCTTTTATCGTATTCGTTTTACTCCAACGCCTCTTCTCCTCTGTAGCTATGTCGTTTTCACCAAAGAGTAGTAGTAGTAGTAGTAGTGTATAAAAAACAACAAACCAAAAAAAAAGTACTGTATAAAAAACCTTACAAAGGGGATTACAGATGATTTGCGGGACCCACAATAGAATCTGACGTGTAAAAGACAGTTTGGTTTAGATCCCAAATAAGCTGATGTGGCAGAGAATTCAGGTATAGCCAATGAGAATGCGACAACTCACATTATTTGACCTTTATTAAGTACAAGCTTTCGCATAGTGAAATTCGTTCATATTTTATAGTATTGAATTAGTTTTTTCGTTGAAATTTGAAAACAAATCTCAGCTTTTTGGGTCGTGCTTACAACAATTCTCTCACTAAAGAATAGTCTAGGAAAGATGGATTTGGTATGGTTTGTTTATATATAAACGTTGCGTTTGTACTAATGTTCACAAATATTTAGCTAGCTTCTTTTAGTATAATTTTTGATAAAATATTCCAACTAAGAAAAGAAACATCTGGTTTATTTTCCAAAAATCAAATGTAATTTCTAAAGGGTCTTGGATAAGACTGTTGAGTTTGTACAAATGATTTCTAATAAAAGTATGTATTGAACTTGTTCGTTCTAAGCATATCTGTGTTCTAGATATTATAAGAGAAGAGAGTAGTGTATAACTTTTGCTGGTGAAGTTTATGTTATGTTTTATTGCTATGACATATATTGTACATTTGCTTCTTTTTCTAACAAATGAATTGATCACCTGAATCCACTAAATATTTTTCCAGTTTGGATCCGTTGAAAATACTATAAAGTCATTGAATTTCTAATACAATATTTGAATATCATTGTTAATATTTGTCGGTTAACGATTAAGGAGTTGAGAGAAGGTTGATATATACAAAGATGAGAACTGAAAAGATCTTAGAACCTTTATTTTGTAAGGCTGAATGGCTAAATGGAGAAATATATTAAAATATAAATAGATTCATCTTAGAATATGAATCTAACCCGCACTCGGTTTGGATGGACACTACATATCAGCGACCCTTTAAGTCCCACAAATCAGTGGTCTCTAAAGCATTCGGCAAAAACACATTGAAACCCGAAATCAAATCTCGGTTCCCTTTAAATAGTCTCCTCACCTCTTGTATGCAACCATCCCTATCAATTCTACAATCATAATACGTTTGAAATTAATTAGTATTAACAGATAACAAAACATATTACCATATTGTATAACTATATATATGGATACATACCTCCTAGCTTTAAAATTATTCATAATCACAAGAAAATCATCATATTTTTCACGATCGTTCTGAAAGCTATCCTTCACAGTCCTAATGTATGCATAGGCATCATCTATAGTTGCTTTTGGTTTACTTCCTTCTCCAGCCATGGCTTTAACTTTGAAGTTGGTCTAAAGCTCAAAGCTTCATAATTTTCCAAACAAAGAGAATTAACTTTTGCTTATTTCTTTTGCATTAAAGAAAATTACTTATTTTCTTTGATAAAAAAAATTAATTATTACTTAAAATCTACTTTTCTCTAATGCATCATACGTATAGCCTTTTGAAAAGAAAAAAAAATTGTATCAAAAATCTTAATTCAACATTACTAGAATCAAAGACATCGAAGAAACTTCCATATAGAGTATGAGACATGACTATAACCAATTTCGCTGATAAATTAAATCTAAAAAATCTAATTATGTATGAGGTCGTTTTTTTTTTAATTTAACAGTTAATAACGCAAGAATAAACAACATTGTCAAATTTAAAATATCATGTAATTTCATCGTTATGTACAAGAAAATTTCTTGTAAATTTCTTAGTACACTGGAAATTAATCAATAACGCATTTCATCAGTTCATGGCAGGTCAAGAGGAAAAAATACTTTCAAATTTGAGATATCATGTAATTTTATCAACCTCTACAAGAAAATTTCATGTAAATTTCTTAGTACACTGGAAACTAATCTTAGTAAAAATAGAATTAGGGAAGTCGAATTGTGAAAGTTCAAAATAGGGGGATCTAAAATCATAACGAGTACAAGCTTCACCTTTGTAGCACTAGGGCACATGAATGGTTTTTGAGTTGTATGGACCTCTTTTATATATAAAAAAACTTTCATAAAATCAGTCCCTTTGACATTAACATATTTGTAGCAATGAGGTATAAATCTTACAATAAAAGGTGATGAAATAAAGATGTGTCTGTTGCAAACTAAAGTTATACAGATTTTATATACATTTAGTAAGAAAAAAAAAATCGTAACAAAAATCTGTCAAAGCTTATTGAACCAAATTTATTATTGATTACTTTTGTAATATTGTGGCATTTATTTTTGTAATCTATAAAACCTTTAAAATTTAGTTGATATCAATTAAGAAATAGACAAAATGTGAAAACTTTGATTTCATAAAATCTAAAAATATGATTAACTTGGATATTCAGTATATATAAGATTTTAACATGATCCAGATATATAAATATTTAGTAAGGTTACTTTACGATATTGTCTAAACTTAACCAACATTTAAATTAATAAATATTTTTCTTATATATAGTAAATGTAAATCTAATATGTAAAATGTAATANGATTTTAACATGATCCAGATATATAAATATTTAGTAAGGTTACTTTACGATATTGTCTAAACTTAACCAACATTTAAATTAATAAATATTTTTCTTATATATAGTAAATGTAAATCTAATATGTAAAATGTAATATGTGATAAATTAGAGACACGGTTATAATTATAAATTATAATGTTATAAATAAAATAATTAATTTTTTAAAAATAGTTGGAGTTTGGGATTTCTTCAAAACCTAAAATCAATATATATGAAAGTTCAGATGTAAACAATAATATACACTTAATTTTTATCTTTATGTAGTGCCTATAAAAACCTTACACGATAAACTAATTAAGAAGACAACTCTCGTGTGAGCTGCACAAAAGCCATTCCCACGATGCTGACATTTACTTACCAAAAAGTGTCTTAACATTTTACATAATTGTTTGTATTTGTATGCTGTTCCAATTCATAAATGTGTATTTATATAGCTGTTTCATCCATCTATATAGTGTCTTTTTATTTACAGCGTTCATATGTATAATGTCAAAGTTCCAAAGAGAAATGGCAGAATATCTTGAGTGTCCTAAACGTTTATAGTTTACAGCGTTCATCTATTTCTTTTTTAAAATCCTTAATTAAAGCACAAAAATTAAAGAATTTCTTAAACAAAATTCTTAAACGAACATTTATTATTAAAAAGTAAAAAACCTAAATGGAGTTATAGGATAATCATGCTCTTCTTATATATAAAAAGAGAACCACTAAAAAGAAGAAGAAAAGAACCCCCTTCTTTGATCATCAAAGTTAGAGGTTAATAACACCTTATATATAAAATACAACACAAAATAAAAATAAAAACACTAAAAAGAAGATAAGGAGTCCGTTCGGTTCGGCCCTTCATCTTTGCTCTTTGACCAATCCTTTAGACCTAAAATCCTCAAACGCAGCGTCCAAAAACTTACCTTGCTCTCTGAGAATAGCAAATTGTTTATTCTGCTGAATGTGTATGTAAATACAAACAGGCAGTCCCATCAACCCTATCAGATTCCAGAAACCGTTCATTCCGGTTGAACACTTTTTCACATATGTTCTTATTGCACCCGCCATGACTCGATCTGGATCTGTGACAAAAGTTAGTAAACACAATAAAACCCCCTAATTCAGATGGTACATAGAAGAGATAAACGACACATATAAAGGAAACGCCTACATAAAGATTGGATAGTTTCAATTTCCAAAGGAAAGTCTACACAATCAAACATCCAAAGATAGATTGATATATTTTTTTTGTTTAAAAAAGGGAAGAGAAACCTGACACGCTGATGCTCTGAACTCAGAAGTCTTAACTAGGTTGCAATCTCCATGTCCTTTATATGTTCCCCTTTATTTTGCCGCCTCTAAAATTACTTATGTTCGGCCCAGAAGCCCAACATATGCCTAGCGTCTGATAGAACGGCCCGAATTCCACTACAGAACTCATTCACCGACTCGCTAGCTTAACGTTTAAAATAGCTCGGCCCAGTTTTATACTATACAATGTTAGCCTTAAATTTATATAAAAATGGGCTAAAGTTTAACCCAGCCTACAACATTTTAATCTCTTTCCCTTTAAAATAAGCAGCATATCATATTGGTTTCTATTATGAATTATGACAAAGTATAAATCTTAATCTGTTTTTTTTTTCTAAAGAATAACAATACAGTTTTGATTTAATTCTGAAATACAGTGTTATGTTTAATATGTGAAATCTCAAACGTGATTAAATAAAAAGGAATTTATCAACTTTTAATATATGAATATAAGAATTAGATAATGGATAAAAGATATCCAATTTGAACGGTAGTAGATTAACATTTCCAGCTTAACATTGTTAAAGTTTTGAACGAGTCAGAAAACTTATAACATTTGAACCCTCCCCCCCCCTCAATATTACATACTTTGCCTTAAAAATGTAAACCACACACTTCACTTCTTCAGATGAGCGGAACGGTATGCCGGAGTCCGTAAACACAAGCTAAAAGCATGAAAAATGACAATGTTAATTTTGAGTAAATCAAAGCATCATCCTTACTAATCAAATCACTTTAGAGTAAAGTTTATTTTTTCATGAAAAGACATAACCTTTTTAAAAATATAAAAATACAACTCTTAAAACTAATATATTTTAGTTTTTTTATAAAAAGACATAATTTCCTAATATAAAATGAGATTCTTTTTAGAGAAAATTGGCTAATTGAGCCATATTCACAAATGGTTTGTCCTCTTATACCTTTAAGCCTATTGATTTTGTCTCAATATACTTTTGACACGTTTAGTACAAAATTAACCCTCTAACTAAATATATAACAGAGTTTTGTTAACTTTAAATTATGTTTATTAATTTTATTTATAAAAAATCCTAATAACAATAAGTATTTGAACCCCCCCCCCCGTCAATATTACATACTTTGCTGTTAAAACTCTAAACCACACACTTCACTTCTTCAGATGAGCGGAACGGTATGCCGGAGTCCGTAAACACAAGCTGAAAGCATGAAAAATGACAATGTTAATTTTGAGTAAATCAAAGCATCATCCTTACTAATCAAATCACTTTAGAGTAAAGTTTATTTTTTCATGAAAAGACATAACCTTTTTAAAAATATAAAAATACAACTCTTAAAACTAATATATTTTAGTTTTTTTTATAAAAAGACATAATTTCCTAATATTAAATGGGATTCTTTTTAGAGAAAATTGGCTAATTGAGCCATATTCACAAATGGTTTGTCCTCTTATACCTTTAAGCCTATTGATTTGGTCTCAATATACTTTTGACACTTTTAGTACAAAATTAACCCTCTAACTAAATATATAACAGAGTTTTGTTAACTTTAAATTATGTTTATTAATTTTACTTATAAAAAATCCTAATTACAATATATTTCTTCGTTTCCTCACAACAACTTAAATTATTCTCTTAGTTTTTTTTTATGTTTGTTCTAGTAATATTTGAGTTTCAGATCACTTTTCTCATCTATTCTAATTGTTTTCAATGTTTATAATAATTTTTTTGTTAAAGGACAATAAGTAATTGAGTTATACCCACTGTTCTATTCCGCAAACTGAACACCAAGGAGTGTAAATTGATTCCAAAAGTGTTAAAACCAAAATTATTTTAAACCAAACAATCTGAAACTGAAAAGTAAACAATAATCAATACTATGTTTTAGTAAACAGCATTGTAATTCAGAGAACAAGATAAATTTGACTAAAATTAGTTAAGATTGGTTCCTATATTTTCTCATATTTAAAAACATAAAATAACCGAAAATGTAGAATACATATTCTAAATCAGAAAAACATAGATATAAAATTATAATATGAATTCCAAATTTTTTAGAACATATGATAAAGGTAAGAAGAGTTTTCTCTCCTTTCAGCTTGCCACGTCAGAAAATACTCTCTTCCGAGCGTCACACGTGTTCATTAAATTCAAACGCTGCGCTTCATTTAACTCATTCGACAATATATGTGGGTTTGTTGTGTAATTGGGCTTCGTATTGTCCTCTGCGTTTTAAGCCCATCTGAGTGAAACCCTATTAACCATTTACAATTAGTTTCCACCATCTTTCTTCTCTTCGTATGGGCACGTACACGCCTCCTAAGAATTACTCAGAGTGTTCGCTTTACCGTCATCAAAGCTCACTCTGAATTATGTTACTCCATAGATACCCAAAACCTGTTCACCCGATGGCAGTGACTTCTCGACTGATTTCCAACTCCCCGCCAAAATAATTCCGGAAACGTTACGAAAATCGGCAGTATCCAACCGTCATCTTTAACGCCCTAATTAACTACATCTCCGATTCCCCACACAGTTTGTCATTCAATGCATCTTCCATTACTGCCATTCTGTGAATCATCTACTATAAATAAGTATCTCATTCCATCAAAACTCATATCTTCATTATTTTGATCATGATCATTTTACACTTTTACAGCTAAGAATGGCGAACTCAGCTCTCTTAGGCTCTTCCACCGATTTGAAGGATGGCCGTTGCACAACCACAGTGAAGCTCCACCTGCTTAGGTTTTAGGAGGCAAGAAACATGAAGCATGCGGCGAGCTTCTGGGTGTAAACATGCTCATCCTGGACACAAAGATAATTCCGGCGACCAACTCATGATCTTCGATCTATTTCTAGAAAAGTTGTAGATTCCAAATACGAATACCACAATATATGTATGTAGTTTCAGAGTGAACAAAAAAAAAATCTATGTAGTTTCAAAACGAGAGAAGAGAACCAACCTCTTTCTCCTCCACCCAAGAGGCATGAGTTGCACATGTGTTCAAGTGCCTTATTTTTTTCTTCGATTTTTCTCTTACTTTGGAACCCCAAGGTTTAATGTCTGCTTCTATGGCTGCTCAAAAACAACGATCGAATCAGATATATGAGAAAAAATAGTTGTGATTATATCCTTAACTAAAAGAACTAACCTTCTGCAATTTCACTAACAATTGCCATTTCAATGCATCTGAAAGAAAGACAGCATGGAAAGCTCAGATGAATGATTCTTTTCTCAGAAACTATAACTTTGAAAATAGAACCAAGAAACCTTAGTTGTTTCTGTTTACAAAGGAGATATCTGAAGAGATCAGTGCCATAAGACCCATCCGATACATGTGATCAGCTATTGATTCTTGATTTTTAACATCTCTTTTAGCCTATCCAGCTGTCTATTTCAACACAAATATATGGATTACCATAAGATGAAACATGAAACAAGTGGACAAGTAAAACTTAGCATCTATACAAACTCGAGTAATCAGAGAACAACAAATAAACTACATAGCTCGAAATCGATTCATTTCCGAAACAAACTATAGCTTCCAGTACAATCCACCAACAATAACATCAAAGGAAGGCAGCCAAGCATGAAGCAGTTCACGCTATCTCCACAAAGATCCATCATACTTAAAAAAACAAACATCAACATGATATATATATATGAGCAACGCATGATCTTATCAATAACATAAGAACAAACAAGAACTTCAATAGTATGCAGCCAAGAGCTATCTCCCATCATACATTAGAAATCGAATATCCAGAAAATATGAACATGATCTTATCAACAAACAATGAACAAGAACATCAGCAGTCATCAACGTATGCATCGATGCCTGAAACAAACTCAAGTAACCTCCACGAACATTTTAAACTAAGCAATCATGCGTTTTACATTAGATCCAAATAGCCACATCCCACATAGAACAATGCTTGATTCTATAAATAACGATGATTTTGTTGAGATCGCAGAGAACCCTGAGTCACAGTGGAAAACAATAAGCGTATCATTCCAAATTTCCAATAAAGTAGCATTACCTTGAGGTGAGAACAGAGGGAGAGGAAATCGATGGCGGAAGAAGTCGGAGAAGAAGGAGTGCCTGAGACGACCATCTCCGCCGGCGAACTGAGAGAGTGGAGAATCGCTGGCCATGCAGTGAATTGAATCAATTGATTATTCGGAGATAAAGCTGCGGCGGCTGAGTAGCAGAAGCGTGGGTGGGATCATATAAATCATCATTTTTAACAAAAATGTATGAAATAAACGAAACTGAATTCAAGAAATAAACATACAAAAAGTATGGTCTATGTTTTTTTTTTTTTTTGAACTTGAAAGTATGGTCTATGTTTTCTGTGTTAAATCTAATCGATCAAAGTATTAAAAATTACATTCTACTTCCTTCCAAAATCAAACTAGAACTAACTTCAAAAATAAAAACAGTTACATTTTTCAGAATTATTTTAATAATGAAATAATTACGTAACTTATAAAAAATAAAATCAAATAAAAATGTAAATAAAAACAGTTGAAATTGATGCTACATGCATGTGTAACTGAGAATAAATTAAACATTTACAAAAAATTAAAAAACAGGTTTAATGGTAAATAAATATATGTTTTCTAAGTATTGTGAACACAAAATGTAAGGTTATTATATTCAAATCAGTGCGAAAAATTAAAAATATTATATACCAAAAAAGTCCAGCCATAATTTCAACGCTAGCTGATATGAAAATAAAAAAATATATATTTTTACATAGTCAAATGGAAAACACATTGTAAAATATTTTCAAGGTTGAGCCTCTCAGCATTTCATAGCTGCTCAGCTGAATGAGTTTTGTCATCACAGCCAGCTGCAGGTTGTACAGCTAACATTATTTTTCTTAGACTATGGAAGTTTAAACTCTATATGATTCTAATAATTTTTAATTATAGGAAATTGAATTATGATGTTCGTGGTAATGATCGTCAGCAATCAACTTCTGCAGGAACATCTTCAAGTGGTCTCGCAACCAAGAAGTCTCGCGTATCAGCGACTTCGAAGGTGATCAAGAAGACTCAGAAGGCATAATTGAAAATGATGAAATGTCTGTAGGCAGTTTCTAATATTTGAATAATGCTTTGGCATCAATGTTGGTTTTGTTTTAAAAAACAATGAACTGGATTGCATCATCTTGAAAGCCCGTTAATATCTATTTTTATCACCTCATAATCTCAACTAATTCATAGATCTTGGATTAGAAATTCTTGACAACCTCAGTATTTTCACAAACAATATTGAGATGGGGCTATCTCATCTATGTATATCAGCCGAAGGTTTATCTTAGGGATGGTATAGAACAATGAAGTTTATCTTTTTATAACAATGAAGTTTATCTATACAATCTATACTATTATTTAAGAAGTAATTTTGCTGAGGTGTCATGTTCTCCATAAGTTTAGGTAATTTTGTTTATTTATCATATTTATCATATTTGTATTTATTTATAAATAAAACGAATTTCTATGAATATACCATATTTTTAGAAAAGAAGATAATTCTTATGAATTATGTTGTTATCTTGAACTATTTTTATATAAAAAAAATTTAAATTTTAAATTAAGATATAAAAATTATTATATTTATTATATAACTAAAACGAACTTATGTTAATAACTTCATATTTTCTAAAATAAGATAATTTTTATGTATTATGTTGTTATGTTGAAAATATATTTTACTTATATAAAACACAAAATTAAGATATAAAAATTATATTAATAATAATTATATATAAATCATGAAAACAATTATTTGAGAAGTGAATTTGTTGATTTGTCAACTTCTCCATGGTCCAAGGTAATTTTGATCATTTATCATAATTTCTTTAATTTTGTTTATTATTTATTATATAGTTAAAACTAATTTATATTACTAATATTATATTTTTAAATATAATTTAATTATTATGTATTATGTTGTTATTTTGAAAATATATATTTTACTATAGAATTTAATTAAATTGTAAAAAATCAATACTATTATTTAAGAAGTGGATTTTATGTTTGCTAATTTGTCATATTTTTCATGATTTTAGATAACTTTGATAATTTATCATAATTTCTACAATTCTATATATAATTTATCATATATTTTTTTAAAAATTATTAACAGTGTCAGATTTTTAGAAAATAAGATATTTCTTATGTAATTTTTTGTTGTCTTGAAAATATATTTTTCTATTAGAAATTTAAAATTAAGATATAAAAAGTTGTAGTTATTCTATAATTAAAATACTAATAATATTATAATTTTACAAAATAAGATAATTATTATGTATTATGTTGTCATCTTGAAAATATATTTTATATTATATAATTTAAAAGTAAAATTGAAAAATTAACTATTATAAATTAAATATAAATCATCACTCAAGCAAAATTATTTAAGAAGTGAATTTGCTGATTTGTTAAGTTTTCCATGATTTTAATTAATTTTAATTATATGTCATCATTTCTATAATATTATATAATTATTATATAATTAAAAAGAATTTATCATATTATATTTTTAGAAAATAAATAACTTATACATTATATTGTTATCTTGAAAATATGTTTTTCTATTATAAAATTTAAAATTAAGATATAAAATTATAATTAAATATAAATTATGTAAAAATATTTGTATAAATATTATAATTAAATATAAATCAAGAAAAATAATTATAGAAATATATTCTTTTAAATATTTTTGATGTTTGAGTTTTGTTATTTATAATTATTTGATGTTTGATTTATAATTTTTGAAAACGTAAATAATAAATTATTGAAACATCAACTAATAAATATTCATAAGAGACTTATGCCCGCAAGTGCGGGCAAAACACCTAGTATGTTATATAATAGAGGATAGAATGGAGGTATACATTTTTTAGATTCTCTTACAATGAAGTAAAAAACCTAGAATATACATTGTATGTTAGAAATAACAATGTGTTTTGGCTAGAACTGAGTCATACATGTTCTATATTTAGATAGATCATAGATAAGTATTTACAATACAAATACTAAATTTTTTAAAAACGTTGAAAACAAGTTAGAGTATGTATTTTATCCTTGTAAAAAGAGTAATAATATACATTCTAACAAATTTAGGTTAACACATTTTTTTTAATTTAACTTTTTATATCAAAATGTATAGAATATTCTCATAATTGTATTGAATTTTTCATATTTTTCGGATCTCGATATCATTTTTAATAATGATTATTATTATTATAAGAGTAATTATGTCCAAAACTGACCAATTAATACAAAGGTATAAAGGGACAAAAACTATTTCATTATGGTTTATTTTTTTTTTAATTTACCCTTCTTTTTACTAATTTATCTTTTATAATGAGGAGACCCAACTTTTAAAACTAATAATTGTGGAAAGATATTTATTTAGATATTTAACTACTTGTTAAACTAATTTATTTTTATAATGAAAAGATACATCTCTTAAAACTAACAGAGTTTATTTTTTATATAAAAAAGATGTAATATTTTTAAAACTGAAAAATACACAAAATGATTGCTATTAGGATTGCTATTATTAATAGATTTACACACCAGAAATTGAAACAAATTAAATATGGTGAGGTAAATAAAGTACAAATGATTCAACCCATATGATCTTGTTTACTTTCTCCATTGAATGGTCAGATAATAGAGTCACACTTTTTATAAACTTATCATAATAACTTAAAAAAAAAAAGCAAAAGTACCTCTCCAATAACATGTGCCTTAAGTTATCAAAAAAATCAAGAAAGCGTCTCATATGGCAGTGCACTCTAGTCTAATGGTATTGCATTTTTTACTTACTTCATTTTCCATTCCGGACTGGACTCTTAGAAGGTACGGTTCTATGTTTTTTGAACATAGATTCAGTTTAAACGGGTATCCATTCAGTTCTAGATATAAACCAAAAGTAAACCGATACTCATGGATAATTATAAAAATATCTAGCCATTATTGGTGTATGGGTACATATTTGAATTCGGATCATGTATTTCAGATTTTCTTTTATATATTTTAACATAGGGGTATAGAACCCATTCATGTATTTTACTTATCGGTTGGGTTTAGATATTTTTAGTTTGCATTAAGTATTTTGTGTCAGATTCAGATATTTTAGAATTTAGAATTTGAAAATTTAAGTTTCTTTTACTTCAAAATTTACTATTAACTTAACTGATTGTCTTTAAGTTTTAATAGGTTGGATAATTAATAGATTTGAAAACAAAATTTTGAGAATATAAATACACTAATGGTTGTTGTTTTGAGAACTCGGATGCAACTTTTGTTAATGCGTGAAACATGTATTTTAAGTGGGTAACAAATCAATTTGTCAGCAATTATATGAATATTATCCAATCTTAAGCCATATGAAACATTAATATAATTTTTTAAATAAAATAAAAGAAGTAAACTAGAAATATATGACTAAATATACATATGTTTGGTTATCTTTAAATATCCATTCGGGTTCAGATATTTAGTGAATTCAATATCCGTTTTAAGTATCAAGCTTCAAAAGAACGAAACAAAATATATTTCTAATACCACCATGTCATCACTTGTTGAACTTATAAACGTGAAACTATGTTTGAAGATCATAACAAAATACAAATCGCAATGTTTTCTTATGTTTACAAGAAACTGGCCTGCATCAATGTATGATTGTACTTGTGACTCAACGTCTCAACCAGCAGAGCTTTAACTAAGTTACATTAGTTTTATCTTTTAAGTATAAATTTATAGAACAATCATGCTGTGATGACTTTAATTATATACCAAAGAAAAAAGGATGATCATAAGCAACAAGATAATGTGGAGATGAAATTACATTTTGGATGGAATAATGTGAAACCCTAATCAGTTATATCTCATTATCCCAAAGTTGTTCTATAGATTTGTAAGGGCTTGTGGTTTGATTAACAAGGAAATCTCCTCTCATGAGCTTCCACTCCTCTAATTGGTCAATGAGTGACAAGTCTTGATCATCTAAATTAACCTCTAAGGCTCTCTTATTTTCTCTCATTCTTGCTCCATTGAAACTCTTCACTATCACACTTGCCCCTTTTGACATTCCCCACCTTAGAGCCACCTTCATGTATAGATATAAATTGAAATTAGATAAGGCTCATAGAAAAAGGGTAAAGAACCCGAAGGAAGTTATATATTTACTTTTTGGATTACCTGAGCTGGGGTGGCATTATGCTTGAGGGCAATGGATTTGATGACAGGATGTTCAATCACAGCTGTTGAACCCCAACAATTCCCTGGCGCACCAAGTGGTGAATATCCACTTACATGGATCTTATTCTCTTCACACACTTTCCTCAGCTTGTTTTGTCTCCACAATGGATGCATCTCCACCTATAGATATACACAAAAATCTTAGTTTATTTACTCTCACAATAAGAAAGCAATAAATCTTGGTAATATTGTGTGCATCCAAACCTGGTTAACTGAAGGAGAAACAGAAGCGAAATCGAGGAGATCATCGATCTTTTTAGAAGAGAAGTTGCTAACACCAATGGATTTACACAAACCCATCTCCAAGCATCTCTCCATACCTTGCCATGTTTCTTCAATCCCCAAATCTTTCTCAAACTCTTCTTCCTTTGGGATAGGTTCACTCACTCCGGGTTTAAGCTTTATTGGCCAATGCACCAAGTAATTATCTAGATACTCTAACCCCATTGTCCTATAAAGTCATAAACAATATATATGGTCATGAGATTGATCTGTAGACCTTCATAACATTGTAGGTGAGTGTTTGTGTTTGTAGAGGGAAGCTTACTTGAGAGTTTGTGTGAGGGCAGCGATAGGGTCATGGTGATCGCTAGACCATAACTTTGAAGTGACAAAGATGTCTTCTCTTTGTACAGTTCCATAGGAGATAGCTTGACCCAATGCAGTTCCTAAAGCTTCTTCTGATCCATATATCTTTGCTGTGTCAAAATGTCTATATCCTATCTGTGTCCATTCCAGTAAGTAAGCTTATGAGACATCGGAAGTTACAATTACAAGGATTAGAGAAAATGCCTTAATTATTTTTACTGGAATAGCTAACATTTTTGTATTTTAATTTTCTTATTTATTTTATCTTTTCATACTTGTAAATAGTTCTATAAATATAGAGTTATGATTTTGCATTAATAGAATTATTCTAGAATTTCATCATATTTGTTGGTCAAGTGATATACAAGAAATAACGTACACACAGTATATTATAAACTTATAAGATCATCTGATAAAGTTTTTGCTATACATGAAATAATTTTAGAAGAGAGAAAATGAACCTTGATGGCTTGATGGACGGCTGAGATGGTGCTCTCTCGGTCCTTTTTAGGACAATAAGTTCCCATTCCAAGCAAAGGAATCGTCTTCCCACACCTGAGACGTGCCACGTCGCTCCTCATGTCTCTCTTACTTTTCTCTTTTTTTTTCCTCACAAGACTCAATGTGTTTCTCTCTGTTGAATGATGAGACTTGAGACTATGATGTGTTTATATAGGCAATTAAAAGGTCAACGATCTTGACTTTTTTAATTCTTTCTAAAACAATTTCCCTAATGACATGAATTATTATACGTAGAATATGACCTATATAGGGAGTATCTTATGATAGTTTAATGTTATAAAGTTGTGAGATGTAAGATAAAATTGGGACTATTGAAGCACGAGAGTTTTCCATGTCTTCTGGGATTTTCTTAGCCTACCCAAATCCTCATCTCTCAAACCTCAAGATGATATCTTGTCTCCTCAATAAATTTCCTCATTAGTGTTTTGAGTGTTTCCAAAATATGGTTGTTCTTACATTTTTATTTTGCAAGTTGATATTATTAGAAAGTTTACAAGCTAATTAACTGTCAACTGATTAATCTTTGATTACTCATCTAACTTTTAATTGAAGTAATGGTCTAACATGTTTCTTTTTTCATAACATAAATCATAACTCATGCATGTTATCATTCCTTTGTTTATAATATTCTGTTTATTTTTACAGTTTACAGTTTACAACGTCAATGATAATTATTTATGATTGAAATCACAGTAGAAATTACATTTGAAAAAAAAAAATTTACATCTGAACCTTAACTATTGCTTATATATATTACGAATAGAACCACCATGAATTAGTTTTTTAGTTTTTAAACCAGCATAATTCATATTTTCCAAGTTGTCTTAACGAAACACTCAAAGATATGATATACTACAAAAATTAAGAATCAGCAGGAACAGATTGTGATTTTATATTATGAATCATATATATTATTAGAATCTCATTCACATTTGAGAGGCGTTTTGTTGGAAAGAATATTCGTTTCAATGATGATATAATAATAGTATTAGAAAGGGCGGTTTGACATACGATTACTTGTCAATGATTTTTGGTTTATATAAAAATAGTTCATAAGGGAATGGAAGTCAAATCCAAAGGCGAGACTGCATGCAATCGACGTTGGCTTACTAACCAAATTACATATGAATTAAGCGTTGACATATTCAATGGATAAAACTATAATTAATTTTTTTTGATAAAATTAAATGCAATGTTGGTTCATGTAGTATTTTACAACTAAAGACAGTCATGTTCCTGCGTTATTAGTGCACCGCCAGAAGATTTCACAAATCTTTTCCATGTGATTTATTGTTTTCTTAGTCATTTGGAATTTGCAGTCCTATTAATATAAATATTTGCTTTGTAAACTAGAATTAAATGTCAACTACCGCTTACTACCATTTCAATATTATCAAAAAAATTTATCAACCTTGACCTCTCAAGTGTATATTAATTCGATTCACAAAATGTGTCTCTGCTTTAAATTATTTATGCATTTCTGCTCCTACTTTTGTTGATAATGTCAGTGACTAATGACATATGTTGAATTATTATCTTTAAAATATACTGAAACAAAATAAGATCGAATGCACCTTTCTGTTGGTTGCAATTAGAATTAATTTATGGTTCAGCATTACAAAATTTATTGTAAGTAGTTTGAGTTAGAGATATTTTATAGAGAAAAACAGGTAAAAAGAATAATCAAACCATGAATTAAAACTAGTTTTATGGTTTTTCGTTAATCTGTGAACATCATGATGTGATAGTAGTTATTAGTTATTACTATATACAAATGAACAAAAATATAAATCTCGTAATTCTCGTTAGTCAACCTAACCATGCAAGCATCCTACCAATAAAAACCAACTCACAGAAAGTCTTTTCAGCTGAATAAACATTTGTAGCAAAACCCTAACTAATACAAACATTGACGAAACCAAACCGGCACTGAATCCTATTAGACCACCATCATAAGTGGTTTGCATTATCAGTTACTCAGCAGAATCTCGTCATAGTAACAAGATAACTGCAATATGAAAATATGGACAATGGATCCACTAATAAAAAAAATATTGCTAATTAAAAAACCGAATGAGCTTGCAAAAGCTGGATTAGTGATTTATACTTCAAATGATTCGATTGAGGCATAAGCAGAGATCATAATCTGCTTCATAGAAGAATCTAGAATATCTTTAAGATCCGTTTGATATAATTAATTACGAATGATTCTAAGATTGTTATGTATTCATATAAATCTCAGGTGTTAGTTATAAGATAGTGAGATTTGTTCAAAAAAAAAAAAGTTGTAAGATAGTGAGAAAAGCCTGGATAGTGACTTAATTTTCTGACATGGCATTGAGGTAGTATCCATGATTTAAGACATGTGCTAGAGTCGCATTGGCTGAGATCCCCATGCATGAGTGTCTGTTAAAGAGTAGAAAGTTTTTGATGTTCCTGAAACATCCGACCAGAACCTGCTGGAGATCTCTGCTAAGGGTTTTATCATCATCACTTATTTCTTGCTGAAACATTACTTGCATGTCTTTGTAATGTATGAATGCTCTGCTTCCACAATTTTCACTTCTTTAATGCGTAGTAAAAAATACTCCGTTAAATATAAATTCAACACCGTTCAGCTACAAAGAAACATCAGTTACAAAACAAACAGAACCGATAAAAAAACCGAACCGGCTTTGAATCCCATTAAACATCTAAACCGATATCTCTTCACAGCAAAGAGCAAGAAGAAAACATAAAAGCTAAATTATGGACAAATGATACACCAACGAAAAACATTTCTGAGCAGTGAAGTGAAGGATACTTATTTAGCTAATGATTCGATTGATGTATAAGCAGAGATCACTTGGTCTGCTTTGTTACTGTCCTCTGGACTGTAGAAACTCCATCAACGAACTTCGTCCGGAAAAGAACATTGGCATTGTTGAACATTCCTTCTTTCAGCGAAACCACAATGAACTGTTAAAAAATTCAAAAGCAGAGACGGTTTTGAGTATACTGGATTTAAAGTTAAACAACATAAGATTAAGTAAAGGGTTGAGATAGAGTTTTTGACCTGTGAGTGAGGGAAATGAGCTTTTATCATTCTTCCTATGTTCTGTGTGTGACTCAGATCAAGAGCTGCATCAACCTGACAAGTTCAAAAATCATGAATGTTTCTTTCTCCCTTTTCACTTGCTGAGAAATCTGAAACTGAAAAAGTAGAGATGTACCTCGTCTAATATATAAAGAGGAGCAGGTTTGAAGAGAAGCAACGCCAAGATTAACGATAGCGCAAGAAGGGATCTTTGCCCTCCACTGAGTTCAGACAAAGACTGTTTCCATACTTTGCCAAAGGCAACACGCACCTCAAGACCATCAAGGAAGGTACCGCCTTCAGGAGGTTCTAGCTTCGCCATGGTACCAGGTAGTAAAGTTGAAAAGATTGATCCGAAATCCCTAAACATATGATTTAACAAAGGTATGGTGAGGAACAGAACAGACTCATTGTTGGAGAGAAGAAGGCAAACTTACTGGTTAACTTTAACCCATGTAACTTTCAAGGTTTCTTTTTTCTTCTCATCAAGCTCCTCAATCACTTTCGTGATCTTGGATTTGTCATTCTAAATGAACAAAAGTTCCATTAGTGACTATTGAAAATAATCAGGTCCTCAGCACTCAGTAACTAACCTCGATTGTATTTTTCTTTGATATCAGCGCATTGTATTCATCTTCTGCTTTCTCAAACATAGCCATAACCTTCTTGTTCACTCTTTTTTCCAAGCTTCATGAGGATAATGAAATATAACCAGCAACAGAAGAAGATTATTATGTTGCACTCACAGAAATGTGTGAAGATTTGTCACATACCTTGATTGATCTGACTGGAGCTTCTCGAGCTTTTCTCTAGCTACGTACGGATCACAAGATTCAAAATCATAATCTGTCCCTCCTTTTCCAAAAAGTTGCTTTTCAGATGCTATCCATGTATGCTTCTCAACAAGCTTGTCAACTTTCACTGAGCAGTCTTTATGATCTGTCTCCATCCTTACCACCTATGAAATATATAGGAGAGAGTTCTCATGGGAAGTATATTCCTTGACATGCAGAAGTTTCAATAAACAAACCAAAACATGAAAAGAAGACGGGATAGGAAGACTACCTCATTTTCCAGCTTCTTTTTCTCAAGCTTCATGTCAGTAAGCTTCTGTAGACATTTTTCCTGGTGAGTGACAAAACCACTTATCTGTGTATCGCATTCCTTCATCTTTGCATGTATCAACTTGAGCTCGGCAAGAGACTCATCATGAGTCTGCTGCAAGGCACCAACCTGCAGAGGGAATAATAAAACATGATATATTGCTTCATTTTTAACAAATCTAATTAAGAGTAGTGGCACTACAATCACCTTGGCCCGCTGCTCGTCTACTTCCGTAGTCAGAGTGGTAATTTGGGTTTTCAATGAAGCTAACTGGCTTTCCAAGGAAGATTGTTCCTGAACCATCGCTTCTTCCTCCATCACAAGCTTCTCTTTCTCATTTTCATGACTCTGTGAGCATGAAGAACCACAGAACGTTACAGCGAATTTTGGAAGTGCCAGAAAAAATCAGAAGGCAATGTTTCCATGATAAATTTGGATAACTCAGGACAATATAAGAAAATATGACTTAAGTAGTTCAGTGGCCTACGAATACTTGACTGAAAAAACTAGAATACCTTTAAATCTTTAGAAGCTGCCTGCATCTGAGCTTTGATGGTCTTGATATTTTTTTCCAAACCTTTCAGTCTTCCCTCTCTGTTTTTGTCATGGTCTTTGATGGATTTCTCTAATGTGGAGACAGTATCAACACAATTCTTGTAAGCAAGTTCCTTTTCTTTAATTTGGGATCTCGCTTCTTCAAGCTCTGCTTCAAGTTTTTGTACTGCTTCGCCAAGCTATATATAGATAGGTACGAGGGATGGAAAGTGTAAACATGTGCCTCAGGTATGAATAAAAGACAATATGAAACTGATAATTTAGCTTAAGATATAGATCGAAGACGGAGATATAAACCTTGTGATGCTCATTCTGTTCAGCCCTCTTCAGAAATAAGGACAATTCATATGTTTTTAGCTCCAGCTGTGCTTTAACATCTGTGAACTTTCTTTGAAGAGGCTGAAGCTCTTTGATCTGAGATGTCAAGATAAACAAGCAGTTAACGTTTAAGTACTGAAAGCACTTTTGTACTGTGACATGAGGAGCCTAAAAAGAGCAACCAGATAGCATTACGAAGATATATTTAGTTCTATCGCGACAGAAGAATAGCTTAAGGGTTTACCTGCGCTTCAATGTAAGCCAACCTTTTCTGGTGTCCTTGTAATTCTGATTCGGCTTCTGCCAGGTCATGAAGTTGCCTAAGGAGATCACCTCCACCCCTAAGGCAAAGGCAAATGAATTTATAAGAAAAAATGCTTTTGTCCTTGAGTTTTACGCATTTCTGAACACATCCATGAGAAATCAAGTCTCAGAAAAGATCTAAGACTCCAAGGTAGAAAAACCTACTTTCGACTCCCACCAGTGAGAAGACCACTGGGCTGGAAAATATCACCTTCAAGTGTGACACTTGGAGTCCGAATATCCCTATTGAAAGCAACCTGCAGAAGAAACAATGAGGGGCAGGGAATAGAGTGAACACTAAACAGTAGCGAAGAAAATGGGACATAAATCAACGTACAGTAGATGTTGGAATTATAACTCAATAAAAGAGATAAAGCTTAAGAAACGGTTATCAGATCTAATTCATCAAGAGTATTCTCCCACTGCTAGAACCAGCTCCAGAAAGGCCATGCAATTAAGTACATTCCATTAACATAAAGAGAGAACATGGTGTTTAAAATTTTGACTTCTATCATGTGTTTGATAAGAGATAGCTTTAACAATCTATATACCAAAGGCTCAGCTACAAATGCATATAATGTTCCCAGAAGAATAGCTCAGACAAATAAATCATCTACGCAATGCATATTCCATGTCGAGTCAAAATTATATTTAAGCCCCAGAAACACCACATAAAATACTCTAAATCCGTGGTAAAGACTTACTTCCTTTGCTGCATCAGTAGTTTTGCAAACAAAAGTGGAGCCAAAAACAAACTCCATGGCATTCTGCAAAAGACCATGATTCAGTCAAAGCAGAACTTGCAGTTGAAATTCATTTATCAAAGCTCATGAATGAAATGGAAGATTATCAGTCATGCATTTTATGCTATTACTGAAAACTTGTTAAATTGGAGGATTAATTATCAGATACCTTTAATTCCTCGCTATAACCGACTAAAGAAAGTGCCAGTTCTGCATTATCCTTCCCCACCTAAAAATAAAATAGAAAATTAGCAAAGAACGAAAAACCAAAGGTATTAAAATATGAAAAAAACTAAGAAAAGAACCATATACCAATCTAGCAGTCGCTTGCTGCACTCTAGGCTGAACAACGTAAGATTGAATTTTGTTGAGAGGTATAATGGTAACCCTTCTCCTAAGAGCACCGTTTTGAAGGAGCTGTTTTCCAGTCTCTTCTGAGTCCACAACAACATTATACAACTTCCCACCAGCAGTAACCTGATAACAAGACGCAAAATGACTTTAGAATTTTGAAATCCAACAATGAGTATTGTGTAGCGATAAGATACCAAATTTACCTCCAACGCTGTCATTGTGTTCCTATCTTTTACTTTTATTAGTTTAGCGACCACACCTTTCACCTTTGATCTGTCAAAGTTTCTCACAGGATCTCGGTATGAAAACTGAACATTTGCTAATTGAGCTGATAAACCACGGACTTTATCTTCTAGCCTTTGCACAACTTCAAGTACAGATGCACGGTCCTAAACGAATAGTTCAGTTAGAGATGTATACTTCATGTAAAGATTGATGAAATCAACTAGGC
Source organism: Eruca vesicaria subsp. sativa (assembly GCA_932364175.1). Taxonomy (NCBI): domain Eukaryota; kingdom Viridiplantae; phylum Streptophyta; class Magnoliopsida; order Brassicales; family Brassicaceae; genus Eruca; species Eruca vesicaria. The sequence goes on along the minus strand of CAKOAT010186266.1, from coordinate 561,760 downwards.
TAACCTTCTCCAATGCTTCCATTTGACCCTCTTTATAAGGAATAGACTCAAGTGCCCTTTTTACACGTTCCACGTCACTTTTTCTAGAACCAAGTTCATTCTCAACTTCAACGGCTTCATCCTGTTTTGACATTAACTGAGACTTTCTCTCCTTTAGCTCCTTTTCACAGTGTCCTATTTTGGTTTTCAGTTGTTGCAACTCCGTTCCTGCTGTTCCAACAGCAATCTTTGCATCCCGTAGTTGATCTTCTAGGCATTTCTCTTCATCACCACTACTCTTCCCAGCTAGTACGCCCTAATAACCAAGAGACACAAGTTAACATAAATCAAAAATTATATGGCAAGAAACGACAATATGTTTCTTAGTGGTACTACCTGGTGCTCCTTTTCACATTCTTCTAGTTTGGTGGATAGTTCCTGGAATCTTTGTTTTAGGTCTGCTGCTCCTTCCTCAGACTTCTTCACAGCAGCGGCTCTCTCTTTTACAGATTTTTTCAACTCTTCTATATTATGAACAATCTAGCAACACCAAGTAGGGAGTTATAGATGTCAGAAGTAGCTGAGAATTTGTAACAGTTCTAACAACAACAAAAGAAAAACATTTTTGTTATGTTTCTAACCTTTTCAGCATTCTCTTGTTCTCCAAGAAGGGTGTCCTCCTTGTTACTAAGTTTAGATGACTCACGTGTCATTTCTTGAGACAGTGAATCCACTTTCTCTGACAGAGTTTTTACCTCTCCCCCCATGCTGGCTTCCTTTGCCCGAGTCAAATCCTTAATCTGTTTCTCAATACCCTTTACTTCCTCCTGTGCCTTTTCTTCTTCCTCGTCAATACTAGTGAGTTTTGCCTTCATTTCTTCCACCCCATGTACAGCGTTGTCTCTAATCTTCTCTGCTTGAACATACTCAAAGGCAATACAGAACCTCTTCAGCCTATCTAGCTCCGCGTTACCATTAGCCCACTGCATGTACTGCGCCTTTTCCTTCCTCAGTTTCTCCAAAGCAGGCAATATCTCATGATCCAGAAGCTTGTTAATCTCATCAACCTTTGTCTGCTTCTTCTCAAGCGTCTTCAGCGCAGCCTCTTTCTTGTTTTCATACATTCTTGTCCCAGCAGCTTCCTCGAGCATTGACAAAATCTCGGGAGGTTTCATGTTCAAGACTTTGGTGATACGCCCTTGCATGATGAGAAAGTGTGGATTGTTGACATTAAGCTGCACCGAGTGGAATAGATTCTGAACTTGATTTGGTTGTGCAAGCTTCCCATTAATCAAATACTTGTTCCTACCACCAACCACAATCTTCAAAACCAAAAGGAAAAAACGTTACAGTAAGCAAACGAAAGAGCCATTTCACCATCACAAGCCTCAAGCATGGGCACAAAATTAATGGAATCGAACTGAAATAACTGAATAGATACCCGAATATTTTAAGAAAATAACTATATATACACATAACTAAATATATACATATATAATTTAAAGTTCTATTACCAATATCCAAAAAACCGAAATTATCCGAAAGTATCTGAATATATTTTTTTTTACAACAACAAACGAATCTAAATAACTAGGCATGTGTTTATCCGAAATATCCAAAATAATCCGAATTATCTTAGATTTTTATCCAAATCATCCTAAACTCAATATTTTACCATAGATACCTGATAATTTTACTCAAATTACCCGAAATAACTAAACCGGAACCAAATGGGAACCTATGATACTTTTGGTTCCTAGTTCTACTATTCTAACCGATCCAAACCCGAAACTACATGAACCAATCCAAACCACCAAAAATTTGCTGGTTCTTCTATAAATCCTCTAAACCCTACCCAATCCCAACCAATACCCAAAACGCCTAGTCACATTCAAAATTAGGGTTTTCAAATCAATCAAAAACCCCACGAACTGATACAAACGAACGGTGCTAAAGCTATAAACTTTACATCAATTAGAAAGATAAAAAAAAAACCCAATTAAACCCTACCTGTCGAGTAACAGTGATCTCAGGATGCTCCTCGTACCCAAGAGGGCTTCTATGTCTCTCGGAATTATCAAAGGTAACGGAGACGGTGGCCTTGGTGATCCCAGCTTGGCCTTGCTTGTAGACGAGTTCCTGGAGATTAGCAGCTCGAACCTGCTGGAGATTGGTGATACCCAGAACGAAACAGATTGAATCTAGGATGTTGGATTTGCCCGACCCGTTAAGGCCCGTTATCGCGTTGAAGTGGGGGTCGAAGCCGGAGACGATGGTTCTCGTTGCGTATGATTTGAATCCTTCGAGGCATATCTCCTTTATGTGCATCTTCGAGGAGATTCAATTGGAAGAGGAGGAGATGGTTACGCGGAATTGAGACGTTGGGAGAGATGAATCTGAATTCAATTTTGATTTTGTGTTGGGGGGGATAGTTATTATGTGAGCCGATTTGGAATTTTGAAACGAGGGTTTTTGGATTTGGGGGAAAATGGGCGGGAAACTGAATATTTTAGAAAAAGTTCGTAAACACTCCAGATCATTCGGAGGGTTTCGTTTCTGCTATTTAGATGACTAGTGCATAGTGAGAAGAAATCAGAGCATATATCTGTGTGTGTGCTATATACTGCTATTCTTTCCTTTTTGTGTCTGAACTTCATACTTAACATTAACCTAAATGTAAACACTAATTTGGGAGAAATGTATTCTATTATGCCATTATGGATAATCAGGCCCAGCCCTAAGCATGTGCTGGAGGTGCATTGGCACAGGGTCCATCACAATTTTTTTGCTCAGGGCCTATATAATACATGAGATAGGCCTGTGGAGGCCTGTGGATAATTTGTGTGCTATTCTTGAATGATATGGAGAAACTATTTATGTTTTCCATGTGTTGGAGTGTGACAAGTACTCCAATGGAGGTGAAGGTATCATGTGCTACGCTTACATAAACTCGTTATTGCATGCAAGTAATATGGCGCATAAAATATGAGACCCAAAGAAATATGTATGTTGAGTAATAAAGGTCGTTCCAATGTTTGATTATAACAATTCAAGTTCTTTTAACAACTAAACGAATCTAAAAAAATTGTGTGGAAGAACGTCGATATTATGATTTCAATCTTCGACAGATGTAAAATAAAATACTCTGGAAAACGCAAGAGCTAAAAGTTTCACTACAGCAAATAAAAACATTGGTTTTTAATCCCAAATCAACCGGGAAGACAGAAGTGTAAGCTTGAAGTACAGGTAAAGTATGAGATTCTAGTTTTTTGCAGAGATTCTCATATTAAACAAAAAAAAGTATCTAGGAGTCGGCGATGGTGACTTCAACCTCAACACCAGGTTCAATGGTGATGGAAGTGATTTGCTTGACCACATCAGGAGAGCTGAAGAGATCAATCACACGCTTGTGAACCCTAAGCTCGAATCTGTCCCATGTGTTGGTTCCTGTAAAAATAACAATGGTAACGAGTTTCAACAAAGAAGTAATCCCTAGTCTAATCGTATTAATGGTACATCATGGAAAGCAAATGATCAAGTTGAGACAAGAATCATATATAAATTACCTTCACCACAAGGAGCTTTACGGGTAGTGATCTTAAGAACCTTGGTGGGCATTCTCACTGGTCCTTTGGTTCTGAGTCTCTTGTCCTTTGCCCCACGAACCAAATCAGCACACACTACACCAAAACAATAAAACATCAATAACAATACTTCACTGTCCGACCAAAAATTCTTACATTTGAACCAATTAGAATAAAGCTACAACCTTTGCTAAACCCTAGTTCGTAAACCATTGATAGGCTAATTTGATTCGTCTAACAGATTTCTTAAACTCTCAAAATTCTCAATGGACTAAGACCAGAGCTAATCATAACCATTCTAAAATGAGACGATTAGGTAATCAAAAGGAAGAGATGTAAACACCTTTCTCAAGGTTCTTCACATTTTTGGAGGAGAGAGTAATCCTGATCTTGTGAATTTGTTCGAGTGGCTCTTCCAAACCGGCCTTCGTGGGCTTCATTGCTGCATAAGCCATGTTTTCAACCTCTTTCTTTCTTCTTTTTCGGCAAAGCGACGACGGCGATGAAGGTAGTAACAGAGAGCTAAAAAATTTTAACCTTAAATATAAAGACTCCTGGAACGAAAACCCTAAATATCTTACCGGTTTGTGAGGCCTAGTCATTCAAAAGAGTTTATTTCAGCCTAAGGCCATTAGCCCACTTAACTGGGCCAGGGAAGTTACGTGGGTTTCTAGACCAATTTGATGTTTAACCATTTGGGGCTGATCTTTGGTTTCATCCATTTCCTTTTTTTTTTTCTTTTTTATCCATCCTTATTGACCAAAGATTATATAATGAGCATTTGACCCAAAAAAAAGATTATATAATGAGCAAATAGTTTTATTTGGGCCTACATCATTCAGTTATAGCCCATTAACTTGGCCTGGAGCATTTAGATGGTTTATTTTTTTGTTCAAACCATTAAAATGGTTTATATAATTCATAATTGAGAGATTGACAATTGAACCTGTAGGGGGTAATTAATCAAGGAGTTACCTAATAGTATGATTTTGCCATTCCAATACTTTAGCCTAGTCAGAAAGTCAGCCGAACACGTAAGATATTTTTTTGTAGTGTGGTCCACGTGATTAAAACAAGGCCCAATGTACCATCTACCTTTTTACCAGGTTGTGTAATCCCACCGAAAGATTCTCTTGTCGCCGTAATACTCCACGCGCTTCAGGGTCATCTTCGTCTTTTACAGGTTTATGATACGTATGGGTTATTCTCAGTCATTCATATCTATGAACCGGCCCCGTTAACTAAACCATTTTAACGAACTTTGAAACATAACTAATGAGAAACACTGTAAACTCTCAAAACATCCAAACATTCTTGCATTCAACTCATTTTTTCTAATACTATAATAAGCTTCTGAATATTTATTCAAAAAATTAAAATTCAAAAGGCGAACCGGATTTCCGGATTTGAAGGTGTCAAATTAGCCCACAAGGCCCACTTGTCCCTTTTTGACTGTCTCGTCCCGTCTTCGTTAAACTCAAGAATTTGTCCTCTTCTTCATTCTTGTATTCATTTCGACAAAAAAATCCTCATCATCATAAAGACATAAAACAAGGACAAATCACAAAAAGAGCTTTTGTTTCTTTTATCACACTAAGCCATCAAATATCATTATTACAATTTCAAACACCAAAGACTCACTCGTGAACCATGAGCTGGATTCGTAGACTCGATCTCATCGAACCGTACCACACCTGTTATCCTCCTCTCATCGTCCGAGAAACCTCCTTTCTCGAGCCTCCAACATGGTTTGATGAAGACGATGTCGAAGATCTCCCTTTCCCTTCCCCACTCGATCTATTCGAAACCGTGACGGATCTGGTCAAAATCGAGAAATCTCCGTCCTCCTGCAAGTACAAGGTGATTCGCCGCAAGGTGGAGCCGGAGTACCCTCTCCTGTACCTCTGCGACAGAGTTTCCGAGCTTGAAACTAAGTTCGAGAGATTGGTCGGTGGTCCCAAGGGTGGTTCCGACAGGAAGTACAAGGTGACTAAGGAGATCAAGGGGACTGGTGAGAGGAAGTATAGATGGGAGGCGGAGATTGGAGGGGTAGTTGGGAGGAAGTACAAGATGGAAGCTGAGTTTGAAGGTGGGGAGAGGAAGTACACGTGGACGACTGAGATTAAAGGCGGGAAAAAAGATGATGTTGCTTTGAAGAAGGCGAAGGCTAAAGCTAAGGCTGATGCTGAGGCTGATGAGGAGGAGAAGAAGAAGAAGGAGATGGTGAAAAAGAAGAAGAAGAGTTATAATTGGACGACGGAGTTGAAGTCAGAGAGGGAGAATGGAGAGATGCAGCACACTTACACGATCAAAGCTTCCACTGGAGGTGAGAAGGAGAAGGATAAGGAGAAGAAGGTGAAGAAGATCAAGAAGAAGGAGAAGCCACGTGTTGTGGAGATTGAGGAGGAGGATGAAGAAGAAGAAGATGAGTCTGAAGAACATGGAGCTATCCTTCTCAGGAAGGTATCATCTATTTTTAAATGGTCTCTTTGGTTATACTTTGTTTATATGCATTTTTAACTATGGGATTATGACCATTCTATAGTTTGCAATGTTCAAGAAATCGTTAGGCGATAACTATAGGTGGTGAGATTTATTATTAGGCAGACACCTAGACCGATTCTATAGTTTGCATTTTGCAATGTTCAAGAAATCGTTAGGCGGTAACTAGGTGAAATTATTATTATTAGGCGGATACCTAGACCGATTCTATAGTTTGCATTTTGCAATGTTCAAGAAATCGTTAGGCGGTAACTAGGTGAAATTATTATTAGGCAGACACTTAGACCGATTCTATAGTTTGCATTTTGCAATGTTCAAGAAATCAAATCGTTAGGCGNTTGCATTTTGCAATGTTCAAGAAATCGTTAGGCGGTAACTAGGTGAAATTATTATTAGGCAGACACTTAGACCGATTCTATAGTTTGCATTTTGCAATGTTCAAGAAATCAAATCGTTAGGCGGTAACTAGGTGAAATTATTATTAGGCAGACACTTAGACCGATTCTATAGTTTGCATTTTGTAATGTTCAAGAAATCTTTAGGCGGTAACAAAATACAATTAGGCAGACACTTAGACCGATTCTATAGTTTGCATTTTGTAATGTTCAAGAAATCGTTAGGCGGTAACAAATTATAATTAGGCAGACACTAGACCGATTTTAAAAAAATATATATAGTTCAAGAAAAATCTTTGTTTATGTCCTATTTATCTCCTAGGCACTAGACCGATTTTAAAACAAATTATAATTAGGCAGACACTATACGGATTTTTAGAACACTGCTTTGTATAAGTCTATGAAGTTGGTTAGAAAATTAGTTCGATATTAATTGGCATGATTGAGATTAGTGGTTCAAATGTTGAACCTTTACGTGCTTGTGTGGTGATAATACTAATTTTGAAGTGTGTTTATCTTAATGGTTGTGGTTTACAAAGGCGTATGCCAGAAGAAGTGGAGCAGTTAGGACCAAGAAGGGGAAAAACAAAGAAATGCCACCTGAATACGCTGCTGTGATGATCCAGAGAGCTTTCAGAGCTTACCTGATTCGCCGCTCAAAGGCATTACGTGCTCTTCGTGATCTAGCTATCGCAAAGACCAAACTTAAGGAGCTAAGAGCTTCCTTCCACAACTTCAACTACCGTCGTGTGATCTCTCGTGATGCAGAGGAGCGCCAGAAGTTCTCTGAGAAGATCATTGTCCTCCTCCTCACTGTTGATGCCATTGAGGTAGTACTTCTTTAGTGTTTTGATGTCATAGAATTTGTGGTTATGACACTCTTGAACACTCTCCAACATTTTTTTGGTATCAGGGAGTTGATGTAATGGTTAGAGGAGCAAAGAGATCAATGGTGGATGAGCTTGAAGCAATGTTGGAGGTTGTAGACCCGCAGCCTCAGGGGAAGTCATTGTCGATGAGGAGAAGAACATTTGATATGCCAGACAGTATGATCCGCAACGAAATTGCGGAGGGAGTGACTCAGATTGTGCAGATGCTTGAAACTGAAGAAGAGTGATGGAAACTATGTGTGTACGTGAGTGATTCAGAGGCTGTTTTGTTGTTTCTTTGAATAATAATTAATTAGCCTCTTTTGTTTTGCTTAGTGTCTTCTTGAGAATGTTTCTAATTATGGTGAGAGAAAAAAAATAATGGGAGTGTGTCTGTGTTTATCAGTAGGGGTGGGCACAAGCCAAGTACTTGCCCTTTTGGATGTACTTGATACTTGGCTTGGCTTGTTCGAATAATAAAATTTTGGACTTGTATTTGGTTTATTATAAACGAGTACTTGCACTTTCAAATACTTGGTAAAATATGGTATACTTGCAAGTACTTGCTCTGTTTTACTACTTGTTTGCTTCTGAACTAATTTCTTTAATAATTTTTTAATAATTTTTACTATTTAAACCTTGTATATAAATTTTATTTAATAATAATTTATTANTTATAAATCACGAGTAACAAGCCAACAACGCCAAGTAGTTACTTTTATTTTAGTACTTGATACTTGTCTTGTACTTGCAAGTAATTGAAATAAACGACTTGATACTCGACTTGAACAAAACGAGTACTCGACTTTAAGAGCCAAGTACGAATCAGGTAGCGAGTACAAGCCGAGTAGCAAGTAATTGTGCCCACCCCTATTTATCAGTCTCATCTCCGTGTCTTCTTAGTGTGTTGTGTTTTATCAGCTTATGTTGTGTTCCCAAACTTGTAGACTCTTGTTTTTCTAATTGCTTATGTTTGATTCTTGTGTTCTTGAGTTTCTTGAAAGATGACATAAGTTCTTTTTGGGTGTGTTTTAACTTTTAACATAAGTACAAAACCACATTTAGAAATAATTATATATCATAAAACTATAAAGCTACACCGGGAGACAAACAAGCTATAAAGTTTACATAATAAATAAACAATTTTCGTATAAAATTATAATTAGTAATCGTTAAAACATGCGTATGATGTAATCAGTAAGCATGAACCAGTACCGGCCCTGAGGGGAAGCATTACAAGCAACCGCTTCCGGCCCTCAAAAAATCCTTGAAAAATTCAGCCTTTTTTATAAGAAAATTATTATTATACTATATAAACGTTCTATCTTGCCCGCAATGCTCCCGCATGGTTACATCACCTCCTCGCTTTGGAGGCTCAGCATTTAGAGAATGGGTAAAATTTTATTTCTTTTCTTTTTGGATATCTAATGATATCTTCTCTCTTTTCTTGTAACGTTTAATAAGTTTGTATCTTTCCGAATATTTGTTCCAAGCAGTGTTAAAAAAAAAAAAAAAATATAAACGTTCTTATAAAAATGGCCAATTTTTTGAAAATTGCTTCTGGTCTTTCCTATGCCAGGACCGGTACTGGCATGAACTTCAATTAATTATATGTATAAGCATGAGGATGGATCTTATGGGTGTATGTTTTGAGACCAAGAGTAGAAGGAACATGGAGAAGAAGAAGGCGATGCGTTCATTGAAACCATTGTGGCTTGCTCTTCTGAGATATGATGAAATGTTCCATTAGAAGAATTATCAGATGGGTCTTTGTTAACTTCTTCGTCTTCTTGGCTCATGATCAGCTGAGAAGCAACAAACTTGTCAAGCGTTTGCCAATCCATCACTTGGTCATTATGGTCATCATTGAGTAGTAATCCTGATCGATGATCGGTGTTTGTGTTCATCATAATCATATGATCATCATCATTAGTAATAACTTGACCGTGATCACCTTCCTCATCTCCTTGCATTAATGTGGTTGGTGTTGCGTTGATAGTGCTTAGTACAACACCATAAGGGTCATTATCATTATGATGTAATGATGAGGCTTGAAACATTCTTGGACTCTCTAGATCAGGAAGATGGTAGTAGTTACCATTAGCCACATCCATTTGTTGTACAAACCAATTAGATTCTTGGCCTGATGATGATGATCCCATCATTGTTCTTGGATTGTTGTAATTCATCATCGTCGTTAGTTTCTTCTTGAAAGCGCGACAAACCACCCACCCTTCCTCATGAGGTGGTCCATTTTCATCGGTCTCAAGACGATATTCATGCATTATCCAATCAGATTTTTGACCATTTGGAGCCCGACCTTTGTAAAACACAAGAGTCTTCCTCATGCCAACAAGCTCTTGCTTTGAGTATATGGCCTTGTCTCGACCCGTTGCTTTCCAAAACCCTGAGCCTGTTGCTCTATTGGTTCGTGTCCCTGTTGGGTACTTCTTGTCCTTGTGGCTAAAGAAGTACCATTCTCTCTCTTCTCGTGTTCCTCTTCCACATAACTCTGTATTTAAAAAAATAAACATTATCGACTATAAATGAGAGCTATTAATGTAACATATAAGTAACGACTAGTGATGTTGGAATGCATACATACCTTGGATGTCCCATGGCTCGATTTTGTAAAGATCAACATCTTTGATAACATCAACTTGCATTCCAGGGAATGCAACTTTCTTCTTAAGATAATAGTCAACGAGTTCCTCATCGGTTGGATGAAATCGATAACCGGGAGGAATGTGTGAGAGACTCTCCATTTGATATTTTTATAAAATAATTTTCTGCAATGTGGCAATATGTAACATATACTTTAATTATCATCAAAAGGTGAATAGAAAGATATATGTAGCTAATGTGAAATCAAGTATTCAAGTAAGTCTACATAGAGATGGTGTGTCTTTAATTTTCCACACACCGACACACGTAACTATGATTTGAAGTATATATTTGTTCCATTTCATCATGAAAAAGATTTTTTAATTTCTTATTTCTTCATAAAATATTTCGTTTGAATACTCATAATATCTCGTTAGAACCAATTTCCAAGCATAACATGTTAAAAAGAATCATAATATGCATGGTTTTAACTAGTAGTTAACTTTGCATAATTAATGTGCGTGGATGAACCTATTATTACTTCTGCTTTCTTTCTTTGTTTCCCATTTGTGCACTATATTTAAGGAAACTGTTATTAAAAAGGAAAAAAAAAATGAACATCATTCAAAAAAGAACTCCATACATGAAATAAGTAATGAACATCACATACTTTCCAACAAAAGGAGAAAAACAATGTAGTCGTCTCGTCTCTAAATAAGAAAAAGAAAATAGTTGTACTTATAGCCTAAGAACATATTATTTGGTGATAATGTATTTTTTTGTGAACATATTATTTGGTGATATATTGTAACATCACAAAAACTGGAAAAACACACACATAGTTTGATATACTTAAACAAACTTACTTGGATCTTCTTCTTGTGTATGCGAAATTTATAAGAATATTAGATTGGGTTCCTCTCTTGCTTCCTCGTAGACTTAGCTAAAGAGACAAAAGCGTTTTGTCTTGTTTATGTTGTTGAGATCATGAAAGACTGAGTATTCCGATATTGGCGGATTCTCTAGGCTTATATGAACCCATATATATAGGCACATGTAAATGTAAACAGAGACAAAAACTTCCATGATGCAAAAGGAAATGTGCTTTCTATTTTGTTTTGTGATTTTTTATTCCATACTTTCTTAGGAGAAGATTCTGTTCAGATTTTTGGGAGTCTTTAATTATATCTTAGCTATCACTCTCTACCTGAAGTGTTGAATAAGTTTTCACTATCTATGTGTGTGATAGATAAGTAATATGATTTTGTAGAATATATCTACCAACTATTGAATGCGACAACTTCAAATAAAGTACGTTTGTTTACTTTATTGAAGAAACTAATTAGTTATATATGCGTGGCTTTACGTTTAGGGCGTTACGGTCACCGTGGCCACAATAGTCACATTTTGTGGCGTAGTTGGGTGGTGGTGAGATCAGACCGCCCTCAAAAGAAAAAAAAATAAGTATAAGCACTGCAATTTCTTGGATCATCCAGACGTTACGTTTAAAAAAACTAAAGATAATACTGTTTTAGTTGTGTTTCAAAAAAAAAAAAAAAATACTGTTTTAGTTTTAATTTAGATATGTCCTAATCACATAAGTATACTTTTTTGCTTACTTTCATCCACTGCGTTTATTTTCCCGTGTTGATGTTACTCAAATATCACTACACTCTTGGATTAAACTAACCAATCCCTACTTCTTTGTTGACCGTCACATATACAACACCAATATAGTATGCTGCTCATGTTAGGTTACTAGATTCGTTGGTGAAATTGATGCGCATATTTTTTTTATTTTTAATAAACAATATCATGATTTAATTAGTCTGTCTTATTCAGTTTTCTGTGTCTTGCCTTGATGAATAGATGTTGCAACAACAATGACAAAAATCTTTGGATGTAATATGTTTATATGATCAAACATTAGTAAGCTTGTAAGATTGTACGTAGTAGTTGATTTACTAGTTACAGAACATGTTCTAAAATACTTATAAATATTTCAATATCAAATTTAATTAATCAGATGTTGAATAATTATGTAAATTGTATAATAATTGTACAGCATATATATATATATATATATATATATATATCGAATGTTTTATTTTATTTTTCTTAAGTAGGCTCATTATGTTAAATTTTAATTGATGATATTGTAAGAAACATAAATTGAACTCAAGTGAAAAACAGAAAATACTTGTTGTAAAAACATAAATAGTAAATAATCAAATAAAATTAAATAACGTGGCGTAACATGAGTGGTTACGTAATAACACAGGCAACATCATCACGGCAAAAAAGCTCCTTATCGCCTTCGGTGCTGGCCCCTCCTTGCACTCTTTTGTCCTACAAGGGTTCTCATATTTATCGTTCTAACTCTTTAACTTACATTCACACTCCAGAGTTAGTTCAATACATTTTTAGTTACATTACATACAACTTAATATAAAATTGGAAATAAATTATATTAAACTCTCAAAGTACAGACAACAAACAAATACAATGTTAATTTGTATTTCGCAAGAGTATCTCTTTTTTGGGGGAATAATTTAAAAAAAAAATACAATGTTAATTATTCGAAATCAAATATTATTGATATAATTTTGAGGAGATCATGTGTATAGCATGTTAATGCATGACTGAAAGTTTATACCCTTACCACATGGTTCAGATTGGCCTTGTTTTCAACATAAATTGATCCGTTATATCTTTCTTTCTTGGGTTATTAAAGATAAAAACAATCTACACTACACCACATCAGCTGAATCTTTTTTTTTCTTTATAGTAGCTGAATCTTTGGTTGATGAGGACCGGTTTTTAGTTTCGTCCAACATTGTTCTTTTTTGTCACAACGTCCAACATTGGTTATATGTTAAAAACCTGATAAATTTCTTGTCGAATTAAAGGGAGGATAGGAGAATTAAAAATCATATGGATCAACCGGGCTTCGTAGCCTGGTGGTAAAGGAACCTCGGCTGAGGTGCCCGCCACCCGACTTCGAACCCGGGCCACCACATAATTTACCTGCGGAGTTGGTGTGGCGCTCCAGACCACTTAGCGTAACCAGGGGCCCTTTAAGTGCACGCTTAAAAATCCTGTCATGACATAGGCTTAGGCCCGGTGGGCTAGTCGATCACGCTTTGTGGTCGGATACTGGATTATCAAAAAAAAAAAAAAAAAAAAATCATATGGATCATTAGATTCTATAGTGAATTATTATGACCTAGTGCACTAGACCTACGGGATTTTTCGTTTCCTCTTATGTATGTGATATTGCTATTAATATAAATATAAAATAAAAGGTGGTTCTTAAGCAGTACGCTTCTATCTCCAATTCTCCACTTGTAAACACTATGATTGTTCCTTCAATTTATATATCATTTTAGTATATAGTCTATATATAGCTACACTTTTTCGTGAGTAAAACGTACGTACTATCGATTGATGTCTCCTATATTGTGATTTTTCTTTTCTTTTAAGATGCATGTATTGTGGTATTTCGCTATATATTTTTAATTGCGTATATGCATGTAAAAATGTATGGCGGCAAAAGAAACTATTGTATAATGAAAAGATATAGTTTTTTTTTGGTAAAATGAAAAAAATATAGTTATTAACCTATTTTTAAAGATCCTATTGTTTATGAAGTTGGTAAAGCAACAACAAAAAATAACGTTTAAATCCTTATGCTCTCACTTATCAAAAAAATAGTGAAAACAATACAGTTTTCTCAAAAAAGAAAAATAATTTTAAATATCTTACGTTAAATGCGAAAGTAAATTAGTGAGTAAGGAAAATTAAAACCAAGTTTTTTCACATATTTTTCGTTCATCTCCTTGGACCATGGGACCTATATAAATCGTCAGTGTACACTGAAAAAACTGAGAAAGTGACACTTATCAAAAGCATCATATCACACGTTTTCTTTGTCAACCCAAATTTAAAGACCAATCGGTTAAGCTTGTTCAATCGTAACCAGTAAAGTCACCCAAATTTACTATATCTTGCGGTTCAAGACGCTCGGTTGGTCCCACTAGAAAGTATATATATGATTGGACTCGTGAGTCCGGCGTGGTCCTAGCCACTGTCAAGCCAGCCAATTCCAACGAACCACCGTTCTTACTGGTCTAATGAGTGTGCCTTCGTGGACCCGTTATCATTTTCTGGAGCCCGAAATAGTGTGCAACACGTGAAGCTCATGTGTGAGTTTGAATTTAGTTAAACTATTTCTAATTTTCTAGATACACCAATCCGTATGTTGCATTGAATGATCTAACACATACGAGTGACATGTATGTTAATAGGAAATTTGTATTAGTTGCAAACTAATGAAATGCAACATACGAGTGACATGTATGTTGCATTAATCCCAAACCATGTGTTTTATCTGGTGGTAAACTAACAAAAATGTTATTGGAAGATTGGCTGTGACTTTACAGAAGGAAGATTCTATAGTTTATTTGATGAGCGTTTTAAATGACATTGATCTCGTTTTGTTTGGAGTAATCTAGTTGAATTGTAACGTAGAAATATTTTTTGAGAGGTTAATTAGTAGCAAACATATTGTTATAACTTGCTCAAAAGAAATCAAAAGAAGAGGATTAATAAATGATAAAAAGATGATATGAGGTGTAAGTCAACATAGTTTTTTGGAACATGAGTGGTTTGTTGATTATAGAGTTGCGGAGATCATTCCTCCACCAAAATGTTCATGGTTATATAAGCCTATAAGAGCATGACGACCAAATGTATACAAATCATAAAGCACATTAGAGTTTGATTTTGTCTTATTAAAGAAATCAAAGTCTATATTATATATATAATAGAAAAATCAGAATATCAAGAGTGTGTTAGAGTACGCATCATTAACACTTTATTATATTGTACTGATTAACATTTTTGGTTTTTGCAATGCAATTTTTTTTTGTTTTTTCAGAGAATATTTTCAATGCAATGTTGGCATGATATTACTTGATTTTCATTCAGTAATCATACTATTGACAATCAATGGCATGCATCAAACAGCATAAATGAAGAAAATTATTGCAGCATTTTTGTACCGGCGATATGTTATTTGATTTGTAAGCTTTTAACCAATCAAAGTTTCTGTCTTTAACTACACGAGAGTATATCCAAAATTAAAGTATAAAAATCACCCGTGCACAGGAGTCGTAAATAATATAATTATCTCTAAAAAAAAAAAGCTCAATTGTAAATAATTACAAAAATATAATCATGCAATTCTTTAATTTAGTGCTAAATATAGATGCACTTTGTGAATACGTTTCCTCCACAACTTGTCAACGTTCCAACCTAATACTAAATTATTAGGGAGAAAAACTTCGTTTTCTTTTAATCTTCTTATTAGAGGTCACCTCAGAGGTTAATAATAATGAGAATTATAGCTACTAATCATATGACTAAGAAATTAGAACAAACAAAGGGTTTGAATGATTGTACTTCATTTAATATGTAATAGATTACTCTGT
This sequence comes from Eruca vesicaria subsp. sativa, assembly GCA_932364175.1. NCBI lineage: Eukaryota > Viridiplantae > Streptophyta > Magnoliopsida > Brassicales > Brassicaceae > Eruca > Eruca vesicaria. Next base: position 546,335 of record CAKOAT010186266.1, on the reverse strand, counting down.
AGTAATTGCAATGAATATATCTTGATTTTTCTTTGCAGAATCTGATGAAGAATTTATAAATGTATCTATTTATTTATTTCGTTTATACTTTTAAAAGAAATATTCTAGATTGCTACTGATAAATATTACATTTTGTAAAAACATTTGTATTTAAATTTTGCATAAAATCATACATCACTTATTTACGGGCTTCCAGACATATATGATAGGTTCAGGCCCAAGTTAAGTTTATTAGCAGAACGGATGATTAGCTGAAATCGACAACTTTAGTTTTTTGCTTTGTTTTTATTAGGCCTGGGCATTCGGATATTCGGTCCGGTTCCGGATAGAAATCATTCGGTTCCGGGTATATCGGATAAATCATTCTTATACCAAATAGGTACTTAGGAGATTTCGGTTCGGTTTCGGTTCGGTTCCAGTTCGGTTCCAGTTCGGTTTCGGTTCGGTTCCGGGTACCCATTTAATATATAAATCAAATATATATATAGAAAATATATTAATTAATATGTTAATTTAAATGTTCTAGTGTTTACACGCTTACATATTCGTCAATCCAACAAGAGTTTGAATCAATAAAGTGTTAATTTTATAAATATTTATCATATTTTAATATAGAAATACCATATATATTTATAATGTAACAGAATAAATAAAACATAACATGGTCTGGCGGTAAAATGTACTTACTCTTTGTATCTAACCTGGGTTTAAGGGTGCTTGATGTCATTTTATCTTATTTTTTTAAAAAATTAACTTGTTTTTTTGCGGATATTCGGGTACCCGTTAGGTTCTCGGTTCGGTTCTGGTTCTGGTTTGGTTTTTTGGGTATAGAAATATATGAACCATTCGGATATTTTAGAATTTCGGTCCGGTTTCGGGTTTCGGGTATTTCGGCTCGGTTCCGGTTCGGTTTTTCAGTTCCGGTTTTTTTGCCTAGGCCTAGTTTTTATTGTAAATAGGTCGTGCAATGTGCACGAACACTCATATTTTAAAAATAAACTTGCCATATTTTCTAATATATAGTTTTATATAAATATTTTTTTTCATAAGTTCTTGTAACATGTATACAATATAGATTCTATGTGTCTATATTCATTTATAGATATTACTAAAAATCTATATTAGTTTTAAAAAATCAGATTATTAATAATTTAAATATATATATATATATTATTTTGTAAGTTATTTGACATTCATAATTTATTTGAAGCCATGTAACAATATATGTACATTATGGTAAAAATATGATTACATGGAAATTTTAAGAGATCTTCTCCACTTTTTCTTTTTGTATATTACACATGTATTTTTTTTTAATTTTTTGTATCTTTTATAAAATTATATTTCTCCTATATCAGTGCTAGATGCAACTATGCAACTATGAAATTTCTATTTTCTAGAGAAATTTGGACAATTCAGGAATCAAAATTCTTTGATATTCATCACACACAAGTGTTGGATACAACTATGCATAAATTCAAAATTTCATATTTTCTAATTTTTTTTTTAAATCCGTGGGTTAACCCTCAATGAAATGATCGAGTTTTTTTCCGATAAATATTTATGTACTTTAGTTTAGCCTCTTCAGTGTTGTTTAAAATACAACCACATTAAAAATTTATACTAATGTATCATAAATTTATTTTCATGGTACATAGACATCAATTGTAATTTTCCAACGAGTAATTTAATAAAACTTCATATACCACATAAATCAAATAACTAAACCCTATAAATCTCTATATTTTAGAGAATTTGCGACAACAAAGGGGCAGCAATCCTTGATCTCCATCCTATATTTGTGATGGATATCTATGCATTAAAATAAAAGTATCATATTTTCTAATTTATTTTGAAATCAATGGGTAACCCCTACAAAAAGATCAAGTTTTCCAATAAGTGTTATATACTATATAATGAAGGTTAAGCTATTTCATGTTCATTAAAAAAATACCTAATTACATTTTTTTTTATCAATGTATGTTAAACTTATTTTCATGATACATAGACATCGTTTCTAATATTTTAATGAGTAATTTAATAAAACTTCATATTCCACCTAATTATGTGAATTAACCCTAATTATTATTTGGTTGTTTCAAAAAAAGACCCCTATAATATATGTAATTATTACAGAAACATGGACAAATAAAGTCTCAGACGACTTTAATTTTCATCATGTCACTACATGATGATATTATACATTAAAATAAATTACCATATTTTATAATTTATCTTGCGAAAAATATCTAGTTTTTTTCTATAGATGCTATATATACTAAAGTTTAGTATTATTAATGTTGTTTTAAAATTACCTAACCAAACTCTAAATTTTGTATTCATGTATGTTAAACATATGTATATGGTACATGAGTACCATTTCTATTTTTTCAACGAGTCAGATCCATCCTAATTAGTTAACTAACCTCCATAAAAGCTTTATTTTTTAAAGAAACGGGAACACCTGAGGTCTTTAACCTCTTTATTATTCGTACTAGTCTTTGCATGATGCATCTATTCATTAAAACAAAAATACCATATTTATTAATTTATCTTGAAATATGTGGGTTAACCCGTATGAAAAGATTGATTTTTTGATATATGCTATCTATAATATTTAGTCTATGTAATGTTGTTTAAAAATACCTAATCACACTTTAAATATATATATATATATATATATATATATATGCTAAACTTATTTTCATGGTACATTGACATCATTTCTAAATTATCAGTGAGTAATTTATTTAAACTTCATATATACCACCTAATAAGTGGACTAACCCCTATAAGAACTCTTCTTTTCAGGAGAAATGAGGAACTTAAGGTATCAAACCTCTTTAATCTTCCTACTATGTCACTGCATGAAGAAGCTATGCATTAAAATAAAATACCATATTTTTTAATTTATCTTGAAATATGTGGATTAATCTCTACAAAAGATCGTGTTTTCCGTTAAGTGTTATATATACTAAAGTTTAGTCTCTTTAGTTTAGTTTAAAAATATCTAATCACATTCAAAATTTATATTAATGTACTAAATTTATGTTCAGAGTCGTGCCTGATCAGAAGCTGGTCAAACATATGCTCGGGGCCCAAAATCAAGTATATAGTTTTATGGGCCAAATTTATTTCAAGAGGTGCATACATCATATTTTGGTAATATTCTGCATATTAGTACCTTAGGGTCGGGTGTTCAAACACATGTAAAGGATATTTAACATTTTTCAAAAAATAATAGTTGATGGGCCAAAAAGTTTTTTATGCTTAGGGGCCATCTTTATTCACGCACGGCCCTGCTTATGTTCATGCTATATGGGAATATATTCTAACTTTCAGCCGAGGAAATCAAAGACCTAAATCCGATGAAATCTCTATTTTGTAAAAAAACTTAGACAATTAAGGTATCAAAACTCTTTGATATTTATCATATATGAGTGTTGGATACATGATGCAGCTTGCATAAATACAAAAATTCAATATTTTTAATTTATCTTAAAATCTGTGGGTTAATCCCTACGAAAAGTTTGAGATTTTTCGCATAAATGCTATTTGTACATAAGTTTAGCCTCTTTAGTGTTGTTTAAAATATTTAACCACATTAAAAATTTCTACTAATGTATCCTAACTTTATTTTCATGGTACAAGAGCATCATTTATAACTTTCCAACAAGTAATTTAATCAAACTTCATATACAATGTAAATAAACTAACTAAACACTATGAAATCTCTCTATTCTAGAGAAATTTGGACAACAAAGGTGTCAAACATCCTGATCTTCATCATATTTTTTTGTTGTATGCATCTATGCATTAAAAGGAAAGTACTGATTTAATAATTTTCTTTTGAAATTTGTAGGTTAACCACAACAAAAAAAATCGAATTTTTTGATAAATGATATTTAATGAATTTTAAGATCTTACACGTTGACTGAAAATACCTAATCTCATTATACATTTATATTAATTTATGATAAACTTATTTTTATGGTACATGGACAACCTTTCTAATATTTTGATGAGTAAATTAATAAAACTTCATATTCAACCTAATTTAGTGTACTAACCCCTATAATTTTTTTTATTATTTTTTAGAAAAATTGAAACACCTATGGTCTCAAACATCTTTTATCTTCATACTATGCCAATTCATGATACATCTATATATTAAAACAAAAATTCCACATTTTCTAATTTATCTTGAAATATGTGGGTTAACCTCTATGAAATTTTTTGTTTTAATAAATACAATCTATACTATTAAGCCTCTTTAGTGCTGTTTAAAAACACCTAAACGCACTCCAAATTTATATATATGTATGCAAACATTATTTTCATGGTAAATTGAGCATCATTTCTAATTTTTCAATGAGAAATTTATTTAAAATTATAGGGGTTAGTACACTAATTAGATCATATATAGAGTTTAAATAAATTACTTGTTGGAAAGTTAGAAATGATGACTATGTACCATGAAAATATGTTTAGCCTACATTAATATATATTGAGAGTGTGGTTTGGTATTTTAAAAAAACACTAAAGTGTCTAAAAATTATATATAGCATTTAACGGAAAATTCAATTTTTTCGTAGGGGCTGACCCACATATTTGAAGAAAAATTAGAAAATATGGTATTTTTATTTTAATGCATATTTTCATCATGTACTGACATAGTACGAAGATTAAAGAGGTTTGAGATTTTATGTGTTCTTATTTCTCTAGAAAATAGAGATTTTATAGAGGTTAGTACACTAATTAGATTGTATATGAAATTTAAATAAATTACTCTTTGGAAAGTTAGAAATGATGATCATGTACCATGAAATATGGTTAACATACATTAATAAACATTGAGAGTGTGGTTTGGTATTTTTAAACAACACTAAAGTATCTAAACATTATAGAGAACATTTATCGGAAAATTTATTTTTTTCGTGGGGGTTAGTTAACCCACATATTTCAAGAAATATTAGAAAATATGTAATTTTTGTTTTAATGCATATTTGCATCATGCATGACATAATATTAAGATTAAAGAGGTTTGAGACCTTATGTGTTAGAAGTTTAAATAAATTACTCGTTGGAAAGTTAGAAATGATGACTATATACCATTAAAATATGTTTAGCCTACATTAATTTACATCGAGAGTGTGGTTTGATATTTTTAAGAAACACTAAAGTGTCTAAAATTATAGATAGCAGTTATCGGAAAATTCAATTTTTCGTAGAGGTTAACCCACATATTTCAAAACAAAATCATAATTTTTTTTGTTTTTTTAATGCATATTTTCATCATGCACAGTTATGGTATGCATATTAAAGAGGTATGAGACCTTATTGGTTCCCATTTCTCTATAAAATAGAAATTTTATAGAGGTTAGTACACTAATTAGATCGTATATAAAGTTTAAATAAATTACTTGTTGAAAAGTTAGAAATGATGACCATGTACCATGAAAATATGTCTAGCCTACATTAATATATATTGAGAGTGTGGTTTGGTATTTTTAAACAACACTAAAATTTCTAAAAATTATATATAGCATTTAACTTTATATAATATTTTTGTTGGGGTTAACCCACATATTTGAAGAAAAATAGAAAATATGTTATTTTTATTTTAATTCATATTTTCATCATGAACTGACATAGTATGAAGATTAAAGAGGTTTGAGATTTTTGTGTTCTTATTTCTCTACAAAATAGAGTGTGGTTTGGTATTTTTTAAACAACAGTAAAGTATCTAAAATTATAGATAGCAGTTATCGGGAAATTCAATTTTTTCGTAGGGATTAACCCACATATTTCATGAAAAATTAGAAAATTGGTATTTTATATTAATTCATATTTGCATATGCACTGTCATAGTATGAATCTAAAAGAGGTTTAGACCATATGTGTTCTCATTTCTCTAGAAAATAGAGATTTTATAGAGGTTAGTACACTAAGTAGATTGTATATGAAGTTTAAATAAATTACTCGTTGGAAAGTTAGAAATTATGACTATGCACCATAAAAATATGTTTAGCCTACATTAATGTACATCGAGAGTGTGGTAGTTATTTTTAAACAACACTAAAGTGTCTAAATTATAGATAGCAGTTATCGGAAAATTCAATTTTATTCGTAGGGATTCACTCCGATAGTATCAGAAATCGAGTCGTAGGGTTAACCCGCATATTTTACAAAAAAAATTAGAATTTTTTTGGTTTTTGTTTTTAATGCATATTTGCATCATGCACAGTTATGGTATGCATATTAATGAGGTTTGAGACCTTATTGGTTCCCATTTCTCTATAAAATAGAAATTTTATAGGAGTTAGTACACTAATTAGATCGTATATAAAGTTTAAATAATTTACTTGTTGGAAAGTTAGAAATGATGACCATGTACCATGAAAATATGTTTATCCTATATTAATATATATTGATAGTGTGGTTTGGTATTTTTAAACAACACTAAAATGTCTAAAAATTATATATAGCATTTAACTTTATATAATTTTTTCGGAGGAGTTAACCCGCATATTTGAAGAAACATTAGAAAATATTGTATTTTTATTTTAATTCATATTTTCATCATTAACTGACATAGTATGAAGATTAAAGAGGTTTGATACTTTATGTATTCTTATTTCTCTAGAAAATAGAGATTTTATAGGGGTTAGTACACTAATTAGATCGTATATGAAGTTTAAATAAATTACTCGTTAGAAAGTTAGAAATGATGATCATGTACCATGAAATATTTAACATACATTAATAAACATTGAGAGTGTGGTTTGGTATTTCTAAATAATACTAAAGTGTCTAAAAATTATAGATAACATTTATCAAAAAAGTTAAATATTTTCGTAGGGGTTAACCCACATATTTCAAGAAAAAATAGAAAATTTGATATTTTTATTTTAATGAATATCTACGTATGCACTGACATAGTATGAATCTTAAAGAGGTTTAGACCTTATGTGTTCTCATTTATCTAGAAAATAGAGATTTTATAGGGTATGATGTTTAAATAAATTACACGTTGGAAAGTTAGAAATTATGAATATGTACCATGAAAATATGTTTAGCCTACATTAATGTACATCGAGAGTGTGGTTTGGTATTTTTAAACAACAGTAAGGTATCTAAAACTATAGATAGGAGTTATCGGGAAATTCAATTTTTTCGTAGGGATTAACCTACATATTTCAAGAAAAATTAGAAAATTTGGTATTTTTATTTTAATGCATATATTCATATGAAATGACATAGTATGAATCTTAAATAGATTTAGACCATATGTGTTCTCATTTCTCTAGAAAATAGAGATTTTATAGCGGTTATTCACTATCTATAATTTTTAGACAGTTTAGTGTTGTTTAAAAATACCTAACCACAAACCAATGTATATTAATCTAGGCTAAAAATATTTGCATGGTGTATATTCATCATTTCTAACTTTTCAAGTAGTAATTTATTTAAACTTCATATTCCACCTAATAAGTTACTAACGCCTATAAAATATATATTTCTAGAGGAATGGGCACACAGAAGATCTCAAACCTCTTTAATGTTCATATTATGTCATTTCAAGATTCAAATATGCATTAAAATAAAAATACCAAATTTTCTAAATTTTTTTTAAATATGTGCGTTAGCCCCTATGAATAAAATAAATTTTCTGATAAATGCTTTCTAATTTTTTAGACACTTTAGTATTGTCTAAAAATATTAAACCACACTCTCTATGTATATTAATATAGACTAAACATATTTTCATGGTATATGGTCATTGTTTTTTAACTTTTCAACAAGCAATTTATTTAAACTTCTTATACGATCTAATTAATGTCATATCCCCTATAAAATCTCTATTTTCTAGAGAAATGGGAACACAGAAGGTCTAAAACCTTTTAATCTTGATACTATGTCAGTTCATGATGCAAATATGCATTAAAACAAAAACAAAAAAAAATCAAACTTTTTTTGATATATGAGGGTTAACCCCTTTGAAAAAATTGAATTTTCTGATAAATGATATCTATAATTTTAAACACTTTAGTGTTATTTAAAAATACCTAACCACACTCACAATGTATATTAATGTGGGCTAAACATATTTTCATGGTACGTGGTCATCATTTCCAACTTGCCAACGAGTAATTTATTCAAACTTCATATACGATATAATTAGTGTATTAACCCTTATAAAATCTCTATTTTCTAGATAAATGGAACATATAAGGTCTCAAATCTCTTTAAATTTTTATACTATGTCAGAGCATGATGAAAATATGCATTAAAACAAAAATACCATATTTTCAAATTTATCTTGAAATATGTGAGTTAATCCCTACGAAAAAATTGAATTTTCCAATAAATGCTATCTCTAACTTTTAGACACTTAAGTTTTGTTTGAAAATAAATAACCACAATCCCAATGTATATTAATATAGGAGAAACATATTTTCATGGTACATGGTCATCATTTCTAACTTTACAACGAGCAATTTATTTAAACTTCATATACGATCTAGTTAGTATACTAACCCTATAAAATCTCTATTTTCTAGAGAAATGAAAACAAATAAGGTCTCAAACCTCATTAATATTAATATTATGTCAGTGTATGATGCAAATATGCATTAAAACAAAAATACCAAACTTTCTATTTTTTCTTGAAATATGTGGGTTAACCCCTATGAAAAAATTTAATTTTCCGATAAATGCATTCTATAAATTTTAGACACTTTACTGTTGTTTAAAATATTAAACCACACTCTCAATATATATTAATGTAAGCCAAACATATTTTCATGGTACATGTTCATCATTTCTAACTTTCCAATGAGTAATTTATTTAAACTTTATAAATGATCTAATTAGTGTCCTAACCCATATAAAATCTCTATTTTCTAGAGAAATAGGAACAAAGAACGCCTCAAGCCTCTTTAATATTCATAATACGCCAGTTCATAATGCAAATATTCATTAACACAAAAAAGAAAAAAAATCTAAACATATTTTCATGGTACATGGAAATAATTTCTAGCTTTCCAACAAGTAATTTATGTAAACTTCAAATACGATCTTATTACTATACTAACCCCTATAAAATATCTATTTTCTAATGATATGAGAACATATATGGTCTCAAACCTCAATAATATTAATATTATGTCATGGCATGATGAAAATATGCATTAAACAAAAATAGCTTATTTTCTATTTTTCTTGAAATATTTGGGTTAACCCCCCTACGAAACAATTGAATTTACCAATAAATGCTATTTGTAATTTTTAGAAAGTTTAGTTTTGTTTAAAAATACCTAACCACAATCTCAATATATATTAATGTAGGCTAAACATATTTTCATGGTACATGGTCATCATTTCTAACTTTCCAATGAGTAATTTATTTAAATTTCATATACGATATAATTAGTGTACTAACCCCTATTAAATCTCTATTTTCTAGAGAAAGTGGAACATATAAGGTCTCAAACCTCTTTAATCTTCATACTATGTCAGTTCATGATGCAAATATGCATTAAAACAAAAATACCTTACTTTCTAATATTTTTTGAAATATGTGGGTTAACCCTTACGAAAAAATTGAATTTTCCAATAAAGGCTATATCTAATTTTTATACACTTTAGTGCTGTTTTAAAATACCTAACCACAATCCTAATGTATATTAATGTAGGATAAACATATTTTGCATGGTACATGTTCATCATTTCTAACTTTCCAACGAGTAATTTATTTAAACTACATATTCGATCTAATTAGTGTAATGACCCCTACCAAAATATAAAATTTTCCGATAAATGCTATATATATAATTTTTAGACAGTTTAGTGTTGTTTTAAAATACCAAACCACACTCTCAGTGTATATTAATGTAGGCTAAACATATTTTCATGGTACATGGTCATCATTTCTACTTTTCAACGAGAAATTTATTTAAACTTCATATACGATCTAATTAGTGTACTAACCCCTACAAAATCTCTATTTTTTAGAGAAATGGGATTATATAGGGTCTCAAACCTCTTTAATCTTCATACTATGTCAGATCATGATGCAAATATGGATTAAAACAAAATACCATATTTTCTACATTTTTTTTTGAAATATGTGGGTTAACCCCTATGAAAAAAATTGAACTTTTCGATAAATGCTATTTGTAATTTTTAGACACTTTAGTGTTGTTTAAAAATAACTAACCACACTCTCAATGTATATTAATGTAGGATAAACATATTTTCAAGGTACATTGTCATGATTTCTAAATTTCCCACGAGTAATTTATTTAAACTTCATATACGATATAGTTAGTATACTAACCGCTATAAAATCTCTATTTTCTAGAGAAATGAGAACTCATAAAGTCTAAAACCTAATTAATATTAATATTATGTCAGTGCAAGATGCAAATATTCATTAAAACAAAAATATCATTTTTTTAATATTTTTTTGAAATATGTGGGTTAACCCGTACGAAAAATTTAATTTTCCGATAACTGATATCTATAATTTTAGACACTTTAGTGTCATTTATAAATACCTAAACTCACTCTTAATGTAAAGTAATGTAGACTAAACATATTTTCATGGTACATGGTCATCATTTCTAACTTTCCAAGTTTTTATTTAAACTTTATATACGATCTAATTAGTGTACAAACCCCTATAAAATCTCTATTTTCTAGAGAAATTAGAACACATAAGGTCTAAAACCTCTTTAATCTTCATATTATCTCAGTGCGTGATTCAAATACGCATTAAAACAAAAATACCAAATTTTCTTTTTTTTTGAAATATGTGGATTAACCCCTACGGACAAATATAATTTTATGATAAATTCTATCTATAATTTTTAGACACTGTAGTGTTGTTTAAAGTTACCAAACCACACTCGCAGTGTATATTAATGTAGGTTAGACATATTTTCATGGTACATGGTCATCATTTCTACTTTCCAACGTGTAATTTAATTAAAAGTCATATACGATCTAATTAGTGTACTAACCTCTAATATAAGGTCTAAAAATTAGTGTACCAAACCAACGTGTAATTTATTTAAACTTCATATACGATCTCTTTTTTTTTTTGAGAAATGAGAACATATAAGGTCTCAAACCTCTTTAATCTTCATACTATGTCAGAGCATGATGCAAATATGGATTAAAACAAAATACCATATGTCTACATTTTTTTGAAATATGTGGGTTAACCCCTATGAAAAAATTGAACTTTCCGATAAATGCTATTTGTAATTTTTAGACACTTTAGTGTTCTTTAAAAATAACACTCGCAATGTATATTAATGTAGGATAAACATATTTTCATGGTACATGGTCATTATTTCTAACTTTCCAACGACTAATTTATTTAAACTTCATATACGATCTAGTTAGGATACAAACTTCTATAAAATCTCTAATTTCTATAGAAATGAGAACACATAAGGTCTCAAACGTCACTAATATTAATATTATGTCAGTGCATGATGAAAATATGCATTAAAACAAAAATACCAAAATTTCTAATTTTTCTTGAAATATGTGGGTTAGCCCCTATGAAAAATATTGAATTTTGTGATAAATACTTTCTATAAATTTTAGAAACTTTAGTGTTGTTTAAAATATTAAACCACACTCTCGATGTATATTAATGTAGGCTAAACATATTTTCATGGTACATGCTAATCATTTCTAACTTTCCAATGAGTAATTTATTTAAACTTCATAAATGATCGAATTAATGTCCTAACCACTATAAAATCTCTATTTTCTAGATAAATGGGAAAACAGAACGTCTCAAACCTCTTTAATCTCCATAATATTTCCGTTCATGATGCAAATATTCATTAAAACAAAAACAAAACATCTAATCTTCATAATATGTTAGTTCATGATGCAAATATGCATTAAAAATCTAATATTTTTTTTAAATATGTCGGCTAACCCCTCTGAAAAAATTGAATTTTCCGATAAATGCTATCTATAATATTTAGACACTTTAGTGTTGATTAAAAATATTAAACCACACTCTAAATGTATATTAATGTAGGCTAAACATATTTTCATGGTACATGGTCATCATACTTAACTTTCTAACGAGTAATTTATTTAAACTCATATATGATCTAATTAATGTTCTAACCCCTATAAATCTCTATTTTCTAGAGAAATGGGAACACAAAAGTCTCAAACCTCTTTAATCTTCATAATATGTCAGCTCATGATGCAAATATGCATTAAAACAAAAATAAAAAAAATTCTAATTTTTCTTAAAATATGTTGGTTAACCCCTTTGAAAAAAAAATGAATTTCTTGATAAATGCTATCTATAATTTTTGTGACAGTTTAATGTTGTTTAAAAATATCTAACCACAATCCCAATAAATATTAATGTACGCTAAACATATTTTCATGGTACATTTTCATAAAAATTATATTTGTCGATAAATGCTTTCTATACGTTTTAGACATTTTAATATTGTTTAAAAATATTAAACCACACTCTCAATGTATATTAATGTAGACTAAACATATTTTCATGGTACATGGTCATTGGTTTTTAACTTTTTAACAAGTAATTTATTTAAACTTCGTATACGATCTAGTTAGTGTCTTATCCCCTATAAAATCTCCATTTTCTAAAGAAATAGGAGCACAGAAGGTCTCAAACCTCTTTAATCTTGATACTATGTCAGTTCATGATGCAAATATTCATTAAAACAAAAATAAAAAAATAAATTTTATTTTTTTGAAATATGTTGTTAACCCCTTTGAAAAAATTGAATTTTCTGATAAATGCTATCTATAATTTTAAACACTTTAGTGTAGTTTGAAAATACCAAACCACACTCACAATGTATATTAATGTAGGTTAAACATATTTTCATGGTACATGATCATCATTTCCAACTGTCCAACGAGTAATTTATTTGGTATTATTTTTTTAACGAATATTTGCTTCATGCATTGAAATAGTATGAATATTAAAGATTTTGAGACCTTATGTGTTCCCATTTCTGTAGAAAATAGAGATTTTCTAGGGGTTAGTACACTAATTAGATCGTATATGAAGCTTAAATAAATTACTTGTTGGAAAGTTAGAAATTGTGACCATGTACCATGAAAAAATGTTTAGCCTACACTAATACATTGAGAGTGAGGTTTGGTATTTATAAAAAACACTAAAGTGTCTAAAATTATAGATAGCAGTTATCAGAAAATTCAATTCTTTCGTAGGGGTTAAACCACATATTTCAAGAAAAATTAGAATTTTTTTCTGTTTTAATGCATATTTTCCTCATGCACTGTTATAGTATGTATATTAAAGAGGTTTGAGACCTTATTGGTTCCCATTTATCTAAAAAATAGAGATTTTATAGGGGTAAGTACACTAATTAGATCGTATATGAACTTGAAATAAATTACTCGTTAGAAAGTAGAAATGATGACAATGTACTATGAAAATATGTTTAGCCTACATTAATATATGGTTTGGTATTTTTAAACAACACTAAAGTGTCTAAAAATTATAGATATAATTTATCAGAAAATTCAATTTATTCGTAGGGGTTAACCCACATATTTAAAAAAAAAATTAGAAATTTGGTAGTTTTGTTTTAATGCATATTTGCATCATGCACTGACAGAGTATGAAGATTAAAGAGGTTTGAGACCTTATGTGTTCTCATTTCTATAGAAAATAGATATTTTATAGGGGTTAGTACACTAATTAGATCGTATATAAACTTTAGCCTACATTAATGTACATTGATAGTGAGGTTCGATATTTATAAACAACACTAAAGAGTCTAAAATTATAGATAGCAGTTATCAGAAAATTCAATGTTTTCGTAGGGGTTAACCCACATATTTCAAGAAAAATTAGAAAATTTGGTATTTTTATTTTAAAGCATATTTGCATCATTCCATGACATATTATTAAGGTTAAAGAGGTTTGACACCTTATGTGCTCTTATTTCTCTAAAAATAGAGATTTATAGGGGTTAGTACACTAATTAGATCGTATATGAAATTTAGATAAATTACTTGTTAGAAAGTTAGTAATGACGACCATGTACCATGGAAATATGTTTAGCCTACATTAATAAACATTAAGAGTGTGGTTTGGTATTTCAAAACGACACTAAAGTGTCTAAAAATTATAGATAACATTCAACGTAAAATTCAATTTTTTTGTAAGGGTTAACCTACATATTTATAAAAAAATTAAAAAAATTTGGTACTTTTGTTTTATTGCCTATTTCATCAAGTCCTAAAGATTAAAGAGGTTTGATACTTATGGGTTAACCCCTATGAAAAAATTGAACTTAATGTATATTAATGTAGGCTAAAAATATTTGCATGGTATATGTTATAACTTTCTAACGAGTAATTTACTTAAACTTTATATACGATCTAATTAGTATACTAACCCCTATAAAATCTCTATATCGAAAGGAATCTGAACACAGAAGGTCTCAAACCTCTTTAATCTTCATACTATGTCATGTCATGATTCAAATACGCATTAAAACAAAAATACTAAATTTTCTATTTTTTCTTGAAATATGTGGGTTAACCCCTATGAAAAAATGAATTTTCTGATAAATGCTTTCTAAAATTTTAAACACTTTAGTATTGTTTCAAGATATTAAACCACACTCTCAATGTATATTAATGTAGGCTAAACATATTTTCATGGTACATGGTCATCATTTCTAACTTTTCAACGAATAATTTACTTAAACTTCATATACGATCTAATTAGTGTCTTAGCCCCTATAAAATCTCTATTTTCTAAAGAAATAGGAACACAGAAGGTCTCAATCCTCTTTAATATTCATACTATGTCAGTTCATGATGCAAATATGCATTTAAAGAAAAATACCTTATTTTCTAATTTTTTCTTGAAATATGTGGGTTAATCCTCACGAAATAAATTGAATTTTCCAATAAATGTTATATCTAATTTCTAGACACTTTTGTGTTCTTTAAAAATACCTAACCACAATCCTAATGTAAATTAATGTGGGCTAAACATATTTTGCATGGTACTTTTTCATCATTTCCAATTTTCCAACGAGTAATTTATTTAAACTTCATATTCAATCTAATTACTGTAATAAACCCGACCAAAAAATAGAATTTTCCAATAAATCCTATCTATAATTTTAGACAGTTTATTGTTGTTTTAAAATACCTAACCACAAACCAATGTATATTAATGTAGGCTAAAAATATTTGCATGGTATATGTTCATCATTTCTAACTTTTCAAGTAGTAATTTATTTAAACTTCATATACCACCTAATAAGTGTACTAACGCCTATAATATATATATATATATATATATATATATATATATATATATATATTTCTAGAGAAATGGGAACACACAAGATCTCAAACATCTTTAATCTTCATACTATGTCATTTCATGATTCACATATGCACTAAAACTAAAATACCAAATTTTCTATTTTTTGGAAATATGTGGGTTACCCCTGTGAAAAAAAAATTAGTGTATTAATCCCTATAAAATATAATTAGTGTATTTTATTTTCATGGTACATGGTCATCATTTCCAACTTGCCAACGAGTAATTTATTTAAACTTCATATCAGATATAATTAGTGTATTAATCCCTATAAAATCTCTATTTTTTAGAGAAATGGAACATATAAGGTCTCACAGCTCTTTAAATTTTTATACTATGTCAGAGCATGATGCAAATATGCATTAAAACAAAAATACCATATTTTCAAATTTATCTTGAAATATGTGAGTTAATCCCTACGAAAAAATTGAATTTTCCAATAAATGCTATCTCTAACTTTTAGACACTTAAGTTTTGTTTGAAAATAAATAACCACAATCCCAATGTATATTAATGTAGGATATACATATTTTCATGGTACATGGTCATCATTTCTAACTTTACAACGAGCAATTTATTTAAACTTCATATACGATCTAGATAGTATACTAACCCCTATAAATCTCTACTTTCTAGAGAAATGAAAACAACTAAGGTCTTAAACCTCAATAATATTAATATTATGCCAGTGCATGATGCAAATAGGCATTAAACAGAAATAGCTTATTTTCTTTTTTGTCTTGAATTATGTGGGTTAATCCCCCTACGAAACAATTGAATTTTCCAATAAATGATATCCTAACCACAAACCCAATGTATATTAATGTAGGCTAAAAATATTTGCATGGCATATGTTCATCAGTTCTAACTTTCCAACAAGTAATTTATTTAAACCTTATATACAAACTAATTAGTGTACTAACCCCGATAAAATCTCTATTTCTAGAGAAATGTGAACACAGAATGTCTAAAACCTCTTTAATCTTCATACTATGTCAGTCATGATTCAAATACGCATTAAAACAAAAATACCAAATTTTCTAATTTTTCTTGAAATATGTGGGTTAACCTCTATGAAAAAATTGAATTTTCTGATAAATGCTTTCTATAATTTTAGTCACTTTAGTATTGTTTAAAAATAATAAAGCACACTTTCAATGTATATTAATGTAGGCTAAACATAGTTTCATGGTACATGGTCATCATTTCTAACTTTTCAACGAATAATTTATTTAAACTTCATATAAGATCTAAGATCTAAAGTACACTAATTAAATCATATATGAAGTTTAAATAAATTACTCGTTGGAAAGTAGAAATGATGATAATGTACCATGAAAATATGTTCAGCCTACATTAATATATGGTTTAGTATTTTTAAACAACATTAAAGTGTTTAAAAATTATAGATAGAATTTATCAGAAAATTCAATTTGTTCGTAGGGGTTAACCCACATATTTCAAAAAAAATTTAGAAAATTTGGTATTTTTGTTTTAATGCATATTTGCATCATGCACTGACATAGTATGAAGATTAAAGAGGTTTGAGACCTTATGTGTTCTCATTTCTCTAGAAAATTTAGATTTTATAGGGGTTAGTACACTATTTTTATCGTATATAAACTTTAAATAAATTACTCGTTGGAAAGTTAGAAATGATGACCATGTACCATAAAAATATGTTTGGCCTACGTTAATAAACATTGAGAGTATGGTTTGGTATTTCTAAACGACACTAAAGTGTCTATAAAAATTATAGATAGCATTCAACAGAAAATTCGTTTTTTGTAAGGGTTAATCCACGTATTTCAATAAAAAATAGAGAATTTGGTATTTTGTTTTAATGCATATTTTCATCATGCCCTAACATAGTATGGAAATTAAATAGATTTGACACTTCATGTGTTCTTATTTCTCTATAAAATAGAGATTTTATATGGTTAATACACTAATTAGATCGTATATGAAATTTAAATAAATTACTTGTTGGTAGAGATGAAACTAGAAAAAAATACAATGGAAATGGTTTTATGTGAGAAAATTTTCATTTTAGCATAATATAAAAGTTAATAAATTTTGTAGAAATATATATTCTGCAAATTAATTGAAAGTTTATCATTAAAAAAACTAAGGGTTTGGACAATATTTAAAATTTATGTATAGTAAGATATTTTAAAATACAATTAACTGAATCAACATATATGATTAATCGATTTTCAAAATTTAGATTTGTGTAAAAATAGATTTTTTATTTTCCAACCATTTAATTTTAAACTTCAATACTGCGCATGCAGGAAACCAACTATGTTTGTAAATGTGATGCAGAATAATAATGAATTACAATTATCGTTGAAACGGTGATAAACCTTAAAATTAATTGCTTTGATTGTGAAGTGTCAAGTGTGTGTAAGATAGATTCCAACGTGTAAGAAGATTTAAGCAGTTGGTCTGCCATCATTCAACAAAAGTGGGAGAAAAATACAGCTTTTCTTCACGTGAGTTCCCTTTTTAATTTGTTGTTTTCACATTAAGCATTGCCTATCAATAAAAGTTTAATAACTATACTTTTCGTAATTTTTATGTTTTTTTAAAAAAATCGATTTACTAGGCCACAACGGACCAACTCAGATGACCACTAGTCTTACTGGAGGAGGCGTGGATTTCGTACCCCAAATGTCTGAAAGATTAGCGTGGTCACCGTAATTTTTATGTCCGTACACTCTAGTCTATGAGGATATGTAAACTTCAATATATGTTAGTGGAAGATATTTGAATAAACTCAATTAGTATTGACTCACTGGAAGTTCTTTGAAGTGTGAAAATGATGCATCTATAACGACTGTGCAGCAAGAATATAACAAGTATTAACTATTTGGTTGGAAAATCTTTAGAAATCAATTTTATAAGGAACACACTTTATCTGGTACATAATGATTCAGAAATCTTACACATACATTGTATACACAGGCGAGCACATGTATTGTATTTTTACTATTTGTTATACACACAAAAATCAACATAACATTTCAAAAACAGAAACTAAATACATATGTCTATCTAGCCATGAATAGAAGCAAAATGATTAATCAAAGCTAACGCATTACTCGTTAAATGAGCAATAACCAAAATCCTCCCTCTAACCAAGACCTTAACCTTCCCGTTCATGTCATCTCCTTCAAATCCTTCCGTGCACGTGTTCTCATCAGTTAGAGCCGCGCTAACCCAAGTCTGAATATCACTCATGTAGACCTCATAGTTCGAACCACTTAGCTGACCCATCTCACCAATCGATTTTCTAAGCTCCTCCAACGTGTCACCTAACTCCTCGACGCAGTCTCTCATGGCCGAGACTTCTCTCGGCTTGAGCCGACTACTACTCGAGAGACGCACCATCATTGCTGACGTGGTTTTAGCCGAGGCTAACGTGATGTTGAGAGCCGCGTGAGCCATGAGCTTAGGGCTGGTTTGGATGAGACTGGATTGAGTTGAGAGTGAATGGACACAGAGTCTTGGGTATGTTGTGAATGTGCATGATGATTTTACAAACTCTGTGTTTGTTGTTGTTGTATTAACCGACTTGAGCATGGTTATGATAATGGTTACTAGAAGAGATGTGACGAAATGATGATTAAAGCTAAAAGATTCAGCCATTTAAAAGTATATATTATGAGCTTTATGAGATTGTGAATGTGATGATGTGTGTTGTAGTTTTTCTATGTAACTGAGGTTTATATAGAGAGAATTATTTAGATATTATTTATTTAAAGAACATAAAATAAAAATAAAAAATTTAAGAACATAAAAAAAATTAATACGCAAGTGGGAATTTGGTTGCCTGAACGAAGATATTTTATTTTTAAATGGGAAAAATAAAGAGAAATATCTAACAGAAAGCAACACACGGCTGAGACACTGAGTGTGGGGTATGGAATTTGTAGTTTTGAGCACAAAACATTATCATTTGTTTAAAGCATTAATCACATTTATCTACTTAATTGGTTAAATGAATCATTTCCCTATGGACAATTTGTTGTCTCTTTCAGAAGCAAATGAAGTCGGTAACATCCGATGGTTCTTGTTTCGAATGATCCTCTAGCAATATATAGCCTCATAGGGTTTAAATGTACATTTGTTTATTATAACTAGGTATGTGAATAAGATTTGTTTCTGAAATATTTTTCTCAGCTTGGGTTTCAAGTACGAAACAGAAATATAGTTCTTTGATAAATTGAACATAACAGTAGTTAAACAAAAGTTTTGATCACTAAAGATCAAATAAAATGCTAAAAGATCTCATTATGGAAGACAAATTGTGGACGTAATGCAAACCCCCGACACATTTAAGGTTCTAATCGCGTCCTTGTAATTATAATCAATGAATGTGAAACTCCCAAACATATATCCAATGAATGTGACAATAAGGTGTGCCTATCGTCCTTGTAATCGTGATCAACGTAGCTGAATGTGGCTATACTGTCATCTTCAAGATTTTCCAATTTGGCCCCAAATCATTGTACCCGCTCCCAAATTATCCAATGTTTATCCTAAATTGCATACTGAAACACGTCACACACATGGGTATAAACAGTCGCACGTGATATGTGGTGTCAAGTCATATTGAGTTGCGCACATCTCATAAAAAAAAAATTGGTAAACCGTAATCTAGACAGATAATGTGAAAACTTCAATAGCTACGCACTGTAGTAATCTGAGTATAGACGGATTCAAACTCAGGTCCTGTAGAATTCATGGAACATCATACTATCATCCAACCACAGATACGTAGTTTTATTAGAAAATTCATAGAACCACTAAATACATCTCCATAACCTGTTGGTTTGTTAATTAATTTTATTTTTTTCAATACCAAAATTAAAGTTTCTCCAACTCTTTAGTCCCCGTTAATGAAAGAAGTTAGGCTCATAGGTTGCCCATTTCATATACTATAAGATTATTTATGAAACAATATATAGGCGATCGACTTGTACAATATTGCTAATTGTTTTTCCTATAAATACGCCATATATGTATACAAAATGTATAATAGATATCTTATAGATTTAAGATATTTATTTGGTTGTTTGTACTATAGGATATCCAACGTACTGTTGACAGAAAAAGAAGATATCCAACGTACTATCATTACCTTGCTTAAGTAAGAAATGTGATAGCTTAGAAAGAATATAGTAGTGCATGGATGCAAATGATGTGTACTATAGTTATAGAAGAACAATATACCACTAAATCAATCATACTATCTTCTTACTTATTCAAATAAACTTGCCTATGTTATATTTACCAAAACAAAACTAATAATTTAAATCAGTTCACTACAAGTAGCATGTGGTAGGGGTGGGACGGATCGGATATCCGGAGTATTTTGGGATATCCGGATCCGGATCCGGATTCGGCGGATCCGTAAAATTGATATCCGGATTCGGATTAGGGCCTTCCGGATATCCGGGGTTCGGATATCCGGACTAAAACTCGAATATCCACGGATATCCGGATCCGTTTTTTTTTTAAAAAAAAAAAATTAAAAAATCAAAATTAAATTTAAAATTTTAAAATTAAACAAATATTCATTCAATTAAAAATTTATTTTTTTGCAAAAAAGTTTAAAAATTTAATAAAACGAAGTTTTAGTTATTTTAATAAAAATTTTATATAATATATCAATATAAATTTAATTATATTTTAAATATTTTAAAAATATTTAGTGGGCCCGGATCCGGATCCGGATCCGGATATCCGGACTAAAATTTTCACTATCCGGATCCGGATCCGGATTCGCCGGATCTGTAAAATCACTATCCGGATCCGGATCCGGACCCCCCGGATATCCGTTTTTTCGAAGCGGATCGGGACGAATCCCGGATCGGATAGCGGATAGCGGATATTAAGTCCCAGCCCTAGCATGTGGTAAGTGGAAAACGTAAGGCAAGACGTGAATTCGACGGTCGTGGTTCAAATCCTATTCGAAACTAAGTTGTTATTTGTTGTAATTTGCCAAACGAAAAAATCATGTTTTAGGCTTCATTATAAAAGTCCGACATTAGATTAGTTGTCCGTAGGATTATTTGGATTTCACCCTAGATACCCCATTTTAAACAAAAAAGATCTCTATTCCATTAAATTCTGATATATATTTTTTTCATCCCGTTAATGTAGAGGAAACTAAAAAACGAAACTATTTAATGCATATAGGCCTCTTCCTCTTTTACGTAGGTCAGTCGGGTTGAACAAAAAACAAAACGTAGGTCAGTGCGTGTGTATTAACGTTTGTATGAATGATCTTAGAGCATCTCCAAAGTAAAATTCTATTTTTTCCTCTAAAATATGCTCCAACTCTACTCCATTTTCTACTGGAATGATGTACGAATAAGTAACAGATTATTCCATTTATCCATTTATGGAGTAAACTTTATTATGAAGTAGAAAATATAGTATAGTTGAAGTATTTTCTACTCCATATTTCATTTTACTTCATTTTAGAGTCTTATACAATAAAGTAGGCTTCTCTCCCTTCTCATGCATCCACATCAGCATTTGTGAGGGGGGCAAAAAAAGCCATGTCAGCAATAACCTAAACCAAATAGACCAAACAAAATTTATCTCTCCCATTTCGGTTTCAATTGGTTTTCTGTTTGTCGGTTTTGTGGTTGTTGTTGGGCTGGCTATTTTGTGTGATAGAGGCCCAATTTTTTTTTTGAAGTTTTTGCTGTTAAAAATAAAGTTAGCGTACAAAATAAAGTTAAGTTGGAGATGCCCTTAGAACATATACATCAATAAATTTTAGGGAAAATTCACATTCTTCTAAAATAATTATTAAAATAATATAAAATTGGTGAACTCGAGTCACAAAAGATCTAGCGTGAATCAGTTCACTGCTTTTTATGTGGACTCCACGCCACGTGACGGTCCACGATGATCCACTAATTTTTTTTTTTATAACAAACAGAAAAAAAATAATACTTTTATGAACCTCATTGGACCGTTCATAAATTTACATGCTCTTATATATTCGAATGGTACAGAATCGAAGCGATAAAAAAATCAAGGACTAAAAAGTCGTATCCATCAGACAAACCCATGTGGTTCCAACGAAGTTTACGTAAATGTTTCTAACATCACTACCAAATTCATTTATTATTAGTATTACCAAGGAGCAGGTGTGGTGGTAAATAAGTGTGTAATATGCACCTCGCCACTCGATTCAGTTCTCGTTGGAAGATATTATTTACATTGCTTGCTCAAATTTTCGGTGAAGAGTTGAAACTTTAAGCTATAAATTACTCGGCTATATATTTTGATAAAAATTTAACAAACCCGACACACTATTTCACATTTAGCGAGAACACTACTAATACATTTTAGACATACCACAAAATATTTCTTAAACGCTAGTTTTAAATTAATACTTTTTAGCAAACGCATTTATCAAGGACAAGGCGTTGCTGGTTTCGTGGCCCACGTTAACAATTCTAGCACGAACCGAGTTCTTGATCCGTCCATCCATGAAACGACCCGAGAACCCATCGGAGCAAGTGTTCTCATCGGTCAAAGCCGTACTAGTCCAAGTCTGAGCATTACTCATGTGGAACGAGAACTGTTCTTGATTTCTTGCACTCCCACATAGCTTCAACTCTTGGACCGACTTGGTCAAACGGTCAATAGTATCGTTGATCTCCTCCACGCAGTCCTTGATGGCTTCGACCTCACGCTTCTTGAGGCCCTTGAAACGCGTCAGACGCGAGACAAAGAGTTTCGTGGATTGGGCTCGGCTTAGGGTAACGGCTAGAGCGGTCTCGGCTAAGCGTTTAGGGCTTGTTTGGATGGCGTTTGCGTAGGCAGAGAGGGAGTGGAAGCACACGGCTGGGTATGTGGTGGTTTTGCAAGAGGATTGGATGAAGTTAACGGCTTTGTTGGAGGCTGCGGTGGCGGTAGTGAGCGCCGGCGAGAAGAAGTAGGAGATTGAGAGGATTAGAAGGAGAGTTTGATTTAGTTTTGCCATTTGTGTTTTTTGTAATAAGAAAGATAAGACAGAGTGTGTGGAGAGGAAAGAGTTGGGGTTGAATATTTATAGTGTGTACAAGTATTTTGCTTATGGTTTTATTGATGCTAGTATTGGACGTAACACGCGGTGGAATATTAAGCAGTGAATTCGACTTTTACAATCTAGGAATATGTTCAGATTGGTGACATTTAATTATCTGATTAATTGTTTTACTTTTCTATCGTATGTTTTACTTTAGGTTCTACCATTCAAATAATAAAACGAATATTCTTCTAACCTATGCTCGGATTCCATATACACTTGTTGGTATCTATTAATAAAGCAAACGCTTAATTGATGTTTACTGAAACTTACAGATTATTGGTTATTTTATAATTTGTACTATATTAGTCACTAGCTAAATGTTCAAAATTGCATTACAAAACATGAATCGCATAGTTTTCTTTGGTTGAAGCTAATGGTCAATCAATCTACCGACTAACATTTCGCATTACGTGTGAAAAACCAATTAGAGGTAGTTCTCGAAAAAAACAATTAGAGGTCTAAATGATACTACCTCCGTTCTTTAGTATGGGATGTTTTACCAAAAACACAAGAATTAAGAAATTTACTTTCTACCAAATAATAATAGATATTTATAGCTGATAAACCAATCATAAATAATATAATAAAATATTATTTTGGTCAATTAATTTTTAATAAAGTTAAAATACATT
The DNA here is from genome assembly GCA_932364175.1 of Eruca vesicaria subsp. sativa. NCBI lineage: Eukaryota > Viridiplantae > Streptophyta > Magnoliopsida > Brassicales > Brassicaceae > Eruca > Eruca vesicaria. Next base: position 522,205 of record CAKOAT010186266.1, on the reverse strand, counting down.
AAAACTACTAAAATATTTTATATTTTGAAACATCAAAATTTTTTCTAAAAGATCTTAGATTATGGAACGAAGGTAGTATTAGATAAACTTTAGGTGCACCGTGCAGGGCTCAATTATTAGTAGGAATTGGGAATGACCCGATCGATTAAATTAGTGTTGATATAAAAGCATGGCAGGGTCCACTCAACGTCGGTCCAGATCATAACGTGAAATATCAATGCATATTATTATATTAAACAAAATAATCAGAAACGAGTAGAGATAGGCATTTGTCGCTTTATTCAAACCAAGAAAGGAAGAAAACAGAGCGATAAAAGAAATTCCACCAATCACGCCGTTAATACAAGGAAATAATGAATATTGGATTTGAACATTATCATCGTCAAAATCGAACAACAGATATGCTCATAAGTCAAAAATAACTCTCCTGATTCAGATGACCACAGTAGTGTTTAAAACTTTTAACGTGCAAATATGTTAGGACGAAGGTCATAAAACTTCCTAACAAATTTGTTTTCTTTGCCAGTCACATGAAGTAATATATCACGTAATCACTGGTCGTACTTAAATACTTTTTATATGCACAAAATTCTACAGATCCATTTTTCTGATATGTAGCATTTTGAAAACAAGTTTCTATACAACAATATGGAAAAGATAGTTGGAGTTATGCCGAATACATCTAATATGTCGTTTGTACATGTGAATGACGTATAAAATGATATCTTATTTATAATAACATATAAATTGATAACGTAATATTTTTTTAACAGTAACGTACCGACATAACCGCACTGTTGTTTCTTGTGCGGTACGGAGAAATGAAGTTGCCAAGTTGGCATGTACTAATATCTAAGAACTCAATATCTAATTGGTTCCAATAGGCGTCACTAAAATATCTCCTAAGCAGTGTTGAAATAGATCATTGATTGGGTGGGTCCTTCACTGAGTGAAGGTGAGGAGGACACGACGAGAACAAAAATAAGAAATCCCACAAAATAAGACATTTTTAAATGCAAAAGACACGACTGACCAATAATTATAGCATTTGGAATGTACAGTACATGTTGATTTATGAACGTGATCCAGAGAGATTACTGGGTCAAATGCACCGTCGTACCCACCTTCTCCGCGTAAGGGCATACATTATATATTACTCTTTATTTTATGCGTGTGTACTCGATTTTGGAAGAATTAACTTTTCCTTTTATATACCTTTATCATGTAGAGTGTGGACTCGACCGGTTTGGAAAAAGGAGTGTGAAAATATTTCAGTGGAAATCCATAGAAAAAAGAAAAGGTATCCACTAATTAGTAATTAAGTCTTACTTATTAACAAACATTTTAAAAAGAACATTTTGAGATAATGGTAAATAACGCTAAAAAGACTGAAAAATGGCAAGAGTAAATTTCACCCGCTTTCTCTCTAATATCCAATTCGCCGTATGTTTAGGGTGGTGACCCTGCAGTCTTCAGGACTACGTCGTTGTTCAAATTGATTCTTTTTTGGGTATCTGCAAATCTCATGTTGAGAGTCTTTACCCCACAACACATTCCAAAGAAAATAAATCATAACGACTAACTTTCCGCAAAGGCATTAGATAATGACACTGCTTGTTTCCTTGCACAAGTTAACTAGCCGGGCCTGTACTGACTCCATCTTAACCGGCATGAACTAGTGTCATAGAGGCGGATCTAGAAAATATTTTGAGTGGAGACAAAAAAAAAAAATTTTACTAATAAATTTTTGTTTGATATCTTTTACTCCCTCCGTTTTAACTTAATTGTCATTTTAGAGTTTTGCACACAGATTAAGAAAATAATTAATTTTACATATTTTTAAAATAAAAACACAATTACCTAAACACCTAACCACTTTTCAACCAATGAAAAAATAGAATAACATTTAAAATTAATAAATTTTGCATTGAAATTATAAACCGACACTTATTTTGAAACGAAAATTTTACTCTAAAATGATATATAATTTGAAACGGAGGGAGTAATAAAAATAATATTTACAAGAAAAAATCAACTAAATAAAAACAATGTAAAAAAGATAAGTGGGAATTGAAGCCAAGTTTAGTGGGTGCATAGGGAAAGATTTAGCCAAATAAACTGAAAGATGTATGTTTATTCAAATGCAAATAAATTTACTTGAAATTATTGTGGGGGCAGCTGCCACCTTCTTCCACTACGTAGATTTGCCCATGGTTCTCGTCAATATGGTCATCCTTAGTCCAAGTGACCAACGCTTGAGCTATTTTTCCGAATATCAGGAGGTTTGGGATCGAAGCTCATAATCTCTCCAAGCCCGAAACTACAACATGTAATATTAGTTTTGCTTAAGCCTTGTTCATATGAAGCAAAAGCTGGCGGATAGATTGATTTTACAGGGGGTCACATGTATATAACTTTCCAAAGATAAAGAAAAAAAGTGTTACTAAGAGTTTAAACTCTGGTTTTTGTGGTGTCAATTTGACATTATTCTGGTGTCAAATTGACGAGACCCGGCTCTGATATAAATTGGACATGAAGCAAAAAAAAAAAATCGGGTTGATTACATATAAAATTTTGGAAATGTAGATGGTTGTTTTCGAACTCAGCACCTCAAACATATATAAACTGAAAGATGTATGTTTATTCAAATGCAAATAAATTTACTTGAAATTATTGTGGGGGCAGCTGCCACCTTCTTCCACTACGTAGATTTGCCCATGGTTCTCGTCAATATGGTCATCCTTAGTCCAAGTGACCAACGCTTGAGCTATTTTTCCGAATACCAGGAGGTTTGGGACCGAAGCTCATAATCTCTCCAAGCCCGAAACTACAACATGTAATATTAGTTTTGTTTAAACCTTGTTCATATGAAGCAAAAGCTGGCGGATAGATTGATTTTACAGGGGGTCACATGTATATAATTTTCAAAAGATAAAGAAAAAAAGTGTTACTAAGAGTTTAAACTCTGGTTTTTGTGGTGTCAATTTGACATTATTCTGGTGTCAATTGACGAGACCCGGCTCTGATATAAATTGGACTGGAAGCAAAAAAAAATATTGGGTTGATTACATATAAAATTTTGGAAATGTAGATGGTTGTTTTCGAACTCAGCACCTCAAACATATAAATACTAACAATAAACCATCTACGCTACTAAAGATATTTGTTCAAACTAAGACCGAATAATTACATATTCAAAATAAGGCGAGACACATGCTTCCTTTCCTTGTACCCAGGCTACAGCAACGGACTCCCTTTGGATTTTACTAGGTCTGCCCCTAGCTCCGTCACTCGTACTGTCAGAATGCTTCAGCTTTGGGATGGATTTGGTCAGAGCCAATGTTGATATCACACATCGGGAGGACAGTCCTGATGTATTCCGAACTGGTTATTAGACGTATCCCTCTTCAAAAGGGGTGTGATACGTCATTAAATGAAATTTTGTTAACAAATAATTTTAAATTAAAAATAATAGTTTGTTAAACTTAAAAGAGAAGTCTCATGTTCTTTGTCTTTATTTTAAGACTTTCTTTATTATGTCTCATTTTCTTGTCATGATCAAAACGGAAGTAGCATGATCTTCTTGTTTACTTGAAAAAATGTGGATAAACATAAACAATTCTAAGAGCCAAGTTAATATAAAATTTTGAGACATTAAAGAAAAAGAAATAATAAAATTTGTACTTTTTATGTACTGTTTTGCCATTGCCAGCAGGAGTAAATAACAAATTTGTACATATAAAAATGTAAGTTAAATATCATAGAGATTTGAACAAAAAAAAAAATATATATCATAGAGTTTACGAGTAAATCCAACATGAACCGTAAAGCTAACAGTGATTGAAGGTGGATGCATGGAAACTTTTTACGCTAGGTCACTCTGTAACAAAGTTTCTAAATTGGGAAAGGTTTATACCGAATTATATATAAGACACATAACTTCATTACACACCATTAAATATACTGATAATAATAGTATTATTTACTAATAATAATTATTTATCTCAAGCATCCCAAAAAGGGGGCAAGAAACTCCATACGTGTGTGGTATATATAGTTAGTTAGTTGAGATAAACTTGGTTATACCACTGTGTTGGTTTTTCTCCCTTTTCCATGTTCCATTATCCGACCCCTTGATTCTATCCTAGTTTCTTTCATGATTTCGAAATATAATAAAGTTTAAGTTTGGTATTTTTTAGAGTGATAATGGGTGGTCGTAAACCATGTTGTGATGAGGTTGGACTGAGAAAGGGGCCATGGACAGCGGACGAAGATGGAAAACTAGTTGATTTCTTAAGGACACGTGGAGCAAGCGGCGGATGGTGCTGGAGAGATGTGCCGAAGCTGGCGGGACTAAGGCGATGCGGCAAGAGTTGCCGTCTCCGGTGGACTAATTATCTCCGACCAGATCTCAAGAGAGGTCTTTTTAGTGAAGAGGAAATACAACTAGTCATTGATCTGCATGCTCGACTTGGCAATAGGTTATTTATAGTTTTACTTATTTTAAACAATATAAAGTATATGAATATTTTTTTTTAGTGGAATGTGAATTCCATTTTTTAAGTACAATGTTGACTGCTAATAATTTTTGATTTCTCTAACAAAATACTATATTTGCACCCTTAATAATTTTTATACAATTTAACTATAACATTGTAGATGGTCGAAGATAGCAGCAGAACTACCGGGAAGAACAGACAACGACATAAAAAATTATTGGAACACTCATATAAAGAGGAAGCTTATCAGAATGGGTATTGATCCAAACACACATCTCCCGTTTAACCACGAAAAGGAGGATACGACATTGGTCAACGGTCAAAACCTTCCGGCCAAGGGAGAGGCACCGTTGGTTTTACAGAATGACACGTTAGTAAGAAATCTAGCTGACGTGGACGGTGACAATATTCAACCGTGGAGCTTTCTAATGGAGAATGACGGTGGAGGAGGATGTTCCTCTCCGGGAGAGCTGACGATGCTATTGTCCGGCGACATTACGTCGTCATGTTCTTCTTCATCATCGTTGTGGTTGAAGTATGGAGAGTTGGGATACGAAGATTTAGAACTTGCATGTTTCGACGACTAAAATAGATGCCTTGGGACGTTATGTAAGGTTCATTTACTTTATTCTATACGTAGATTAATGTTGTTGGACAATATAACGAATAACATCATCAGGAGATAGTATTTTGTAATTTCTGATCAATAATAAAACGTTCTTAACACTTTCCACGCAGGCCGGCCTTAAGGTTTTGGGGATTTGTAATAATGTCTATGTAATTTCTTTTTTTTTCAAATTTGGAGGTTAAATTTTTTTATAAGATTTGATGTCTACGTAATTTTTTCATAAATTTTGGAGGGCCTGTTACAAATGTTTTACTAAGCATGGTTCAGGGTTGGCTCTGTTTTCACATCACTTTAAAATTATAAATAGTTCATAGTATTAAAAACTTTGTCCTTGTGTATTTTGTGGTTTATCTTGTTTATAAGATAAAACCACATAAATACTTGCAAAACTTTTTTTGTTGTCTACATGGAAACTTCATTCAAAAAGGCTTGACATTAGGTAAACATATTCAAAGTTAAAAAACTTTACTACAATTTTTAAAAGCTTATAAATATATAAATTAAACGTTGAAGATTGGTACAATCTTCTTCACCAGAATTTGGTTCTTGAGTAGATTCCTCGAAATAGGTTTAACGGGTCTTTGTTATCATATGTAAACAACAACGAAAAAAAGTTGTTACTTTTTTTTTGTATACATATGCGAGAGATGAGAGTAGTAATCTTGAAGAATCTTGAGGGGAGGTTTTCAGATACGAGATCTCTGTAGCTCTTTTTTTGCTTCCTATCTAATGCTATGCTTCGCAGTTATTCTTACCTTTTTTTCCTTGTGTTCTTGCCCGAAAGAGAAGAGAACAACGGCCTGATGAACCAGAACCAAGTCAGCACTTAAGTTAGAGATTCTCAATACACATTCAATCATACTTAAGGCCCAGAGCTAGTTTTTTTTCTTTTCGGTTTGGTTCAAGGAGCTGATGGGTTTGAAGCTTCTGTTGATTCCTTAGCGTTCTTTTGGACAAGATCGTAGTTGATTGAAGCAAGTTGTGAGAGGTTCTGATATAACACACAAAAACATTAATTGTCAAAAGTAACAAGAATTCAAATGTAAAGCCAAAGGGAGAGAACTGACCTTGAAAGAAAAATTGCTGAAGGAATACTTCACAGCAAGATTGGGTCCATTTGCTAATTCTGCTATGCTACCACACTCATCAACCTGTTTATTTTTACAACATAAGAAACATTTATAATGCAACCAATGGAAGTGAAAAAGGAGTTAAAAAGAGAGACATACATCTTCCTCCTGTGTGGTGAAGGAGCTGCTGCTGCATGTGTCTGTAAGGTCATCAAAATCGCTGCCTCCATGAACATTTTCGTCTTCCGGGTTCCATATATATCTGCTCATGAAATAACTAGTGTCTTGTGGTTCAGCTGATGGTACAAACATAGCCTATCACAAAAAAAAATACAAAACTGAAATTAGTATTAGGAGATTCATTTTCTCAGGGAAGTAAATTTGTGATTAGAATAGGGGAAGAACCTTTTGCCTGGCAAGTGTGTCCCAGTTAATATCTTTGAAAAAATGATGCTGTTTCACCTGTAAGTAGACTTTCAGAAAACTGATCCAAGCTTTCAAAAAAAAAAAAAGAGTTAGCTATGGGATTGAACTAATAGAGCTTTTACCTCTCCAGCTCCTGTTGCACCTAGTCTTTGGACAGGATTTTCAGTTAACAGCCTAAAACAATGTTACCACAATTAGCATGTTGATCTGATCAGATACGGTGAAGGTACAGAAAATGAGATCTTACTTGTTGATCAGATCATATGCTTCATAAGATATCTCATCTGGCACATTAGGCCATGGTATATCTCTGTTGATTATATTTTCAAAAATTTGCTGAAAACCCATGAATAAAAGAAGTGTTAGACAATTAGAATAATGTTTTCTGTTATCTGATGAGCTCAGATTGATAATAATACCTGTGGGGTTTCTGCATTGAAAGGAGGAATACCCACTAGAACCTCAAAGAGAATAACACCCACTGACCACCAATCAGCGGTTTTACCTGTAGTAATAAGCGATAATATAAGTCCATGAACAGATTTCATGATGACATAAATAAATTAAAAAGGCAAATCCCCTTTCTGAAAATACTAACCATGACCCATTCCAAGAAGTATTTCAGGTGCAAGATAATCAGGTGTTCCAACAACTGCATGTTTTTTACGACTATCTTTGTCTTGTGAAGGTTGAGTGTTTCCATCTTCTGCTAAGAACCCACTGTTTCCCAATGATGCATCACCTGATAAGTCATCTGTGCTGTTGATTAGACCAACTTTAGAAAGCCCAAAGTCTGTCAACTGTTTCACAACGTAAACAGGTTTTTGTGAGATCACCAAATCTTAATGCCTAACTCAAATATTTATAATCAGATAAATATTAACCTTGATGTGACCATCCTGATTGATCAACAAATTGTCTGGCTTTAAGTCTCTGTGAATGATATTTACAGAATGCAAATACTCCAATGCAAGCACCTGAAAAAAAAAAAAATCATTTTGATTTTAACTTCCAGCTTCTATAACAAAGTGAAACAAAATTTGAGGCCTTCAAAAAAAAGGTCTTACAACTTCTGCAATATAAATGCGTGCCATGTCTTCATCCAAGCAACCAAGATTTTTCAGCAATGAAAAGAGATCTCCTCCATTCAAATACTCCATGACCAGATAAAGATTTTCACGGCATGTGAAAGAATAGAAAAACCGGACCTGCACAGCTAACAAAAGCATTAGAGAAAGCAAGTGTACAGAAAACTATAAATTTTTCTAACATTACATACCACGAACGGGTTACGAATTGAGATAAGGATGTTACGCTCCGCTAAAATACTCTCAACAGCATTCTTACGGATCATATCAGCCTTCTTTAAAACCTGTACCATTGCGATACGGTAAGAATAGTAAACCTGTAAGAGAGTATATTATATTAGTAACACCAACCTTAATAGCGAACAAATCACCGGTTGCTCTTTTTCTTGCAAGAAACACTCTTCCAAAAGCACCGCGGCTGATTGGTTTTATAATTTCAAAATCTTCTATTGAAGTTCGATCATTAGCTCGTGGATTAAGTGGGCTGGCACGTAAGCTACGCACTGTATCCTCATCTGCTGAGCTTTCTTCATCCGCCATGGCTTTTGATGAGTCTACTTTTTCATCATCTATCTGTCCACAAAGTTCAATGTACTTTTCCCTGTGGTACGTGAAAACAAATATATCAGCTTTAACTGAATTTGCATATTTTTTAACAGCAGTGATGATGATCAGTAAAAAAAACACTTACTGCAATAGCTTCTCTATTCGCCTTCCAAAAGTTTCTACCACAAGAGCATCTGCCTTCCTATCTTGGATGACATACTTTAGCTCATCTAGCTGCTCAATCATGAAATCTAATGAGCTGTATCCACATAGATTTACATTTGCCACAGAGCGAGCAATCTCTAGTAACTTGTTTATCTGTCAACTCAAACCACAAAATACGAAAAAACGATGAGAATATTGAATATTGAGGCATGAAAGTCTACTTCAAGATCAAGACAATGACTTAAAAATGTAAACATTTTACCTGTTGACAATTCTCAAGCTCTGTTATTGTTTTCCGACCACTTAGTAACAAATCTACTTGGCTTTTCCTTGGTGTTGTTGGTGAAGGTGGTGTCAAGCTCCCTGCTGACAACTCCTTTGCTTCATTAGTCATCGATACTTCATTCAAGATCTTCATTTCATCCAAAGACATTATATTCTCTGAACGAGGAACACAATCAAGCATATCCTCTGAACATCTCTGAGAGATTTCATCAACATCTCTTGATGTACACAATTTAGCATTATCAGCAACTCCTCTCGGTGTTCCGCTATTCGGCGTCCAAGACTCCAGAATCTTCTCAAGACTTTCAGCTACTCTTTCAAGTCTTACGTTCACATGTATCCCCTTCAAGTCACATCTATCTGCAATGGTACAGATTCGAGAGTGCTCTTCTACATGTACAACTGGTATTTCAACTTCACAGATACGACAAATCATGGAATTATCGTAAGTCATACATTGATGATCCGCCCAGAAGCCCCACATATCATTCCTCCCTGCTGATGCAGGCTGCCCTGAAGGGCTATGCAAGTTTTCACCGTTCTCATCACCATAAACTTTTGGTTGGATTTTTCCTTCTCCTTTCGCCTTGGGAGTATTATTAGCACTACGGTTCTTCTCAGCAGCAGATGGAAGTTTCTTCCACGACGACATCCGAAAATTACTCGAAGTTGAATCATTACTCTTAGCGGTATTCACTTCATTCCCATCACCTCCACTGTTGGAGTTCTGATCAAGATCTTGCTTCTCGTTAATCTTCTGGATCTCCTTCTCTCTAAGAAGATCCTGTTGTCTCGAAATCGCTACCATTTGTTCAGGATAAACACCGAGATCACTTAACTGATGCATCCCAAGAATGTGTTCTTCAACGTAACCGCTCTCTTTACGAAACTGCACAAGCCTATTGCAGCGTGTAAGGATGAAAAGAAGACGGTTATGAGCCTGCTTGAGTCCTCCCATCGGCAGCTCCTGACGTTTATCATCAAGCTTCTGAACAATACCTTCACATTTCAACCAAAACTCACTCGCTGGCATGGTTGCACATTGCCGAGCCTCCACCAACAGATCCTCAAGACCTGTTCTCAACTCTTTGTTAGATACAGGAGTGCTCTCTAGAGTGGTCACCAAGTATCCAGCAAAAACTCCTAAATCAGCGTCAACATCTTCCTTTTGTCTGTCAAACTTGGTCCTTATCGCCGCCATGATCTCCTATTTAAAAAAAAAAAACAAAAACTTCAATCTCAAGTCATGCAAAATGCACATAAGAGCAAAAAGAGAATAATTACAAACCTCCATGTGACCAACAGCTCGAGACCTCCACACGGGGAAAGGTCTTACTCCTTTGGAGTTGAGTTCATGAGAGAAGCTCTTGATATCATGAGGCTTCTTCTTCCTTCCACTTGTGACACGTAAGATCGCTTGAAATCGTGGTGAATGTGTTTCTTTCGCAAGACCAACATGCGTAGTCTACATTGATCATCAAAAAAGAGTCAACGAACAATCTCATCAAATAAACTTAATCCTTTCTTTTATTCATAAATCACGGCAAGCTCCACGTCATATTTGAGAACAATCATTCACCTCAATCCCTGGATTGGTGTTTACAGGCACACGTAGAGATTTTGATTGCGTCCATTGAACTTTCTTTCCTATACGGAACAAAATTCACCGTCATTAGCATCATCATCGTCTTTTTTCTGAATTTTCAGATATTTGAATAATAATATACCTTCAGGCTGATGAGGTGGAATCGGCCATCTAGCTCGCGCATCGGCGCGAGCCTCAGCAGCTCCAACCCTACGTTTCTCCTGAACCGACGACGATAATCCCAAAGGAGACGGAGCGGGAGATGATTTCGTTCTGATATGATTCAGACCTAACGAAGAAGGAGCGATGATCTCAGGAGAATCGTGGATCGTGGTGGAACCTTCTTCGTCTTCTTCCTTCTCCAAACCGGATTGGCGGGAAGGAATCTCAGGGATCTTCGCCAGGTGTTTCAATTGCGGATCGTGATTGTGCTCAGGCGACTGTTCCGTTGTAGACATCGGCGACATTTAAAACGGATCGAGATAATTTGAATTTAAGTTTTTTTTTTTTTTCAAATTATTAAGAGGATTAATTTGATTTTCATGTTTACATCAAAACGTTTGACACAGAGAGAGAAAGATCAGAGAGATAGAAGGAAAGAGAGAGAGAGAGAGAGACTGAGGTTTTCGCGGGAAGTGTGGGACTCAGTTTTTTCTTTTTAACTAGTTGATGCAAATCCACTCAATGTGTAGAGTCTCTTATATTTATATTGTAATAAAAAAAATTCCTAAATGTAGTTAATTTGATTATAGTGGATTTTGTAGAACATCTAGAATTGTCCATGGTTGTAAAAAAGATTGTGGAAATATTTTAGATAATTTGATTAGATAGTTGTTTTGAATATTCAAGTGGAGATGTTATGTCATATTCGAACAACGTGCGTCCAACAAAATACATGTCTTCCCCAGTTCTTGAAACGCAGATATCACCCAATCTTTATTTTTAAAAATTAGGATTTCGTGATGTTTTCTTCAGGGTTGACAAAAAACACGGTACTAAGATATTTTTTTTGTTAGAACTTGTAGAAAGAGACATTTTATGTTTTAGTTACAACACGTTGATACTGTACTTAATACTATAAAACAGAATTAACAAGTTTATTAAATACTCAATCATGGTTAAACAAAAAATTATCAAGGATGGTGAATATCCGCAAGACTGGGCTGAAAAGAAATTCAGAAGCCAATATAAGTTTTTCTGTCAACGAGTATGATGGGGTAGCCTTTTAGCAAAGCCCATGATACATCAAGTTTAATGTATTGGTCTCACTTGTCCCTAATGTTTGAAGGTTCTTGCCTTCTTAGTGTTCTTGATGTTAGGTACATGCGACGTTCTGGTTCCTCAGTTAGTAATTAATGAGTGCGATAAGATAAGCATAACGTTCCAAGTCTTAGCGCATATTTAACAAAGCACATGAACTTTGAAGAACACGTTGTGTTTAACATAAGAAACAACTCTGTTTTAGAGTACTACATTATTAGTGAGCAGATTAGTGGTCTTTGGTTTCACTTTCATGAACCATCTCCTCAGCATCGTCAAACCTCTGATCATTGATCTGGAGCTGCAGTGTAAGCACACCAAGCGTCAATGAAATTAGCTAAACATAAAGAAACAAACGAATAAATTAAGTAAAAATCAGGTTTTTGATATTACATCGAGCATAGGCTGAGCAAGACCTTCATCTCCAATGGGTAGACCAATTACACTCGTCGGGCTCTGAGATATTTGCCATTCTGCATCTTCTTCCGCTGTAAACACATAGAAAACAATTGCCTTCATACAACCGAGATGAAAACCAAATATTGAGTGTAGTCTCAGCTTATAAAAAAAAAACATTACCTCCTCCACCAACAACCATCTGATCAGCACTAAACACCCAGTTATGTCCACTTTCTTCTTCTTCTTCTGAAAAGGTACAATGAAGTGAGAAAATAAATGGCTGGTGAACATAAAATCGCATTAAAGGTTGCATCTTTATGCTTACCTTCAACTGGTTCTGGATTGAGCTCAGCACATTCGCAGAACACATCAAACAGAGTATCCACTATCAAAACCAAAACAAAAGGTAAATCTGCTTAGCATCAAAGATTCTTGTAACAAGATTCAAATTACCTCTTAAAATCAGTACATCCTAAATGTTGTTAGCTACTTTCAAATCAGCTCTTAAGATCACTACATAAAAAAAAAAAACTCACACTGGGTAGAGTCAGAAGGAACAAGCCTCATCTCTCTGATCTTAGATAAATCCAAAACACCAGTTGATTCTTCTTCTTCATCCTCATCTTCATCATCTTCTTCTTCTTCAACTTCAATCTTCAAAAAAAAAAAAAAATGCAGACATTTTTTTTTTTGATAATCCAGAGGTTCCCCACTTACGTGGAAATGCAGACATTGAACCGTAACAACTAATGGCCACACGTCTCTTATTCTCTAAACTCTAAGCCAAAGCTAACACACAGGTTTTAGAGTACCTGAGTATATAAACAAGGAGATGAATAAGCCTCTGGATCTCTAGAAACCGCGTGAAGCGATATCGATACGAAATCAACGGCGTAGCCTTTCGCCATGTCTACATCACTCAGCCAAATCAATTTCCTGAAAAATGTCTCTACACTATTACAATCTTTCTCTCCTAAAAGATACAATCGAGAAGGAGGATAGATTTGAGTGAATCTTTCAACCTGGAAGTGATGTAGAGAGTTCCGGGAGACTCCACGGAGCGGTTGCCGAGAGCGACGGCGACGGAGGGCTGCACGTGCATAAGCTCCTCGCCGTTTGATTCGTCGAGGACCGGTGACCCGGAGCCATCGACGTTTCTGAGGGAGAACTCTCTTAGACCAACCACCATGTTTTCCGATCACAGAGAGACTTGGCAGAGGGCAGGGTTTTTGTTAGGGTTTCTTTTCTCAGAGAATCTCTCTCATCCCTCTACGTGGCTGATGAAGAACTTTACTGGGCTTTTGGTAAAACGGGCTTTGTTAAAATGGCCCAGAGATTATTTAATGAATAGTAAGAGCTCATTTATTGATTGGGCCTCTTAAGAGCATGTTTATCCGAGGGTGCTTAGAGAGGTGCTTAGGAGGAGAGGATTGCTTAATTTGAAGAGAGAGAGTGTGGAAAGTGCTTAATTAAGCATTTTCCACACTCTCCCTCTTCAAATTAAGCAACCTTCTCCTCTTAAGCACCTCTCTAAGCACCCTTGGATAAACATGCTCTAATATTCTTAATACACTTTGCTTTTTTCTTTTCGTCAAAGGAAAAATTCCATTAAGAGCATCAGCAGTAATGTAATTTCTCAATTCTTAGATATAAAATAATAATATAATTTAACATTTGAACTAAAATTTAACTAAAAAGAATTTAGTTTAATTATGTGGTGATACCTTGCAGAAAAATCTTTCACACTCTTGATAACATCTCTGAAGGAAGAATCGTTTATCTCCCTCTCTCTTACTTTTCTTCCCCTCTCTCTTCTTTTATTAAACTGTTTCATTGAATTAATGCTGAGAGACCTTTCCTCGTACTACCACTAATGCTGCTCTAAAAAGTTCCGGTCAAGCGATTTGGGAAAAAGGCCAACGTTTGAAAAGTGCAAACAAAATAGATAGAAGAACTTAAGAAATAATAGATGACATCAGTAGATGCCTCACAGCGAAACACCTTCAAGAGAAGGAGAGGCTTAACCCATCGAGGAAGTCACAGCGCCTTAGGCTTCTGCTCGAAGAGATGGAGATAACCAGCTCGGCCCACCTTGTGCCAAGTAGGATTGGTAACGCTGATCCTTCATTACACTACAGCAATTCTGATGGCAATTTCATTACCCTCTTTTATGGGTATCCAATAGATGACAATGCTCAAATTTGTGTAAAGCGCAAAGAATCCTTGATGAGACTTGCGTCAAATTGGCAAAGGACCGTGGGTTGTTAGTCCCTTTTCATGCTAAACTCGAAGACACTTTTATGATCACTTGTTTGAAATGCAAGTCATGCAGTGCCTCACAAGTCCATAAGATAGATAATAGCTCTGCTTCTAGGCTCGAACAGACGTGAGAGAAGGCTATTTATGAAACCTTGACAAACCAAAGGAGTCTCTGACAATCCACGCTGCTCCACAATTCTGAGACGCCTCAACCCATGAAGAAGCCACATTGCATTTCAAAAGGCCAGGGGGAGGTTTATGCCATTGAGAATGTTGAGGAGGCTCCAAGCTGGCTGGAAACGCACAGTCCTGATATGGGAGTTGAAGGCTGAACCATGTCGAGGCTTCATTAGAGACTTTGGAGAATATTTCAGCAGCAACGAAACATAGTAAGTTGCGTGCCTTCCATATATGCCACAAAATTCAAGGAAAAATTACTATGGAGAGAGTTTCTTGCTTACTGTCATCAGTTGATAGAAATTAAGCCATACCGAGTTCAATGAGAACCCAAGCGAAGGAAGCGGGAACTCAGACATAGACCAAATCTCCTTATCGAAGTCACAGTGAAACATCACATGACAGATAGTTTCACAGATAGTTTCAGGGCCTGCACCGCATCGAGAACATGTAGTATCCACAAGAAAACCACGGGATCTCAAACCTTGCTTGACAGCCAAGGCACCAGACAAAGCTCTCCACAAAAAATGCTTGATCTTTGGCAGCGTTTTAGTTTTCCATAAATCTCTCCATAGTCTCCTTTCAATCGGGGGAAGACCTGTGGAAGAAGGTGACTGTAGATTTCTGATGGATTCAGCAAGCTTGTAACCACTTTTTGTGTTATACACACCATTCTTAGAGAATCCCCAAACCCTCGTATCAGACGAAAAAGGATTAATCATAGTATTCAAGACGCACTTAATATCATCTTCTGCAACCACCTCTCTAACTCTCTGCACATCCCAACTTCTGGTATGGATATCAATCAAGTTGTTCACAGATAAGTAAGGTCCACCATAGCTTCTTGGCGGTAATTAGGGGGACGTTGAACTTTATCAATAATCCAGTTATCAAGCCAAACTTTCGATCTTTCTCTGTTGCCAATCTTTTGAACCAGACCCTGCGACATTAGTTCTCTCCCGAAGAGGATACTACGCCAAGCATACGAAGGCCTGGAACCCACGCTACACTCCAAAAAGGAAGAGCGAGCAGAGTAGCGATGTTTCAAGACCCTTGAAAGTAGAAATCAGGATGAGACCAAATACGCCATGCTTGCTTAGCCAGCAGAGACTGATTAAACATCTCAATATCGCGGAAACCTAAACCTCCAAGTTCTTTATCTTTGCAGAGTTTCTGCCAAGCCACCCAAGGAATTTTCCTTTTGTTATTACCCGAAATCCACCAAAATTCAGTCATCGCGCTGGTGAGCTTAGAGAAAATGTCTTTAGGGAGTTTAAAACACGACATTGCATAAATAGGAAGGGCTAGACAAACCGATTTGAGTGAGTTTGTTTATGTGTCATGTTTTCGATGATATTATTTTGTTTATATGTCATGTTTTAAATAGTTTTTTGATGATTCATTGATTTATTAATTTCATTCAATACTATTATTAATTCAAACTTTTTAATTAAATATATAATCATATTCTCTATAATTTTAGGTTATTTTGTTTATATATCATGTTTAAGTATTTTTATGTGATTCATTTATATAATAGTTTCAATACTATATCATTAATTTAAAATTTGTAATTAGATATATAGTTATTCTGTTTAATTTTCTAACTTTGACGAGTAGAATATAATTCTAACTAAAACTATGTATATAATATTATGATGCGACTAAATGCTAGTATATATTTTATTATATCATAAAAACAGATTTTATGTTAGTGTATATATTGTGATCATAGGTTTTATCAGAAATTTATGTCCACTTATAATAACTTGCAGCATGTTTTTCTTGTTCTCATTGGGAAAATTTATCCTCTGAGAGATTACGACTAGATAAAATCTAATGTGTTGGAACTAATTTGGAATACATAGAAAAAGTCAAAATCGTTTTAATTGAATTGTTGTTGGTTGATACCGTTTGTAAGCAGAGTATTTTTTTTTCTTTATTGATTTGCATTGATTATATGATTTAGTGTTTGTAATTTATTTTTTCAATTTATTTTTAGATAATAAGGTTTCATGCTTTTGTTTGTTGATGAACATTTTCTTGGTAACTTTCGATTGAAGTTATTTTAAAGTGATTCTTTTGTTTTTAATAATCAACTTCTATATTAAAACAAAACTTATAAACCTTAATGAACAAGATATTAACAATTGATATGTTAAAACGAATTTAGCATAGTTTCTGATATCTTGATTGATATGATATTATATTAAATTTTAGTAGTATAGTTCTAGTAAACAGTAGAAAATTATATATAAGTAGAAAAAATGTTAAAGAAACAGTTTTGAAGAAAAATTGGAGGTCAGAAAATTTTTAGATCCATGTAATTGGTTTTGGAAATAAACTTACTGTTTTAGATCATTTAATTGATTTTTGTGAAATAAATTTGTTACTTAATCACACATTTGATTTCGTGGAAGGCATAAATCCAAACTTTGGAATCATTAGTTCGCAAAAAGTTTTGAGGAACTTTTTGGCAAAAAGGACTCACAAAGAGGCGTTTAGGAATCTTTCAGAAATCGAGATAAGTTACCATTGTTTACGCATAGAGTCAGAATGGTTAAGAGCTGAGCCGATTTTTGGTTTGGTACAGCGGTTGATCAGATGAAAAAGCTCATTTCCGGTTCTTCTTACCCTATAGCGAATATGTACTTTATGGAAGTATGGAAATTCAAAGTTGGTTGGGATCAAACGAGTTCCATGAAGATGAAGTGAGAGTAAGCATATGTGTTGTCTTAGATATATCAAGAATTCTCATTACGCTTTCAGGTCATATATTTTTTCTTCATTTTCGGTTTTCAAATTGTGAATCATTTTTGTTTGGTGAGTCTTAAGTGCAAGTATTGGTCGAAGAATCTCGATCGGTTCTCAGAACGATCAGGAGAAGGTAACCAAGATGATGTATGCGTGACTGGTGTGAAATCCACGATATTGACAATACATCAGGTTTTTGTTTCTTCCTATTTACAGCCTCTTGCCAACACATGATTCTTACACAAAGTTGCAGCATTTACTCAAATCAGTTTCTTCTCTTTACTGAACAGTGATCGGTTTCTTCTCGACAGTGCGATTGACTTGATTAATGAAGATGGATCTCTGGTTCATAGTTTCATGTTTCTCACATTATCAGAAAAATGTACTCATTTTTCTTAAAGTATTTATGTACTATATCTTTTCTGTAGTATTTCTTTTCATGCTACTTGATTCTACGTATAAAAATTACTCTAGATTGTGTTCGCAGAGAACTGATTTGCAAACTATATGCATTTAGAAAATTTAGTTATTATTTCTCATATTTTCTTTTTTTGGTGGCAGTCAAAAGGTACTTTACCATAATGCATATATGTAATTCGGATTGCCTTTATTAAAAAAAAGTAAGGTTGGCCAAGTAAATAACTGAATGAAGCTAATACCTTCAGAAGTTGAAAATGGTAATTTTAGTAACGCAGAAAACTTTGGTAAGGATCCCACACACTACTTAAACCATAGTGTGAGAATGGTTAGCCTCGGTATTTTTAAAACCGGACTGGTAACTGAACCGAAAAAGTTTTGGATCTTGGGTTAATATGGATTGATCTCGTTTAATTAGGTTCAACCAAATTCAGTTTAATGATCATTTGTAATGATATACATATTTTTTAAGAATCAAATCAAATAAAAAATTTCAGTAATCAAAATGCTTTAAAACTTATAAATAACAAACCGAAAATGTAACAAAAAATTATAAAATAATTTAACAGTTCAGATCTAAAATCAATATGAAAAAAACAGATTTAGACTTCATACTCAAAATCTTCATCACTCCAAAATTTCTTTACCTTTAAAATAAATCATGTAGACTAAGTTCTTAACGAAAAATAAAAAAATAAGTATAATGTTTTGTTCTTCTTTTAAAAATTTGGAATTTCATAATATTAATGTTTTAATTATTAAAGTCTTGAACACATGTGATCATGTAATAATACTTAATCAAAGTGAGAAGTAGACAAAAACAATATCTTGACATGAAGATTTTTGTTTGTGAGTCTTCTGATTTGTGAGTTGCAGAGACATCTAAAGAAAAAAAAGAGTTGCGGCATTGCCTTATTAAATTTTTATAAACTCTTTCAAAAAATTTTAATTATTTATTAACAAAATTTTGGTTTACATATGGATCTGAATTTGGCTGATTCATTGGGTCACCGGTTTCTGAGTTTTTAACTGTTTAATATGAATATTTAACCGGTTGAATTTTAACTGGATTTTGCTGTTAACTCAACCCAAACTGATCTCTGGTTCGTGGTTTAACTCGGTCCAACCACCGATCCGGTCCGGGTTTACAATCACTGGTTAGCTTCCAGAAGCCATCATAGAGTAAAAATAACTTATTCAAACAAATAAAGGTTATCAAAATTAATAAATAACAATAAATTCATTCACAACCAAATATTACGTCTAAATTTATCAACAACAACATTATGCAAACCAAAAAACGAAAAATTGAATTACAATTACATAGCAAATTACTAAAAAAAATAAAGAAACATTATGCGGATAGCACGGACAAACCACTAATTCTGATATATATTAGATGTATATGTTACTTCAAGTTTTATATATATTGAGAAATTTATTAAAATTATCTGTCATGGAGAAGAAATATATATGTACATGCTTGTGTGAAACTGTCATTTTCTTGTAGAGTGATGATGGATAAGGGAGAGGGGGTGGTCAAAGGATAAGGGGAAGGTCATGGGTCGTTCGTGATCGGTTGTTGTCTTGCACATTGTGACAGTGCATGCATTTATGAAGGGTTCATTTTCAATGTATAGTGACCCCCTAACTCAAAATAATATCTTTTTTTTTTAAATAACAGTTTACGAAATGTTTAATTCAAAGAAGAAAAATCTTGAATGCCTCTTATTTTCGTGTACATGCCTTATTAATATCCATAACTTACAAAATGTAGATTGATGAGAATTGTAAACCCTATATCTTAAAAACATACTATCCTTTAAACTTTGAGCATATGTTTGAATCAACTGAAATGAGAAACAAAAGGATCAGACCAATAAAAATAAACACAACCTAATTATATATATGTACACACTAATACACATACAGATATAGTAAGTCGTAACATCTACGTACATCTAATTTGAAGACACTGTACAAGAAAGATATAACTTGCATATGTATAATTTTCTTACTTTCTTTTTGCCTCAAAAATACATTTTTCTTGATATTATAATTTTATTGTTTTAGCCTCAGATGCCATCTATTCTCGTGCATGTGCATCTTTGAATAGTTTATTTGCTAAACATCCAAAATTTGAAGAATCACAATGTATGTGCATATGCTCACGAAAAGACAAAAGTAAAGTCCAAAATGAAAGAAATTAAAAACGAAACACTTCTCTTCATATTCACACTTACAAAAAGAAAAAAAGTCATTCTATTCATACAAACATACACTCCAATACTAATCAAAACTCTTTTTTAATTACTTATAGAAAATAACTAATCTTCTTACTACTCTCACTCGTCTGAACCATCACAGAGGTGATTTTTGCTCTAAAATAACCAATAATATACATAAGATATAAATTAAGCTCCAATAATGGCTTCTCCTCGTGGAGCCCTAACTCTAAACACATGCTCCTCTCCTGTGCACTTATCAACTTTCACCACCCAATGACTCTTTCTCACATGCTCATGTTGATGATGATGATCATTGTTCTTATTCATCATCTTCTGGTTGTGACTACCAGTATCGTTGACTCTCGTCACCAGCAACCCTTCACCTATAGGCAAAAACTGCGTTCTCCTCCCATCGCTAAACCTCCATGATCCTCTCGAAAACGCGTTATAGCCCACCACAACCGCCACACCGCTCCCACCTCCGGTTCTTGCGTTTTCTTCATGGTGATTAACGATCTTTCTAACAATGTCTTGGTGGTTCTCGAGGTTACAATCGACTAGAACGAAATCGGCTTCTCCGAAATGATTATTTATTAGAGTGTTGCCGTTAGATTCTCCTACTGCGAATTGTATCTGATGAATCTCTGATGGTTCCAACATTTTCTTGGATATGATTAGTTCTTCAATGCCACGTAAAATGCATACCACTTGACCACGCGTTTGACTAGCCGCAGCAATTAGGGCAACGAGTATGTCAGCGTTTGCTGCACCGGCACAAGCCACGACGATCTTTCTTGCGTTATTTCCGGCGGCTAGAGCCGATATGAACTCAGCCACGTTTGGTTCTTTTGTTCTTTGATCCTGCAAAATGAATATATACATTTGTGATCATTTATTCAAGAAAAGTAGATAATAGTTATCTTTATAGCATCGATCAATATCATATTTTTCAAAACCAATTAATCAAATGAATCATAAGATATCTTATAATTTATTTGAATACATAGAAAGAAATAAATTCTTACCATTTTCAAAGTAGTAAGGTAGGCTTTAGTAGCATTTTCAGCAGACCAAAAAGCCATTTTGTTTTTGTTGATTTGAGAATCTTAGAAAAAAGATCGGAGTTCTCACAGTCTCTTGCTTAGAAAATTTTATAGTGGTTGATGATGGTTTTTGGTTTTAGGGGTGAAAGGTATGTATTTATAAATGAGGAGACATGTGAAAGGGACAAGATTCAAACAGGCGGGTCCAGTTTAATGAATATTTTCTCTTGATAAATATATGGAGAAGATAAACTAATTTTTGTCAAGTTGTAATAGTATTCACTATTCGACATGCGTGTATGCAATATATGGTTTGGTATATATATGATATACATATGTATATGTGTATATTAAAAAAGCATATTGTCTCAGTGTCGAGGGACTAGTCAGCTATTGTCATTGTTAATGTTCCTTCTCCTTATGATCTCTAAATTGAATTAGACAATGTTCAAGGGTTGTTATTAATGGCTAGAATATGTTCAATATGGTATATATATGAAATTTAATACCCGCTTTAGCAATGTGCCTCCCATAACAAGAATTATTTTGATTGGCAAAATATGCGTGAAGGAAAAAGAAACCACATGTATTGTACTAATGATTTTGCAGATTTTGTTGTTACATATATCTTACAGGAATACATAGTTTATAGTAACCATTTACACGGAAACATTTGGAACTTAAACAGATACAAACAAGAATGCTCTAGAAGGCATTCTTGGCTTAAATGCAGGTCATTGTAGTCTGGATGTTCGAACATGTATACATGCATGCATCTTTAGAAATACAAACATAAATATTATATAATTTTATTTAATTTATATGTATAGATACTTTCAACGCCTATTATCCAATGAGAAGATAATTAACTGGCTAATTAGAAGAAGAAAAAAAACAGAGTTTGAATTATAAGAATCAATGAGCTGTAATGTCTAGTGCAGCAGGGGCAATGGACATCTCAATGAAATTAAATATATATATATATATAGAATAAATCGTTTTTAAAATATAGTGCAACAAAGAAGTGAATTAGGAACGATACACATCGTAGGACATTGAGTCATTGAGAACATGGGTCCATGTTTATTCTGACAACAGGCCTGCAGATTTTTCTTACAAGATTAGATTCTTGATCTCATAAAATTAAGTAATTAGAACGTACAATTTAGAATAATCGATATATACGTATGTATAGACTTAGTTCTTGATTGTACAATCTAGTGACCGTCCTCTCTCGTACGGGTTTCCATGAAGCTTCATTTACACTTTATCTAACTATGCATTAATCATTGTACTAACCAAGACAAAGAAATACTCCCTCTGGTTTTAAATAAGTGTCATTTTGACTCTTTGCACATAAATTAAGAAAATTGTATAATAGACTAATATATCATTATTTAATGTATGTTTAATTAAATGAAAATAATTTAAGTAAAATACTATTGGTTATTCAAAAGTGTAAAAAATAGATTTAATGTACAAAATTACATTGGGATTGTAGAATGACACTTTTTTGAAACAAAATTAAAAGGCTAAAGTGACACTTATTTAGAAACAAATGGAGTAATTGGTAAGCTATATCTAATGCTGAAACATATTATTACATGTATCTATATAATATCATATAAATATCAAATCTATATTATAATGATTGAGTTTAAAGGCTCCTTAAGGTGTCCACATAGGCAGATTGTGGGTCCCACATTTTTATATTAAAATATATAATTTTTTTAAAATAGCTACAAACAAGAATATTAGTTTAGCCAAGTGGTCTAAGACCCCATGTTTGGTCTCCAAGGACATGGGTTCAATTCCCCCTGCTCTCATGCATAAACCAATTAATGTCATCATCATAAAAATATTTTTTAAATAAACATAGTCTTCGTAAGATGGTAACAAACAATGAAATACACTTTAGCCAAGTGGTATAAGGTGTTTAATTAAGTATATAAGATTGTGGGTTCAAACCACGCAGCTATCATATTTTTGATTTTTTTTAATTTAGGTTATTATCATATGGACTTTTTGTTTATAAGGTTCTTATGTTTTTTTGGGCTTATTATTTTAAATATCAAAATAGTTGTATAAACCCTAAACCTTAATAAGTTCAAACCCAAAATAATTAAAAAATAATCCAAAACGAATAATAAAACAAAAAACAAAAAAAACAAGTCTCACGTGGTTGCCTACGCGGATGGCTTAAAGAACCTTAAAACTATTATCCTATTATAATATAGCTCAACCCAAAAATAATAAAAAATAAATCCAAAACGAACAGACAAAAAAAAAAAGAAAAAAAGTGAATTCCACGCAGGTGCATACGTGGATGGCTTAATGAGGGTTGAATAATATAGATTAGGAGCTCAAAAAGTTAAATCATTGCATATATTTCCTAATATATATTTTCAAAAAATTTGTAGGTGAGATAAAATAAAATAAAACAACAAAAATTAATTATTTTCGTTATTATTAAATGAATATATAATTTCTCTTACATTTTAATAATTACTATAATTTCCTTGAAAACATTCCTCACCACTGATTCCAGACTCCGGCGAATGGATTCCCACAGTCGATGACGCCGTATATAAAAATGCCACATCATTTATGAACAAAACTCAAACTTACAAAAAACCATATATAAAAGCCTATCTAATGAAACTTAAACAACGAATATTAACTTAATTAAGGTTATTTTCAAATTGATAAATCGTTTAATACAAATATAAATACTATAAATATAGAATTATATCAAGTTTTGATCTACGATATAAAAACTATTTACA
>CAKOAT010186266.1:452815-498490 GCA_932364175.1 Eruca vesicaria subsp. sativa | reverse complement strand
ATATATAAAAACATGAAATTTTCCATTTCATTATTAATTGGTGTCACTAGAAGAATCCACTAAACCAACAATCAAAAAAAAATACACGTAAACATAATGATCCTGGCTCCGCGCTTGCGCGGGGAATATACAACTAGTATTTATAATTCTCTTGTTGTAGAACCCATTACTAATCGAAATTAGTGGATATATTAAAGTGACGATTGCTACTAATGAGATGCAGGAACAAAAAAGGATCGTAAAGGATGCATTGAATCCAAAGGCACAAAGAGCCATAGTGTCCCATGCTGAGAGATATGATTCAGAAAAAAATGCTGGAATTTTGTGGGTTTATGAGAGACATGTTCTTGCAGTTGATAAAGATCTTTCAATGTATAATGTCTTCTTCCACTTGAACTAGTTTCAAGCATCTATCATTATCAGTACTGCTTTATCTACGTACCTTATAAGATAAGGATTCTTTAAAAAAAAAAAAAATATATAAGATAAGGATATTGGAGACTGATTTTTTTTCTTTTTGTAACTTAATTGGAGACTGATTTACCGGACCGAACTGGTCCAACGGTCCAAAGATCTAGTTTAAAATTTAATTTAGTGTTAATGTGGTGGTCCAAGTGCAACTCGAAACAGTTTATATTGGTTGATTTGAAATTGTAGATCATGAACAACTTTAAAAAACGAACGTGGGATTGAGATAACGTTGAGGAGGAGACAACGATAGGGAACAGTGAGTGGCTACAGATTCTGCTTTGACCATTTCAGGAGACATCATCTATTCATCTCTTTATTACTGCTTATTTTTAATATCATGGATTTCTCTGTCTGTTTTTTTATTTTGCATTTTTTATATTAAGTGAACGTAAAAGATGAAATAAACTCAAGATTTAGTTTACTTTTCATAAACCACAGTTTTTTTTTAAAAAATTTTAAACCCACTTAAGAAATTGTAAAATCTCTTCTAATTGATTTTGGTATAGTAGACATATTTGATATAAAATATAAGATAGCATATGTTTCTAAAATGTTTAAGCTATTAATTGAACCTCATAGATTCAGAAATGTGAGTCTTACGATTATTTGAACCATTGGGCCACTGATAAAAGCAAGAGCTAAACAACAAAAACAAAAGCTACCCATCTTACTATTCAACAAAAGATCAAACAAAAGCAAAGTAGTTTCAACTTTGACACTCCCCAAGGGAGACCATAAACATCCCCATTACCGTTGATAGAGTCTGGTTCTAGTAACTTCAAGGAAGAATCTTACGGCGGCGACGTGGTGCCTCACGCTTAACATACATCTTCTCCACTTCGTTGAGAGGTCGGCTTGATCCATCAGGAAGACTCACAAACTTCCAGCCACCTCCATTTCCACGTTTGCCTTGAGGACCTAATTTCTCAACCGTGATTTTCCATCCATCTGATGAACGTCTTCTGCTGTACTTGTGGCATTTCACTTCTCCTTTCCACTGGTTTAAGAGAACCAAAAGAGAATGCTTATTTTATCATCAGCAAGAATCAAATGATCAAAGAACGTCTAACAACCTTACAAATAACACGCGAGAAAGCAGATAAGTTATTAATCCATAAAATGCCATGGTTCTATCAAATGTAAACTACCCACAAGCAAGTAGCAATGCCATCATTTACTATCGTTCTTTTAAGAGAATTATCAAGGAAAAAACTAAGCTTTGCCTTCACATTTAGAGAAGAAGGTTCCAAACTTGCATCTAGTCTCAGGCTTTCAGCAATTATCTCAATCAATCAAGCACCAGGAACACACAATGAAGTAATTTCTGCAAATAAGCTTTTCTTCAAAGTTGCAAGTAGTTCACTTGATTATTAACACATAGAGTGGAAACTCTCCTGTCTTAATCAACCAAACGTAGCATGATTTCACTAAATCAATGCATATTCAAGAAATGACTTACTTTCAATTTATTAAACTCAAACCTCCTGAGAAACTCTTCATAAAGAATATCATCCTCTTTCTTCGAAATCTCATAATGAACTTCATCCATATCCTTAATAGTCCCATCCCACCCTTCCGGCATCACCTTAAAGTCAGGCTTATAACTAAGCGACGCCACATGAAACTCCCTATCATGTGAAACAAAGAACCTACAAAACACACACATACACATTCATCAACCAATTCAAGTTAAGAGCATGATTAACCCGGGAATTCTTAGGGTGGGGTTCTTAGCAGAAGTTAATAAACTATTTCCTAACATTAACTAAAAAAATCAAAGAACCGGTTCTTAAAATCCTTATATTTAAAAACCGGTCTTAACTTTTTCAGTTAAAGAAGAACCGATTCTTAAAGTCATTATTTAAGAACCGGTTCTTAGCTTTTTAGTTAAAAATTAAAAAAAACAGTTTCTTAACTTCCGCTAAGAATCCCACCCTAGGAACCCCGAGTTAATCACGGTCTAACATCTTCCAGTGTTCAAAACTAAACTTACTCAGGATACTCATCAAGCAACCTCTCAACAGAATCATCCAAAGGCCTACCAAGCCTCCTCTCCTCCTCTTCCTCATCCTCCTTAAGAAAAAGAATAGCGTGAACGCGCTGCCTCATGATCCTATAATCCTTAGCAAGCCTCTCAACTGTATAAACCTCAGGATTCTCCTTATGCAACCTGTACATCTCAGTCTTCTCAGAGTCTTTGAGATAAGTGCCTCTAGCACCAGGCTCCTTGACTTGTTTAAGCAACACACTCATCTCCATCATCTTCTGTTTGATTCCGTCGACGAAAACTCTGCTGTGTTTGTTATCTTTTTCGATTTCTTTGATCATGTCGTCGTACTCGTTCATCTCGTTGACCATAGCGACTTCTCTCGGTCCCAGCTTGCTCATCACGTTAGATCCTCCGTCGTCGGATGATGGAGGAGTGTTTTGACGGCCGACGGAGACGCCGTCGAAATGATCCTTGCTTAAGCCTGTGGACCACATCGATTTGTGATCCCAATCGAGATCGGAGGAGAACGATTCTCCTCCCGTTGGGATATCCCAGCCGTTATCGTTGGATCCGGATCCATCGGATCCTGGTTTTTCGGAAAACGAGCGGTTTCCGAGAGATTGGAGGATTCTCGAATACGACGTCGTATTAGGGTTAAGGGAAAGGGAGTGTAGACGAGGGAGGATGATTCGAGTTAGGTTAAACATTGTTTCGATCTTAACGGAAACGCTGAAACGAAATGAAGATTAAATATCATTATTGTTCGAGTAACTATCTAATTAACAATCAAACACAGACGCGAAAATGGAGATACCTGAGAGGAGGAGAGAGAGAGAGATGATGATGATTATTGTTACGAGTCGGAAGCTCCGATTAATCGGAATCGCGATGAAGATTAAGAAGCAACGGAGGCGAATGCGCTCAAAGGATATGGAAGGGTTTTAGATTTCTTTTTATTTATTGTTTTAGTCCCTGTAGTTTATTGGTTGTTATAAGTGTAAGGTAATGATTTTGTTTTGTTAGTTTCTTACCTCGATTTTTAAAATAGACTTAGAAGTTTTAGTTTCTTACATTTTAGACCATCAATTTTGAATTCCATTGGGCATTGGAACATCAATGATTAGCTGTTCTTTATGGAAGGGTTTTAGATTTTTTTTTATTGTTTGGTCCCTGAATTTTCATTGGTTGTTATAAGTGTACGCTAATAAGAGTTGCTATCTCAATTTCTAAATAGATTTAGAAGTTTTAGTTTCTTACATTTTAAGCCCTGAATTTTGGATATACAAGGATTTGTGAGTTTTATGTTTGAAACAATTAGTTAGTTATATAGATTTTGGCCATTGTACTGTACAATGGCCAAAATCTTGTACAATTTGTACAAGATATTGATTTGAAGCAAATGTTTTACTTTAGCAACTTTTGACGTACGAATAATATTTTCAAAAACAAACAACATGATTTACTGTGACAGAAGAAAAATCACAAAATAAGGAATTTGAGGATTAGATACCATTCATATGCAATATCATGCCCATTATCTAGCAGCATAATATTGATTTTGGGTTTGATAGAAAACAGGCCCAAAAAGGGTTTTGATGTGTTATAGCGATTGGCTTTTTACTCCTCACTAATGGCTGCGCTTGGCTCTTAGGAGATGACATGAGTAGTGTAAGTAACTTCCAGTAGTATTTAAGTAATCGAATAAAGGAAATGAGATTAGTAAGAATTGTGTCATGAAAAAATATAGTAAATTCTAGTCCCAATAACAGCAACCATACAACATAGTTCAATCGATGGTTTCAACATAATTAAGCTAAACCGATCACAAAAACAAATACTCTAGAAAACACACACGCAGGGAAGAAAATGTCTCACACCTAAAACAATCATCTAAAAATAAAGCAAAGCAAAGAAAAGAATAGCTGCCGAAACTTTCTTGACCTTAAAAAGTCCCTTACTTTCTACACAAGTAAATCCGAGAAAATGCTCAACCACTAGTAGATAGGCTCCTGGTGTCGCCGGAATCTTCATCACCACCACCATCGTCATAGTCATCTTCGTCTTTGTTAACAGCCGTGTTCATATTCCCATATCCCTGAAAGGTCGTAGTGAAATTGTTCATAGCTGAATTGTCGTTGTCGAAAGAAGAAGTCATTTGAGGAGGCATCGGTCTCACTATACCACCACCACCACCACTACCACCGTAGGTTAGTTGTTTTGGCTCCTCTACTGTGGCCACCACCGGTGAAGTAGAATTCACGGTGGTTATTGTAAAACCCGGAGGTGGTCGTTGTGGTGGAGGAGAAGAATATTGTGGTGGAGGAGAAGCCTCAGTGATTCGAGGTTTCTTCTTCTGCGTTTGTTCTGCTTGATGCATCACAATGAAACTTCCCATTACCACCTG
This sequence comes from Eruca vesicaria subsp. sativa, assembly GCA_932364175.1. Classification (NCBI taxonomy): domain Eukaryota; kingdom Viridiplantae; phylum Streptophyta; class Magnoliopsida; order Brassicales; family Brassicaceae; genus Eruca; species Eruca vesicaria. The sequence continues at coordinate 493,625 of CAKOAT010186266.1, read as the reverse complement.
TCACAATTTTATATTAGACTTTTCTCTACTTTGAATTAGTAAATTATTTTTTCTTCGTTAATAAAGATTGGTTTTACCTGAACAGGACCAGCTGCTATGAGCATACCGGCAAGGCCACCGCCGATGATTTTACCATTTGGTCCGGCTAAAGAAATGCTCATACCACCAGACCGACCTTTAGTTCCTCCGTTATCAGTAGGCATAAAGGAACCAGACAGCGAAAGTATCTCAAATCGACCCTAAGACAAGAAACAAAAGAAAAAAAATTCAAGAACCACCCAAGAATACTTCAGATCATTTAATTCAGTTACCTCGTATGTAAGAGTGCCGCCTGATGTGGTAGCTTGACGAAGTGTGACATTAGAGATGCAACCAGTTGCAGAAAGAATGCATATAGCTCTAGATCCTTGCGAGTACGGCATAACCTTCATCGTTACATCCTTTTAAAGAAACAAAAATAACATTCTCAAAAACAATGATAAAACACAATCTACTACCAAAGTATCAACTACAAGAACGGTTAAAAGTATGGAGAATTTTATTACCTCGCCAGCATTGACAGTAAACTGATGTGTTGTGAAATTCGCACCCACATAGCATGAGAGCCCAGCAGAAGGAGGAGGAGGAGTAGGAGTAGCTGCAAAAGAGATAGAAACAGAAGTTTAAAAAAACTATTGACTTTGACCAATCAGTAGACTCTTATCCTCAAGTAAAGTAACTTGATTATCTATAACAACTAATGTTTAAGGCGATAAAGACTGTACCTTTAGAAAAATCTAATACACAGTAATTAAAACAGATTTAACCAAAGCTAATGATAAATATCAGAGATCTGCTAAGCACTCTTTATCTTCTAAAGATAAAAGGAAGAGACAAGAGATTATTCTCTCTTAAGTTAAAAAAAAAAAAAAGAAATCGACTTTATATTTTGAGTTTAGTTCGGTCAGCATCATCAGATTCTCTGTCTCTGTCTCTAACTGGTCTGTTTGCATAACTTCTTCAGACAAAAGTGTACCCAGCAAAATCCAGTTATCTTATGTTGGTCCCACTTTCCCAACATCTCAAAAAAAAAAAACACATCACATCAACAACAGATGATAACTAACCCAGATCTGATCAGATCCATCTCACTGAAACCTATGCACAAAGAATAAAACACACACAAAAGAAGATTTACCTGGACTGCTTCCATACTCAAAGCCGTGAGGTTTCTTGACGAAATCAACATGCTGCTGCTGTTGCTGAGCTTTTCCTCGTTTCCAATGAGAATTATAATCTCCAGAGAAGGGAATCGAAGATGAGATTGGTGTTGGAGAGAGAGTTGGTCTCGAAGCCCTAGGGTTCAAACTTCCATCTGGAGCGTACTTCCTTGGCCTTCCTCTCTTCTTCTTCGTTAGATCTGACCCTGAGCTGGAGATCGGCAACGGCAGAGCTGCTGCTGCGGTGGCTGAGCCAGGATTCACGGTGGTTGAAGCCGGAGTCTGAACAGAAGGAGGGGGAGGAGGAGGAGGAGAAGGAGTCACCACCGTGGTGGGACTTACGAATTGGAGAAAGTTAGGGTTTTGTTGAAACTCTGTTCTTGACGCCAAAGCTTCATCTCCCTTAGATGTGATGACCCCACTTGGACTAATACCACTTTTATCCTCCATAATTTATTTCCAGGATTAGCAGGAGGATTATACCCTTGAATTCACAAAAAAAAAAATTGAGCTTTTAGATAATTAAAAAAAAAATTAAGATTGAAGAAAAAGAAAGAAGAAATACGAAGAAGTGTTTCTTTTGCAGAAAAATTAACTATGAAAAAGATTAGATTACAGATAAAAATAGAGATGAAATAGCTCAAGAAGATCAAAGATCATAGCAGGGAAAAAAAATTTGGGTGGTTTATAGATTTAGTTTCTTACTTTTCAAAGAACTCTGGAACTGAAAACAACCACTGTTGCAGCTTCTCAATCTTACAGGAAAAAAAAACACCAGAAATTACATGCAATTATCCCAATTTTTTTCTTTTAGAAGACTGAATTTAGGGTTTTTGTGAAGAAATAAGGAGCTTAAATAAATAATGAAAATTTTTAGGAAAAAGAAATAAAATATATAGAAAATATTATGTAGACAGTTGTATTATTTAATACCAATATTAGGGATTTAATTATTTTAATATCTATATAATAATTACAAAATTAAAATTATTGATTTTGGTTTAGGGAAAGATCACGTCCGTCTTGGAAACATAATATATGTAATTAAATAAACGAAACTGCTAAAAAGACATTAAAGTAAAAAAATAAAATAAAAAGAATACCAAATTCTGACATCCCTTTGTCTTTTTCCAGTTAATCACTTTGTTGTAACGTTGACCAAATAAAAAAGTTTTGAAAATGTACCAAAACCAATTACGAATTTGCAAGCTAAATCTTTAGATACAAAGCATACAATCATGCAATTGTAGTAAGATCTGAGAAAGCGTCAAAGTTCATGTGTGGAGAGTTTATAGATCTCCATAAGGACAAAGCTTAAAAAGATTACTGACATTGATTTTGCAACAAGTACACTTGGTCGGTCAAAGTCAATCTTCTTTAAGGAACACAAACAATGTATGTACTATGTACACTTGGATCTGAGTTTGACCGAATACAAATCTTCCAATAATCACTCAGATTCCTTTCTTGCAGGACCCTTTTAATGAATTATCATGAGAATACGAGAAAAATAACTTAGCAAAAGTTATATATATGACTTAAGTCTCGCTTTCCTATCTCTTTTGTTTACATGTGCTTGTAAAAGTGTTGTTAAGAATAGAGTTAAGGTGTGTTTTTGTTCCGCAAATCAAAACAGACACCATTGAAAGAAGTTGAAATACTTCTACATATTATTTTTTATGTAAGAGAATCAATTACCAGTTGAATAAACGTAAACTAAATGAAGAATCTGTTTTTGAAGGCTTTGCTCCATCTTTTCAGCCATAACGAGACTGAGTTGTAAAAGATTTTGCCGAGCGAGGTGAATCAGTTTGAGGAGATGATGCAAATGTCTTGTTAGTTGATACTCTAAGACCCTTTTTCGCGCTTTGAGGTCTCTTAGGAGTTCCTTTGTCTTGCTCTGGTGTCACTTGACCTTGAAGTTTCTTCATTTCCTAAAAAACAATCACAGTCCAACAAGCATTGTTTTGGTGATTTTTGGAAGAATATTGATGCAAAAGAGTTGTAGCTTAAATACCCTTTTCCTTCTACGTTCCTGTTCTTTCTCTTCTCTGAGTTCTGTATATTCTTCAAGCATCAAAAGTAGACGGTTCTGAATAAAGAAAATAAAAAAAAGCATTAAGTAAGCAAAAGATAGAAGACTAAGAGAAGATTTTGTGTGAGGGAAGAAGATAAATCTTACACCATCAAATAGAAACTCAGAATTTTTCTCTGATTCCCATATTGTGATCTTGGAAATTAAAGCTTCAGCCATAGCTAAATAAGAATTAGATAGATTTTCAGTTAGATAAAGATAACAATCTGAAAACTTTCTTGGAATGATCTTATGTTATATGAAGCCCCTGAATATTTATGTTTGTACAATAACTATAATAAACTATACTAGATTTTGAAAAACAAAAATCAGTGGAAAAGAATCAAACATAAAACCTGGGAGTTTATTAACGAGTGCTCGAGCTTTCTCTGCACGTTTGAGGATTAAATGAGATCCTTTTCCAGCGTTGTATCGGTTATCATCCTATACAAATCATAAAATCCATAAATAACCACAAAATGTAAAACATCAGATCTCTTAGAACCAAAAAAATAGAAAAAGACAAACAAAACCTGATTATACTCTTCAAGCCAATTCTCTTCCTCACAAGCATTCAACCATTTCTCAGCTTTTTCAAGAATCTCTTTCCTGCTTAAAGCTTCCTCTTTCACTTTCCCAGCTCGATACTCAATCTCCTCTAATATATTTTCAGGGTTCACATCTCCTGATTCAATGGCTTTAATAACATTCTCCACTGAGATATCTTGTTCTTCAAGAACAATGTGTGTTCTTCTACATATCTCTTCAAGTTCTGACCTCTTCTTTAAAACAAGTTCTTTCATTTTGCTCCATTTTAACTCCTCTAACCGACATAACTCTTCTTTAACCTTTTTTACCGGTACACAATCATTCAGTAAAGAAAAAGTAGAAAATATATAATTTTGAAGTTTATGTGAATGTACCTCTTTAAGCAAGTCTGTGGAAAGACTATTGGGTTTGGTTATTTCAGAAACGGTAGCAGCTATATTACATGAAACGTTAATGAACTTCTGTTGTTCTTCTGCTGGTGTATCCATTAAATTCCAAAACTCAAGCATTGTTGTCACAAGATCTTGTAGCTGCAAATCAATAAATTGGTTAAAAGCAAAAGTATTAAGATACTATAAAAAAGTTTGGAAACATTTAACTTACTTCTTGCATTCTTTGTATTTTTGTCTCATGCCATTGATTTACTGATGAAGCTAACTTGTCAAGTGTTTCATTACTTATACTTCTTGACCCTTCAGATTCAATTAAACTTGGATGAATCTTTGTAACAGTTTCTTGAAAATCCAAACCTAGAACCGAACAAAGTGATTCCAGAGTTCTTAGATGATCTTGAATTTGTTTCATCCGGTTTCTCTAAGCAAAAAAAAAATACAATATTAACCATCTGATAAAAAAAAATCAAATCAAAGTTAAAAGTAATATGTTAAGTTTAGGAAACCTTTTGTTCTTGAAGTGTGTAAAGCTCTCTGTGCAACTCTTCAAGCTTTCTAAGAGATAAATCCGATTCATCAACAGAAAAATCAGATGAACAAGTCTCATCAGATTCTCCATTAATCTCATCTTTTACACATTTTATATCTTTAATTACTTGAATAAACTGATCTTTCCTCTCTGCTTTTCTCTTCTCCATATCTTCAAGTTTCTGAAGAATCTTTACCAACTCTTCTTTCAAACTTCTTCTTCCACTTTGATCAGATTGGTGTTGTCTTCCAAGACTCGATGGCTCTTCCATTGCAGAACATATAGCAACAACCTTTGCTTCTGAATCAACAATGTCTTGTCTTAGCTGAACCCTCTCTTCTTTAACCTTTTCGACTTTTCGAATATAGACTTCTCTGCATTCGTCTTCAATCTCAATTAAAATCTTCTCTCTTTCGGTTTCAGTTTCTCCTACCTCGTCCCATATAACCTGTATCAAGAAACAGAATCACATTTTTACAAAAAAAAAAAAAAAACTTTTCTTGAAGCTGAAGTAATCACAAATTAACAAACCTCAAGTTCTTGAAGAAGAGATGAACAGATAGATTCGATTTGAGTTTTGGACATTATCATCTCCAAACTCTGCCAAAAAATATTGTTACAATCATAACCAAATACATTCAGAGTTCTTGATCATTCGCTATCTTATTCAATCATATATAAAGATGGTTTTTTTCCTTAAAATGATAACAAGTTGTGGAAATTTCATTGTTTCATTTCTCAGTTTTTTTTTTTAATAGAAACTTTGCAGAAAAATGGAGGAGACCCCTTTTTACCTGGATTGAATGACACAGCCGTTGTTATTTTCCTAGAAAAAAGTTTCGGATAGAAACAAACAAAAAGAGAATATTCTTTAGTCAAAAAAATTCAGGTAAGTCGTTATAACGACCACATTTTTCTTATATTTGGTTTCTTGCCATTAACTTTTCATTTTGCATTTTTCTCTCCTAACTCAGGAATCCAAGAAAGACGGAAAAATACTTCTTCCGTTTCATTTAGTTGTCGTCTTCGATTTTTGCACACATATTAAAAGAATATTTAGTTTTACATATTTTTATGATAAAAACACAATTACATACATACTTAACCATTTTTTAATCAATAGAATAATATTTAAAATTAATAATTTTAACATTAAATTATAAAACGATACTTATTTTAAATAGAAAATTTTACTTTACAACAACAAATAAATTGAAACGAAATAAATAAAGGATAAAAACATTAATCGGTGTTGTTGGAACCATTTATTAAAACTAAAGGTCTCCTTTGTGTAATATCGAAAACTAAAGACCCAAATTGAAAATTTTTAAAACAAAAATTAATGAGCTGTACATTAGAGCTAACGATCACCGTCGTTTCACATCCGCGCCAAACTGAATTTAGGGCCGTTACCTTCTCCTTCCCCTCTCTCTTTCTTCTCCATCTCTCTCTCTCCTAATTTTCTGGAGAAAGTTTCTCCTGGAAATCGATTCGAGGAAGAAGGAGGGAGAGAGAGAAGGAGAAGAAACATTGATTTGAATCATGGTTCCGAGTTTATCTGGAGATTTTTTCTCGTTGGAAGAATTCGACATTGATTTCGAATTCGACGCGCCTCGTTTCTACGATTTTTCCAGACCGGAGCTTGGTTCCGAGACAGAGGAAAACGAGTTCTGGTTCGAAATCGCTGGAAACTATCCTCCTTCGCGTAAGACACACGACAAAAAGATTCCTTTTTATTACAAAAGCTTTTGTCCTTTTTATGTTTTTTTCTTGTCTGATTTTTTTTTTTTCTCCAGCTTTTAGCCCAAAGTGCAATTTGAATCTTGAGCCGGTTAAGCACATTACAAACACCATCTTAGACACTAAGCCTGTGGAGATCGTAAAACCGGTTATTGAATCTTTGGATAACGTTTTGAATCGGAAAGATAAATACAACGGTAATGATGATTGATGATGATTGGTTTGGTTTTGCATTAATTCAGTTTATGAGGCTTTAAGTGTGTAATTTTTTTTTGTTGTTCAGGGTTCATATATTATAACCAAACGGTTAAAGATGTCACCAAGACCAAACCCAAATCAAAAACGAAGTCATGTTGTGGCTCAACGTTAACAAGACCTACGGCTTCTTTGCTTGCAAGGCAGAATAAACCGTTAGATGTTTACTCTGTTCAACTTCTCACAAGGTAATACTAATGAATGAGTAAACCACTTATTATTTGTTTTTCTTTTTGGCTTTAATGAGTGTTTTTTTTTTTTTTGGTGATTTAGATGTCAGAGGTCATTAGCAAAGTTTGGTGGTAACTTATCTCCAAACTTAGACACTAAGTTGCAAAACCAAGATACCAAAAGGCCAAAACTGGAAGCTAAGGTCTGTGTTATATTTACATATTATGGAATTTTGAATTTGCTAATAGTAAGAATCTTTAGGCTAATGGTTTCTCAAATGAGTTTGTAAATGTGTCTAGGTGTCTCGAGTTAACTCTATTAGAAGGTCTAAACTCACTGTTCCAAAGGAACCGAATCTCAGAACTGCAGAAAGATCTGAAAGACACAGGTAATCATAATGTCTTCTGCTTGTCAACAATACAGTGTTTTAGCTTCCTTATAAACATGTTTTCTGTGGGAGTTTCAGGTCTAAGGTTAACTTGGAATCTGAGCAGAATGCAAAACCAAGGATTAGTTCATCTAAAAAAAATACTACAAACAAAAATGTACACTTGTTCACTGTCTTGGTTTTTAAATCTTGTTACCACATTCTCAGAAGCTGTAGTCAAGAAACCAAACTAATTTTTAGGGTTCCTTTGCAGGTTAATGCTGAACCTTCTTCAACACCTTTGCCTAAAAGTAATACTTCACGGTCTCGAGATCTTCAGGTATGAATAATCTTCTGACATATTACAAGTCGTAATTTTTTATCAGCCCACATGAACTAATTTTTATTTTTTGTATAGGCATTTGGCTTAAGAACATTACTGAGAGCAAAGGAACGCTCTTCAAATGTAAGTCTTAAATCCAACATATAAAAAAGCCATTTTCAAGTGTTTTCTAACTCCTTCGCATCTATGTTCACACATTACTTTAATGATGTTTCACATTGCAGGCTAAGATTGATGTCATACAAGAGAACGTTGCTACTAACTTCAGAACGTTAGTGCATAGCTTCAACTCTATGATGCTACTACCTATCTTGTATAACGTTAGTCTAGTTTAGCTGCTATTTTTCTCATGTACATTCCCTGCAGGCTAAAACTCACTGATTCCTCAAAGGGTAGATTAGTCAAAGGAAATCACAGCAGAAAGATGTATGGATCTAATATCTGCCGTCTAGACTCAACGGTAAATAAATCAGTTTTTTTTTTCTAAAAAAGACTAATGAAAAGTCCCATTTGTATACAATATTAAAGAACTCTACAAACACTTCCTTTTCTTGACAGAGATCAAGCAAAGAAGAACTCAGTGAACCAACTAGAATCAAATATGGAACTCAGAGCTCTTACAGGACAGATATTAATAGGTAACTAAAAAAATCAATCTACTTTAATATGTTTCTATGCTCCAATACTTGAAAAAAATTACAGGCCATGACAGATACCAGACACCATTGATTAAATAATTTTAGCAGGGGCATGGATTTATGCCGGAAATTTGATTCACAAGAAGTTGCAGGGAGCCTAATCATTGCTTAATCTTGACTTTGAAGATGTTTATAACAAAACACATTCCTATGTCTATATATATAGAAACGTATATACTTTGTTTAGATATATGCATAGAGAAAGTGATTTCATTGATTTTTTTTGTTGTTGGTTGTTGTGGGGTCATTTTGTAAGCCATTCATTAAATCAGAAGACTTTACAGTACTCGTGAGCATATATATGTTCTTGGGAGAAAACAAACATTAACTTCACAATATCCTTTTCTCATATAACCTTTGTTCTTGTCTTAAATGCTTCCCACACCAAACATACCTTCTTTTTTCCTTACCCAAAATGCCCCTTGTACTACACTAGATTAACTAAAAAACCATCCCTTACTTCCAAACAGCAACACCATCTTCCTTGGGAAACAAGAAAGCAAAGCAAAAACCCTAGAAGAAGCTTTTAAACGCTACTTTTGGAGATAACTTCATGGAACTGATCAAACCATTGTGATCCTTCTTCACTCCTCTCTTGCATCTGCCTTTGCTGGTCCTCCCGAACTCCATAGTCAGTAGGCTTCTTTGATGGATCAGGAGAAGGCAGCTTCTTAGCAACTTGCATAGATGGGAGAAGAGAGAGCAGAACCCTAGAGACTTCAAGCATGGTAGGTCTCTCCAAAGGGTTTCTCTTTGTGCACAAAAGAGCTAGCTTGAATGTCTTCCTGATATGTCCCAAGTCCATACAAGTCACAGTAACCTCTGGATCAACCGCTTCCATCACAGTATTATCATCAGCCTTTGACAAGATCTGCAACAGAAAAACAAAACCAAACTTGACTCCATAGTTCAAAACCACACAACTATATCTATACTTTTTTGAAGTGTTTCATGATTCAAGTACCAGTTGATGCAAGTTAGCTTCGTTATCCACAGCTTTCTTCCCTGTAAGAAGCTCAAGAAGAACAATCCCGAAGCTGTAGATATCAGACTTCTCATTGAGACGTGAGGTGCGAGCATACTCCGGGTCTATATAACCAATAGTCCCCAAAACATAAGTGGAAGCATGTGTTTTGCTCGTTGGTATGCTCTTAGCGATCCCAAAGTCTGATAAATGCGCCACAAAGTTCTCATCAAGAAGTATATTCGATGACTTGATGTCACGGTGAATGATCCTAGGAGTGCAATCATGGTGAAGATAGGCAAGTCCTTGTGCAGCTCCAACAGCTATCTTCAACCTCGTCTCCCAATCAAGCTTCACTTTCTTTAATGTCCCTACTTTAAAAAGAAACAAGTTAAAAAAAAGTTGTATTAACATTCCATGAGTAAAAAGAACTTTACCATGAAGAAGGTCCCAAAGAGATCCATTTTCCATGTAATCATAGAATAGAAGGTTTCCAACGGAAGACAAGGCGTATCCGTGCAAGCTGACTATGTTTCTGTGTCTTATGCGTCCTATGGTTTCGAGCTCTGTCTCGAACTCATGTAAGTTGTGTGGATACTGGTTGTAGAGTCGCTTGATGGCAATAGGCCGGGAAGTTTTCAAAGTGCATTTGTAGACAGTGCTGGAAGCACCGTATCCAATGATGAACTTTTCGTTGAAATTCTCTGTTACTCTCATGATATCATCGAATGTGTGGATAGCCATGTCCATGTGGAGAATCACTAGCTTGGTTGAGCCTGAGGGGATCAAGAGCAGAGAGGTATTAACATAATAACATCTAATGAGTTATGAAAACTTATGAAGCCATCATTCATTACCTTCAGGTTGTTTTGAGGAGCCTTTTACTATTTCTTTCTGCTGCTTAGATTTGACAACCACGATGAGTATCATACATAGGAGAGTGATGAAACCGAGAACAATGCAGATCACAACAGCTTTGGAGAATACTACAAAGAACAAGAAAAGAAAGTAAGTTCAGATACTGAAGACAATGCTTAGAGAATGAATCAAGTACATACCTTTGGACTTAGGCAAAGAAGGACCACAAATAGATCCAACCCAGTTTCCACAAAGATATGGATTCCCAAGGAAGCTGTACATAGAAAAAGAATCAGTTTAACATGAAAATGTTATAAGTATTGATCATAATGACAGACTACTAAGAGTAGCTTCATTACCTGGCAGGAGCAAAACGAGAGAAGTTTTTCATTTGTGGGATTATCCCGGAGAGATTGTTGAAGGAAACATTCCTGAAACGTATGGATTGTTAAATTTTTCAAAACCATATCTGTTAGTGAGAACACATTTCTTACAAGAGAACTTACAGATTGATAAGAGTGAAGCAATTTGTAAGCTGATCCGGTATCTTCCCATGAAGCTTGTTGTTATTCAATATTCTGCACAAGTTTGTAACAATCTTACATTACTCTTCTGCATAAAATGTGAAAGATAAGATCATATGGTTTTAACTTACAAAGAGTTTAGATTCTGCAACTGGCCAAGTTCAGTGGGTATAACTCCGGAGAGCAGATTGAATGATACATCACTGCAGGGGAAACAGACAAGTCAGGTAAAAAGAGATGGTTATCAGTTTACAGCAACTTTGAGACTTACATCATCTGAATGCTTCTAAGGTTCCCAAACTCTGCTGGTAATTGTCCATTAAGATGATTTCTGCTGAGATTTCTGTTTAAACAAAGCAAAGACGGTAAGTTAAGAAAAGGAGACCGTTAAGCCTCACAAGTTTGCATGCAACTTCAGGGGATGGAGACTTACAAGATGAGAAGGTGTTCAAGATCACCAAGGGTTAATGGAATAGACCCTGAGAAGTTATTGCCAGACAGATCTCTGGAAATAAAAACTTATGGTTAGTTGATGCAAATACAAAGTAAACAAAGGATGTGACAACGTTGAGAAGACATACAGTTTGTCAAGATTGATTATGTGCCCAAGCTCAGCTGGTATTTTACCCTTGAAATTGTTGGAGGAAAGATTGCTGCATTAACATGATTACAAAGTCACTAAAATGTGTTTACAGAGATGCAAGGTAGTGTGTTTTGTAGAATGAAGCTCACAGATAAGTCAAGCTCCCAAGATTGCGGAACGCCAATGGTATGGATCCATTCAAGAGGTTCCCATGAACATTGCTGGAAGCAAGTGAAAAACGATGTTAGGTTTGTGAATAAAATGAGTAAACAATAATTTCGTGCAGATTCATCACATAGCTTACAATTGATTCAAGGCTGCACATGAACTGATGTTAGATGGTATTGGCCCTACCAAACGGTTGTTGGCAAGATTCCTTCCATGTTGAAAACAATGTTACAACAAATTAGAATGAAACTCACTCAAAGAAACCAAAAAAAAAAGAACGGAAACTCACAGTTCAAACAATTGCTCAAGCTTCCCAAGCTCCGGTGGGATACTTCCCACTAGTTGATTATCATTTAGTTGCCTAGAAAAGAAAACCAACACAATGAGTATATGAAATGCACAAGTTAAGTGAACAGATTTAAAATTTGAAACAAGCTTACAAGTAGCTGAGGCGTGACATGTTGCCAAGCTCAGATGGGATGGGACCATTGAGTTTGTTGCCATGAAGATACCTATTCCAACAAAAATATGCATTTACATACGCCACGAGATTGAACATATGACGCATTATGTTGTTTACACAAAGAATACTCACAGCTTCCCGGTGAATGAGAGATTGCCAAGTATCGGTGGGATAGGACCAACTAGCTCATTGTCACTCAAATCCCTGTGAATCAAATAGGTCAGATGAGCCAAGTTCGATATAAAACTTTGGTTTTGCTTTCTCTTTAAGATTAGAACTTACAAAACAGCAAGAGCCTGCATTAGACCAATAACTTCCGGAATCATTCCTGTTAATCTGTTTCCTTGTAGTGACCTTAAAGAAAATATAATACAAAATTAAGTAACCGCATTTATATTCATAGATCAAACTAAGATTGTAGTGTCTCAGTACTCACAGAGTAGCTACTTGGAGAAAACCGATGTTGTATGGAATCTCTCCAGTTATCTGATTGTAAGATACGTCCCTGTAAAATAGAAAGACATAAGTCCACAGTACAGTTACTATGCTGGAATAATATTTATTTGTATGAGAAGCAAACACATACAGGATCTCAAAGCTTGTGCAATTGCCAATGCTCTCCGGGATAGTTCCAGTAAGATTATTGCCTCTCACATCACTTGATCAACAAAAACACAAGTTAAAACTCAGACTTCCACATATTATGAGACATAACACAAGCTAAACAAAACTCATAAGAAGGCAATAGTATGGGATCCACTTACAAATACCACAAACCAGTGAGTTGACACATATCAGAAGACAACGTTCCAGTCAACATATTCCCACGTAAGCCACTGCAGAGAGAAAGCATGTATTAGGAGGATTAAAAAAATCTTCACTTTATAGTCTTATCTTAAGAAGTTGAAGGATATGACTGATAAACTTACAAATACTGTAGAACTTCATTCCAGTAGAGTAACCTTGGTATCTCACCAGTTAAATGGTTCCCTGCAAGATCACTGCAACATAAAATGATTAGAACAACAAAACTATATGTGTAAATTCAGTTTCCAAATTAGATGCATAAATATATAAAACTCACAGTATCTTAAGATTTGGAATCTGTGTTAAAGTTGCTGGTAGTGGGCCTGTGAGCTGATTGTTCTTTAAGTTCCTAATACATCCACAAACTGAAAGGTTCAGAAAAACCCACAAGGAAGAAGACAAAAAAAAGAACTTAAAACAAGGAAAAGAACAAAGTGTTGATAGTATAACACATACAGAGTGTCCAGCTGCTTGAGTTTAGAGATTGAGAAGGGTATGTCTCCATATAACAGATTATTAGAGAAGTCCCTATAACAATACAACACACAAAATCACATATTTAAGACATGAAAAACTTTAAAGATATGTTAAATAAGAAAAGGGCTTACAGATAAACAAGAGAAGCACAGTTTCCAATCTCATCTGGAATCTGACCAGCCAATTTATTCCCTTGCAAGTCTCTGCAATAAAATTAAAAAAAAAAAGCCATTAATAACAACAATCTACCACTACTAAAACATTCACATAGAGAAGAGATTACATTGATTGCAAGTTCCTTAGGTCTCCAACAGCTGGAGATATCTCCCCTCCAAGGTTCAGATTCGAAAGGTTCCTTAAAGAAAAATAACCACAAAACTATTAAAAACCTGCTAACACTAACGAAGTGAGAGACATTCAAAAAGTACAAAAAATAACTTACAGTGTGACAACAGAGAAGGTGAGGTTGTCACAGTAAACACCTCTCCAAGAACAGAAGTCATTGTTGTGAACATCGTCCCAGTCCAAAAGCATGTTCACTAAGTTGCTGAATGAGCCTTTTATAGCCATCAAAGCTTTCCCTATAAATTAATTAAAAACATTATTTTTAGATAATACTAATGAAACAAGCACACTCCTGTTTACTAATCATATTTCTTGGGAAATAGTTAGAAAAGATTGCATCTTTTTGAAGAAGCAAAGTATTGGGTAGAAAAAAAGGTTTAAACTTTAACTCTTCTTTCTCGAGGAAACCAAAAGTTTGAGTCTCTCTTTGAAATAGAACCACCTAAGACCTAATTTTAAACAAACATAACAGGAAAAAGAGACAAGAGACAAAGAGAAAGAAACCTTCATTGTTCATAGGAGAAGCAACACCAAGGAGCATGAAAACCACCATAAGCTGCATCTTCTCCTTCATTTTTTCTTTCCTTTTACGGTAATAAGCCAAGAAAAACTTGTTGAAGCTGTTTCTAGTTTTAGAAACCAAAGAGTTAAACTTCAAAGCAGACAAAAGAAAACGAAAGTTCAGGCTCCTTCTGCCATTGCTGGGGAAAGAGAAGTAAAACAGCACAGGAGAATAGCGTGAACAGCAAGAAATGCAGAGTCACCAGAGAGATGTTAAAGAAGAGAGAGAGATGAAGAAGTTGGATTGTGAGGTAATGTTACAGTCTATATAGCTAGAGAGAGTGCTGAGTCCATGAGAGAGAGAGAGAAGATACGAAGACCACGACAAATCTGTCAGAGTGTAAGAGAGAGAGTATATAATCACTTAAGCATGATCTAAAACATTAACCTTCGTATTAATGTCACGTTAAGACACTCTTTGCTTCTGATTATTAGTACATGATCACACTTATTACTTGTGTTTCAAAAAAAAAAAAAATCACATTTAACGGAGACGTAACGGCGTTAAGAATTTTGAAAGGTTTGATTTTGACGTGGGACGTGACCCGCCGTCTGTTGTAGACGCCGTTTTCCAATGCAGGAGAAGAGAGAGAAACGAGTCGGATTTCATTACACGTGTCTGATCGTACGGTGGAGAATACGTGTACACGGTAAATAGAGTGGGACGCGATGTGGAGAAACTAGACAATGCTTTTTCTTGTGAAAGTTAGTTAATGCTTTGATAGTGATTGGGAAACACCGGTTGGACCGGTTTGGGTTTTGTGGTTATCCTTTGTAATCAACCGTTCGTTTTTTTTTAGCGATTATAAAAAAAAAAGGCAAAACCTTATGTTGGAGTATTGATGTGATTTTTTCACTGATGTATAGAGAGACCATGTCACATGTTGGTTTTTTTTTTTATGTTGTTTTCACCATTAAAGTTGCACAATGAAGCGAAAAAATAGGTGAAGTTGTACCTTGTGTTAAATTCGTAATTAAAAAAAACTTAAGTCCATAAAAGTAAAATAATCTATGGTTAATGTTTTTTTGGCTGAAATTTGGGAATTTATGGTTAATGTTGTATTTAACTGAAAGCTTTTTGAGAAAATAGTTAGGTATAAGGATTTTTCTTATAAATTAAATTTGGTTCGACCGTACGTTTTCTGCGCTGGTTTGGATGCATAGGCTACAGTCCTTTTTTCGTGTACAGTCGTACTACACAGTCCTAACCGCCCTATCGGTCAAACGTTTTGAATCTTTTTGTATATTTTGAAATATTTAGGAAGATTATATAATATACAGTGCCATTAAGCTGTTAATTTATTTTTCCGTTAAGCTAGTATTTTACACAATGATTATGATGTTGATTAGTTGCATGTATTTACTCGTTACTGTATCCACCATAAAGTAAGAACTAACTAATCATCTTTGAAATAAATGTTGGAGAAAAATTTGTATCGACGACGCCAAGAACTAATAAATGAATACAAAAGGTGCAAAAATAGGTTCAGCTACGAGCGTCTCTAGGCTCTAAAGGTGCATGGGTTAACAGCTATGGCCTATGCGAGAAGACCACACTGCTTTTAAGTGTAAATAGAATTTTTTCTAACTTGTATTTAATTTCATCTTATTAATTTTTCGGTTGTGCAAATGGTAATTTATGAGACAAGATGTAAAGAGAAAACGAGTTTATATTTTCGTAAAAGTTCGCAGGCTTCCACTTCCTATGTATTAATGTGACATACCTCTATAACGTGGGGATACATTATTGAAGTTGTAAAACATAATAAACATTTAGCTTTGTACTTTTATAAAAGAGGTAATTGACAATAACAATAACAGAAACGTTAAAAAACAAATGAGGTAAATTTGGTTCACGTTCCACTTCAAAAAAAAAACAGACATTTGTATTTTTCAACAAACTGGTAAATCAAAAGATAGAATTACACCCAATGACCCAAAAACATTTTTTTATTTGAACAAAATAAATTACCAAAATGTGTGTTGATAGTGTTAAGAGATATCCAATGGACGAAGAGAGTTAGTGGATGAGTGGCAAAGATGTGACACGCCAAGACATGTATGCTTCATTAGTAAAAAGCTGAGACAAAAGCTGAGACGATGGTTGTATCAGTAAGTAGTAACTGATTTGGGACTGGCTTTGGCATCCCTAGAGGAACTTACGGTGGGCAATGCACCATCTTATCCCAGCCGTTGAAACTAGTTCTTAAAAGCATTGTTTGCTAGGGGTTTCCCAATCTAGGTTTCTGTTTAGTTTTCTACTTTTGTAAAAAAAATAATTGAGCCAAATTAATATCGTTTTAAATTTTGTTTTTGTAGACTTATCTTTTTTCGATCAAGTTGTTGTTTGGTCTTGCATGTTTTCAAATTTGTATTTTTAGTAGAATTTGGAACTCTAGTTAGATACATTTACTTTGTGCCTATGTCTTTACCAACCACTACCTGTTCATCAACAAACCAAACGAATGTAGTTAACGAGATGGAGGAACAAAGCATTTTGCATTGTTTACTGAGTGTGGACTTTATAACATAAAATACGAATCAATGAGTTAGGCCCAATACTAGTAAAAATGAATTTGTTCTAATTCTAACATTGACTTGATAGGCCATTGGTCTCTTTATTGAGCAAGTCTTTTTGAGGTTTTCAGTATAATATTTTATCATGGGCCCTAGAAAGGAGAATCATTTTGACCTTGATAGACCAATGGACTCTTTGTTCAGTGCTCATGCAAGTCTTTTTGAGGTTTTCAGTATAATATTTTATCATGGGCCATAGAAGGGAGAAATCATTTTTATTTCAGTAGCCATTAGCCAAAATGCATTCTTTGGTCCTGACAGATAGCACAAAGCATATGTTCTTTTTATTTCAGCTGTGCGTTTTTCATGTTTAATATGCGATCAATAAACCTGCTATTAAACTATGAAATGTACATTATTTTAGTATATCATTAGCATCTTTTCACTTCTCGTTAGTGCTTCAGCACTGTCCTTCGTACAAGCGTAATCATAATGGTTTTGTTACTTTTCCATCAAATTAATTCACCTTTTTTATAACACTTTTGGTTGTTAAGCAGACTTTTGCGACTTTGTAATGATATTAAGGTATGGTTTTTATTAGAAAATGTTTAACCAGCAGTTTATAAATTAATAAATGGTTGTAAACTTTTTTTCTAAAAACGATTGCCACTCGTTACATTTAAATTTATAACCACTGTTGTAACCATACTATCATTTAACCATTTTCCTTCCATCCGTCTGATTCGTAGCATAAGTCAGTTCACGTTCAACATAAGTATGCTCCAGTAGAAGCCAAGAAATTTAATTAATGGTCACATTAATCAACGCGTTTATTGACACCGACACTCATTATTTATTAATAATCATCCTTTTTTCTTTTTTTTTGTCAACTTATCATAAACATGTGTTTCCATTTCTATTCTTTGAAAAAAAATTTGATAATAGATCGCTTTCCATTGAGATGTACAGCCATTTTGCATCTGATTTACTATACACTAATTGGAACGGACATTAGAGTAGGTCTGGGCGTTTTTACCCCAAACCGAAATCCCTACCCTAATCCAAACCGAAAAAATCGAAACCGGATCCGAACCGTTATATAAGAATATTTGAATGGGATTTAAGAGTTTGATATTTTAGAGTATGGGTATAACTCAAACCGAACCGAAATCCAAACTTGGATTCGACTATATCTGAAATTAGTAAAATATGTTATTATTTTTATATGTGTTTAAGGAATTTAGATGTTTTAGAATATTTTAATTTTTTAATAGTTTATTTTATTTGTTATTTTAAATAATTTTTAACTAATTTATGTAGTTTGGCTTATTTTTAGTTAGTTTTGTGAATAATTTAAATATTTTGAGTATTTTTTTAACAATTTTTTTAAGTTTTAAAAAATATTTTGAACGATTTTATACATTGGTTATAACCCGATCCCACACTGAACTCAGAAGAACCAAACCGAATTCGACCCGATAATTAGTAAAACCCGAACGGGACTTATGAACATGATACCGAAAATCCAAAAACCAAAATCAACCGAATCGAATCCAACGGGGCCCTGAACGCTCAGGCCTACTAGAGTTTGTATCCTCAATAAGAAAATAGCCGATAGAAAAAATGGAATATCTCCAAAAACTATATTCAAGCAGAGCAAGCATAGCCTAAATCAGGGGAACACGTAAACACAAAAAGATATAGATCTTTTGTTAATACATAAAATAAAAACAAATTGTGTTGAATCTGGCTGAACACACGGTAACAATCTCAGCCCTCTAAACCTTTTAACATATAAATATCCTATGAAGTATGTTTAATTGACGGGGAGCTACACAGGATAACAATTTCAATACATTTTATATTTGTTTTTTGTTCCACTTTTTACTCTAAAGTGGAGTTAGGATGGAGTAAAACTCAATTCCCTTATAGAATTACTATAAATTAATATATTTTGAAGAACAAAAATGAATTATTTTTTTCCAAAAATGAAATTTTACACTGAAGATGTTCTTAAACCATCAGTGATTCATTTTTACCAAAAATAAAGAAGTAACATCTCAGGAAGCAATTAACCTAAACAACCAAACCTCTATAAACGGGCAAGTTAGAATCATTGCTAGATCACACCACACACTGCGAGAGTCTATCACGGCGGTTCTTGTTCCTAGGCTATGCACCAATCTCGATTGTCAAAATGCTAATTGATTCCTCCAAATTATTACTCTATATCAAGTGGAGATGTCAACGTATATTATTCATTTTAAATCACGTAAGACATTTTGCGAAAGAAATAAATATAACTCAATTCGACGTTATGTGGTACAAGAAATGATGTACGATGCGGCGAATGTATATAAAACGTACGTTGACCACCCTAAGCTCGTCCTCTTCGGGGTCATTGTTACTTTGCTTCTCCGAGTTGGAGCCATGTATGTCGAAAATATTGTTTCTAATTTGGTTAGGGATTCATTTCGTTCTTTTACTTGCCAACAAACATGTTTGGTTTCATTGACTCTCTTATTTAAATACGTGCGTTGTATAAAACAAGTTTGGTGATATGCGTTTACTCATTTATATACAAATTTACTGAGCTAGTGTACAATATTGTGTAACGTTCCTTTTTTTTTTTTTTTTTTGAAACTCTTGTGTAACGTTCCTTATTTTGGTGTTTCTCGTCTTGATTACCACATGCCACGATCTATTATTCTAACCCCAGTGATTTTAATAGTCTCTTCACTTTCATGAAACATGACCGACAAGTTTAGTGATATAATATTTTTTTCAAAAAAAAAAAAGTTTAGAGATATAATATTAGACATTGACCTATAGAAAAACGCTTGTCGTTATTTGTTAATTATTACACCGAAAACGAAAAAAAAACTGATGTTGAAAAGAAGAGAAAAACAAATGTTTGCTAATATAGGTAAACCAAATACTGAACTGAACTGAGTTAATTTGAGTTCACCATACCCTTGGTATCAAATAGATGTTCTAAAAATCGATTTAAACATAAGCATAATGTTTATTTAGATATTAAATTGATCATGAACGAGACAATTTTGCTAAGATACTTTTTAAAAGAATCAGTTTAGACGCTGGCCTAACCACTTATTTCCCTATAAAACGTGTGATTATCATTTTCTTGGAGGTTTGACTATAATCAAAATCAGCATCCGTTTAACCGGTTTTCTCCGGTTTACAAATATGTGTTCGAATCGAAGTAATTACAGATAAATAAATGTCATCATCAATCAATAAAAACAATATTTGTCGGCAAGAAGTTGGAGTATGTGACACGTCATGCGGCATAACTCGTGGAATTGAAGAAGCATGGCCACAAGGCTCACATGACGCTTAGCTAATACTTTCAACATCGATACAGTTCACTCTAATCTGTCACCTACACGTAAACATCACCGTTTCGGTGCATATCTTCCGCATTTGTAGCCCGTTACAAAAATTTTATCGCAAGTTTTTAACCACATGTCTCATATGGCTCTATCTTCCCTTTCCATTTCGTAACTTGTAACGTTTTTTAGTCAACCCAAAAACACTTGTAACGTTTTTTTTATATAATTATATCGGTGAATTTTATGGTAATATTTGAATATGATTTTTTCTTTTTTCCTTTGGAAGGAAATCGTCGTTGAGAGGCAACTAATAGTTAGTTTCTGACACAAACTAAAAAAGAAATATATAATCTAGGATAATAGTTTCTGTTTGTAAAATGACACGTTCTCTGTATCACTGAGTTCCAAGTGTTCAGTAATCACCGGCTCCTGTGGTCTTCCCTTGTCGGTTGCCGGCACAGACGGTCAATTTAACAGGCACGTGTCCATGTCTTCAACTGCGTAATGCCTCCAACGCCTTGAGAAAATTAATATTATCACCAGTGTACTAATCAGGACACGCATCTTCTAAAACTTTTAGTATTACTACCTAAAGTTTATTTTGCTATATTTTGACCCAATCTGACAATGAAATTACACTACTCTTCACACCTCTATTCGTACCAAAATCACGGATCTGAACACATTGGTCGGTTGCGCCAACAGCAGAACATATGTTATGCAAATGTCAAATGGTAATTTGTGACGATTAAATCATGTTTTGTAGTCGTTAATTTAATTAAATGATATATTTCAATCATTAGTAATAAAGCTATGTTAGCAATAAAATTTCAAACATTAACTTGACGATTCTTACCAGATCTGCGTAACAATCATGATTTGATCGCGGCTTGACTAATGGAAACAAATTTCATCATTAATACACTTACCGTTAAACGGTATTAGGGAGTGTTCACAAACTCGTGAAACTTTTGAGAAAAAATCGTGAACCGTCAGATAGTTTGGTAGCAACAGAAACTAATTAAATAATAGTTTTCCATTTTCATTACAAAACATAAAAAAAAAAAGTAAAAAAGAAACAGAATCTCCTTGTTTCTCGAGCACTCTTAAAACTCTTCCTCTCTACTTAACTTTACGCCATCATCCGAGAACCACATAAACAAGAAAACCTCCACCAAATAATAACTATTCTTCTCCTTTCCCGGAGATTTTTTCTCCGATCCTTCGTAACGCACCCAATATTTCTCTAAATCTCTTCTTAGTTGATAACTATGCTTCCCGTCTCAAACCCTACCAGTCCCGAACGTCTCCTCAAAAAATCAAGAACACCCGACACAACAACAACAACCACCGACACAACTGATCACAAAACCTTTGTCGGAAACCGCTCTTCCTCCATCTCCGCCTCTCGTAGCCACTGCACATGGCTCATCATCTCCCTCCTCTCTCTCCAGCTCCTCCTCTTCCTCACTCTCCGCTCTGTCGCCTTCCCAAAAAACCGCTCACCAGAAAACTTCCCTTCCCCCGCCGTCTCCGTCTCCTCCATCGAATCCCTCTTCAAAGACTCTCAACCTCTCCTAACCTCCGACCTCTCCCAAACCACCCGACCCGCTGGCTCCGACCCAGAAGGCCTATGCCAATCGGGTCGGGTTTTCGTCTACGAAATGCCGAAAATCTTCAACGAGGTGATCCTCCAAGAATGCGACAACCTCAACCCGTGGAGCTCGCGCTGCGACGCCCTCTCGAACTCCGGCTTCGGCAAAGAAGCGACGTCCTTGCGAGGCCTGATCCCCCACGACCTCGTCCCTTCCTGGTTCTGGACCGATCAGTTCGTCTCCGAGATCATCTTCCACAACCGGATCCTCAACCACCGTTGCCGGACCTCCGACCCGGACTCCGCCACCGCCTTCTACATCCCCTTCTACGCCGGACTCGCCGTCGGACAGTACCTCTGGTCTAACTACGCCGCCGCTGACCGCGACCGCCACTGTAGGATGATGACAGAGTGGGTGAGGGAGCAGCCGTATTGGAACAGATCCAACGGCTGGGATCATTTCATTACCATGGGGCGCATCACATGGGATTTTCGGAGGACTAGAGACCAGGATTGGGGGTCTAACTGTATCTACAACCCCGGGATGCGTAACATCACGCGCCTCTTGATCGAGAGAAACTCGTGGGACCATTTCGACGTCGGTGTGCCTTACCCCACAGGATTCCACCCCCGATCAGACTCCGACGTCGTTAAATGGCAGAGTTTCGTACGAAAACGACGTCGTGAGACTTTATTCTGTTTCGCTGGAGCGCCACGCGCTGGGATCGTGAACGATTTTCGAGGGTTGCTTCTTGATCAGTGTAAAGGGGCGCGTGGGGCTTGCCGGACGGTGGATTGCACGGCGGGGAGATGCTCTAACGGCTCGTCGGCGATCTTGGAGACGTTTCTCGGGTCGGATTTTTGTCTCCAGCCGAGGGGGGATAGCTTCACGCGCCGGTCGATTTTCGATTGCATGTTGGCCGGTTCGATTCCGGTTTTCTTTTGGAGGAGGACCGCTTACATGCAGTATCAGTGGTTTTTACCGAAGGAACCGGGGAGTTATTCGGTTTACATAGACCGGAACGAGGTGAAAAACGGCACGACGTCTATTAAGGATGTGTTGGAACGGTTTAGTAAAGAGGAGGTGAGGAGGATGCGGGAGAGGGTGATTGAGTTGATACCGAATCTGGTTTACGCGAAGTCTCCGAATGGGTTAGAGACTTTCAAAGATGCGTTTGATGTGGCGTTAGATGGGGTTTTTAGGAGGTTCAAGGAGCAAGAGAATTGGTACAAGTGGAGATGAGGAGATAAATGATTATTTATTTATTAATAAGGTTTTTTTTTTTTGGGAAAATTTAGCTCCAGTAAAGTTTTATGATTACACTGTAAATTTATGATTTTTATTGAGAGATGAATAAGTTGGTTAGTTGAGTTTTGTTTTTTATACATTTGATGGAATAGTCAAGGAGGTTGTGCTATGTGTGGAGTTGTCATTTTATATTATTCTATTTTGGAGATAACGAGAATGGTGCCTTTACGTGTTGGATGTTGATGGTTCTTGAGATATTTAATACTTCTATAATCTTTTGGGCTAGTTAGGTAGGTGGGAAGTGGAATAAATGGACCAAAGACCTGCAGTTCCGCTACCGCACTTAGATTAATTTAATTCGATTGTTACCATAATGATATAAAATGAGAAGAGAGGTAGGTAGAAGTCGAGTTTTGATTTTGGGTTGGGTTTGATTCTAATGAAAGACTCTTAACGCTTTGATGATCGTAGATAGAAGTAGATAGAATGGAAAATATGTTAGATCTCCAGGAAATCCAGTATCAAGAAAATAAAAGGTTGGTGGCTTAATTGATGTCTCTGTTATACTTTTTTTGCGATGTGGAGACGACATTATAACAATCGGGTTTTACTTATTTTTATGTGGAGATACCAAAAGTATAGAACAAGAAAATCAAGAATATATAGTACACAATCATTCTAAAATAACTGATGGAAAATATTGAATAGTGCTGTAATCTTCTTTTTGGTAGAAAAATAGTGTTGTTATCTTATAGAGCATCTTATTACTTTGCTCATAAATCAGAAATCAGAATGTTGGAGCACTAACGTTTTTCGCATGTTGCTTGAATCACGGTTGATTATTGTTAATCAGTGTTAACGCAAAAAGTAAGTTAATTTGAAAGTTTAGTTTGTTAATACAATTGGTTTGATGGTTTGAAGTGTGAGTTTTTGAACATGTTAATTAAAGTGTTACCTTCTTATACTCT
Organism: Eruca vesicaria subsp. sativa; assembly: GCA_932364175.1. NCBI lineage: Eukaryota > Viridiplantae > Streptophyta > Magnoliopsida > Brassicales > Brassicaceae > Eruca > Eruca vesicaria. The sequence goes on along the minus strand of CAKOAT010186266.1, from coordinate 469,877 downwards.
CCTGGTTTAAAATGCAATATTTTCCTTTTCTATATTGGGATGTTAACATAAAACCATTTAAGTTCGGAGATATATTTACTAGTAAATAAATAATAATGTTATTAAAAATTTAAATCTCTTCTTGAATTGATTCAAATCTCTAAAGAAAAAAATATAAATTTCGGAAATAAAAATATCTAAACTTGAGTTAAATAACTTCGTTCACATTAGAGTTTGTGACCGAAGTTGTGCATAATCAGTACATGGACTTTTATTTCAATCTCTGTTGTTCAAAACCAGCGCTGGTCCGATGGATTATAAATCACAGTCCGACACAAGGGGCAACTGTTTTTGCGCTGAAACCACTCCAAGACATCCATCGTGGAAGACATGGGAACGTGTCATACGTATAGGAACACCATGCTTCGAACTTGAACCAAGATTGTCTCGACATATGGAACACGACTATATTTCCATCTTACAACTCCTCATCATGTTATCTCTGTTATTGAGTAATGATCTTGACAATAATGGACAAACTGAAACCATTACAACCAAAACCTAACCCAGTTGCAAGATCAGAATAATGTGGGGCTAGGTAACCAGATAACCAACGATGGCTAACAAGTGATCCAACACTAATCTAGATATTGGTATCATATGTGGTAGTTAACGAAAACCAAATTTGGTTATGATAAAAGGGAGAGAAGTTCACTTGAAGAACGTGACCTCACAAATGATGCTGGAAAGTTAGGTGTAATATATGTAACTATTTTATAATTCCACACACTTTGTTATTATGTTGTCTTTGTAATTTTAAAATGAGATAATGTTTTCGTTCTTCAATAGAAAAGTGTAAAGTAATTTAAATTGGATAGAAATGATATGTCATTTTGGAGAGCATTGTCTTTCACATTTTGATGATGTGATTTTTTGCAAGAGAGGATGCAGTACTTTTAAAGTCATTGAACACCTTAGGGGATGGCCATCCTTTAAATCAGAATTATATGTTCTGAATTTTCTTTTGCGAGTAAGTTTACAAGTTGGAAAAGCAAGGTTGAAATGTGTAACTCAAACAGATGTGCTTTTCTCATAGCTAAAAGTGCTACTAAGGTTAATGGGGTCAATCCTATGTAGCCAGGGGATTTACATTTTGGTTGGGTGGAGTTTTAACAGATGAGAAAGGTTGAATATCTGTGTTGTTGATCTTCAAGTAGTCTAGGTATTTTGGTGGTTTATATTCGTTGGCTTCTTTGTATAAACATATTTTGGGTAATTAGGAGATGGCTGAATTGGTTTGGCATCTTCATGTGTCGTATGAATGTTGGTTATGGACTTATGGGTTTCCCCCCTTTTATATATATAATCTCTGCGAAAAAAGTAAGTTTGCTCGAGGAAAGATATTTTCTTGCTCTAAGCATGTTTGATAGTGGGTTATGTAGTGTGCCAAGTGTAAGTTATAATGTACCACGAATCTCTAATATAACACTACTTCTCATGTCCTCTTTGTACCTCTCATCTCTCTGAAATAAGACCAGGGAGCTCTTATTTTTCTCATCCATCCTTCTTCTCATCCGTCAATGGAGGAATTGGTCTTAAGCAAAAATGCTATGACTATATCTCATGTTTGATTCTTCAAAAGAGAATAGTGCATAACGAAAAATTCATTATTAGTTGTTATCTACAAAATGATTTAAGAAATAATTTAACAATCTTATATTTAGAATGAATGTCAATAGTATATACGTGGTTATAAAAATAAGAAATGATATATGCTAGGCTTATTATATTTGTAAAAAATAAATAGTCTACTAGTAATACTTTACAATATTCACGATAAGATTGAAAACAATATCATAAATATTACATTTACTACTTTACCTAAACCAACGGTCCAACACTTGACACGAGAACCGTGGTTCCTGATAATTTGAAAAGCTACGCAGACGTGGCTCCTTCCAAACCGGAATGGAATCAATTTCAATTTATCCCGGTCCAACCCGGTTCAACACTTTACCAATCTTCTAGAGATTACTGTTTCGATTTCCCCTTTTAAAAAAAAATCACTTTCGTCTCCACCACGAAGCGATTTCGAGAATCACAGAAAGAAATGGCGTCAACACGTCTCTTCTTCACTCTCCTCTGCTTCCTCCTCTCAACCTCCCTCGCCGTCTCCGAATCCAAACTCTCGGAGCCTCACGCCGCCGCCGAGTCTTTCAACGTCAGCCTCATCCAGGTTCGCTCTGAAGATCAAAAATCGAATTGTTTTTTGTTATGATTCTCAACTGTAAACTTACGATTTTGCTCGTGAATTGTAGAAACTGGGGTCTAGCTGTTCGTATACGGTGATCATCTCGACGAGCTGTTCGTCGTCGAGGTACACTCGCGATCAGATTAGTATCGCGTTTGGAGATGCGTACGGAAATCAGGTTAGAGATTTTTGATTTTGATTTTGATTTGGTGATGGAGGTTGATTATTTGAAGACTTGGTTTATGGATTAAGCTTAGGCTTAGGGTTTTTGGTTTTGAATGTTTGATACAATTGCTTGAAACTTGTATATGATTAGTAGCTTATCTTTGGTTTGATTAGATTTTGTAGCATGGCCAAGTGAGTTCTTGATGCTAAGTTGGCTATTCAAGTCAGTTCTTGAGGCTTTAGAGGATATATAATGCAACTATGTTAGGGTTACTGAGATAGTGTGTATGAGAATAGGAAGAGAAGCCTCTGTTTCATGAAGAGTGTTTTCTGTTAAGAGATAGTCAATTCTTGGTGCTGATTAGCTATTCAAGTCAGTTCTTGAGGCCTCAGAAGACATATAATGCAACTATGTTAGGGTTACTGAGATAGTGTGTATGAGAATAGGATGAGAAGCCTCTGTTTCATGAAGAGTGTTTTCTGTTAAGAGATAGTCAATTCTTGGTGCTGATTAGCTATTCAAGTCAGTTCTTGAGGCCTCAGAAGACATACAATGCAACTATGTTAGGGTTACTGAGATAGTGTGTATAAGAATAGGATGAGAAGCCTCTGTTTCATGAAGAGTGTTTTCCTGTTAAGAGATTTCAGCGAGGATAAATGAGAGAGATGAGAGTTGTGAGAGAGGCGTAGCTGAATATTTCATACAATTGCTTGACGCTTGTATATGATTTATCTTCGTGTCTGTGTGTAGTAGATCATCTTTGTTTTGATTAGATTTGTAGCATGGCCATGGCAAGTCAATTCTTGGTGCTGATTAGCTATTCAAGTCAGTTCTTGAGGCCTTAGAAGACATATAATGCAACGATGTTAGGGTATTGAGATAGTGTGTATGAGAATAGGATGAGAAGCCTCTGTTTCATGAAGAGTGTTTTTTTTGTTAAGAGATTTCAGCGAGGATAAATGAGAGAGATGAGAGTTGTGAGAGAGGCGTAGCTGAATATTTCATACAATTGCTTGACGCTTGTATATGATTTATCTTCGTGATTGAGCTTAGAGTGGATTTTTCTGTGTGTAGTAGATCGTCTTTGGTTTTATTAGGTTTTTAGCATGGCCATGGCAAGTCAATTCTTGATTCTGATTAGCTATTCAAGCCAGTTCTTGATATAATGCAACTATGCTAAGTACTGAGATAAAGGGTACATGAGAGTAGGATGAGAAGTCTCTGTTTCATGCAGAATGTTTTATGTTAAGAGGTCTCAGTGAGGATAAATTAGAGAGACGATTTGTGTTCTCACAAGATCAAAACAAACTACAAGATTACTATATCTTTGTTTCAGATGCCTTGTTACAACATCCACAATTAGTTTCAGTGTCTAAATTTCTATTCTTTAAACGTCTAAGTTTGAGATGAATATACCCATCTTTGGTAATAGATGGAAAGTTTCTATGGGTTGGTTTTGGTTGAAACTAGCTCTGGAATCTATTATTAGTAAACCGTAAGTAAATATCTATGTAACTCACATCTCTGATTTTTGTTTTCTTGAAACAGATATACGCACCAAGGCTTGACGACCCGTCAACAAAGACATTTGAGCAATGTTCATCCGACACATTTGAGATAAACGGACCATGCACATACCAAATATGCTATGTGTATCTCTACAGGTCTGGTCCCGACGGTTGGATCCCAGAGAGTGTAAAAATATACAGTCACGGCTCAAAGGCAGTCACGTTCCCTTATAACACGAACGTCCCTGAGAGTATATGGTACGGTTTCAATTACTGCAACAGCGCCTCGGATTCTAATGTCCTAGCCATTGGTCTCGGAAGGATTGTGCTTGTGGTACTTGGGTTTATTGTGGCCGGTTCAACGTTGCTGTTGTAAGATGTTGTGGTTATGGTTTTAATGTTCGGGTTTGTGTGAACATATGAGTAGGACTTGTGTTGAATAATATACTGTTTCTTGGAAAATTGGGTCTATTGATATCCCTCGGAAGATTTTCTGTAATAACTATGAAGTTACTACTGCTAATTCACAGTTTGTAGATTTTATAAACATAATGTATTTGTTACAGATGTTGTGCTCTTTATCAACCATATGTATATGTGATAAATTGAGTAAGAAATCTAATTGATTTTGTTTGAGGAATGGTTAAATCTCTTTGAAACTGGAATATATTCCATAGTTTAATAAATGAATTGTAGACAATGATGTAAAACAATGTTTGTTTTATTTTTCTTTTGTATGAACAACTTAAAGGTGGAAGGCTCTTTTGTTTTCCACCTATCAATTTTGAGCAATTTTGGATGATAATGATGATAAAACTTATTAGTTCTTATAATTTGAGTGGAATGGATCTATTATGATTTCAGCATCTAATACATTTTGGGACGGCAACATATTTCAGAGACATGGTATATATATTATGTTTCACATGTCACACCTTAATTCGAGCATCGCCTGGACATGGCATACAAGAACTTACAACCTTAGGGGAAGAAAATGAACCGAGCAAATACCAGTCTATTTTTTTTTCATTAATGTATGAATAATACTTTGTAAACTAGGATCCATATATAAGCTTCAAAATCTAAACCCTATAAAATTAGAAAATGTGCTTATGTAAGAAAATTAACTGTATATTTCAAGATTAAGACACTATGAAACAAAACACCGATTCCATATCATCTCCAAACTTCACGTCTGAAAAAATGTAACTATTGACCCTTATCCAGAGAAAAAAAAAGCTGTGTCTACTAGTGAATTAATATACTGTTCTAAAATTTCAATAAAATACATTCATTTCATCAGTAATCTACAATCACTTAAAAAATAAAATTCATCAGCCGAAATAATTTTGAAAAAGATACTAGAAGATAGATTTTGATACCTTAACTTTATAGAAAAGTTATATTCAACTGGTATTTTAGATGTACTGATTTACTCTACAAAATAAACATTGTGTGATGTTTTATCAACGTAAATCGATTGTAGGTATATTTGATTTTGTTTTGTCTAACATTTGGGAATACTTAAGTCAAATTAGATATTCATATACAAGTACTTGATGATCAGATCATATTTGCATGGTTTCCAAATCTGAGTTTAACTAAGCGTGATCTACCCTATCATTCAATGAATAGAAATATATGGTTATCCAATTTTCAGTTTTACTAAGCGTGATCTTTTATCAGCAAATGATATGGAGAGGAATTAGTATTGTGGATTTGTGATAGTGAGAGTGACGCATGATATCTAGGCCCATGATACTAATTCCTACTTGGACTCATTCATAAGATGATATGTCGTTTGTTTTCTTGCAGTCTTGTCAATGTGCTTTTTTTTTGGTAGTTTTTTGTTTTGTTTTTGGTATTGATATTATTCTCAATGGAAGAAACAGAGAGTAGGGCAACCAAACACTGAATAGACATGCGTAAAATGGTGTCTTGTAAGTATTTGAAAGACAATGATGACAAAGAAAGAGAGAATAAGAAGACCGAATAGATGCATGTGACGCGGGCCTCTCTTTAGGAAGCCAGAGCTCGTTGATGGCCCATTGGTAGGCCTTTATAAAAGGAAGTCGATTTTGGCTCATATTACATCCACGTTTACATTTTTTTTTTTTTGTAACACATCATTTCTTTTTTTTTCTAATCCCTTATATATTAAAAGAGAAACATTACAACATTTAAGGTAGACACATATCATCACCACAACGATTTTTAGAACCTTAGAGAAATAAGTTGGTTCATCTAAATATATAATAAATTTTTTATTACACTAACCATATCATCATTTAAATATATATAAAAAAAAACATTACAACATTTAAGGTAGAAAGTTTCATTTCATAAATATCAAAACTAATATATATATATATATATATATATATATATATCAATTTTTTTAATTTAAACTATATAGCAGAGAAAATATTTAACTATGAAATTTTATTTGAACATTTTTTGATAAAATATTGACAACTTAAGGTACTCATGTATCATCACCATAACGATTCCTAGAACCTTTAGAGAAATAGGTTGGTTCATATAAATATATATAGTAAATTTTTTATTGCACTAACCATAAATTAATTATTAAAGTTCTCAATTCATTATTTAGATAAAAATTACGGAATTATCTAATGTGGCTAAAGTATATATGAAAATAAATGACATTGAATAATATAGATTTGATACAAATTAGTGTATACCCTATATCATTCTTTTAAGTTTGAATTATTTAAATAATTTAAATAACCAAAGTAATCATATATTAAAAATTTAAATTTTTTCGTATATGTTATATTTTGATTTTCGAAAAATTCTCACATTGAAATCTTGAGGTTCCATGGTTTAAATTTTTTTATGACAAGATACAAATGATTACAAAATCATATAAGTAAGAAGTCTCATTTCATAAATATCAAAATTAAAAGATATACATATATGTATATATATATATATCTATTTTTAAATTAAACTATATACCATAGAAAATATTTTAACTATGAAATTTTATTTGAACATATTTTGATAAAATATTGACAACTTAATGTTACATTTTAAATTTTGAATCAAATGTTTTCTTAAATTATAAATTACTAAACTTTTAAACACACACAATGAAAACTTTATTAGCAGTGAATTTTTTGGATTAATAAAATTGATTTACGCATTCATACGAATTTAATTATATATGTAATAATTATTGACTTTTTAAGTATGGATAAATATATATATATATATATATATATATATATATATATATATATATATATATATATATATATATATAAGAACATATAATACATAAAATAATTTAAATATATAATTTCATTTCGTGCAAGGTGCGAATTTTAATCTAGTCACCCTTAAAACGTCATTTTATTAAAACGCAACTAGTATGAGAACCATCGCCTTTCGTGAAGTAAATATATGTAATAACAATAAAAAGTTTATAGTAATTAACAATATTATAAAGAATGTGTAAATTTTTCTAAAACTAATAGGACAAAAGAAAAATAAAGTTGGGTATATAGTTGAAGATATACCGCATTTGATAGACTCAACAATATTATTATTCTCGCACTCTCATGTCCCTGTGTAAAACATTTCGAGCAGACTTTCATAGACAGATTACTAGAGAATCAGCTTAGGAAAGCAATTAAGAAAATAAACATCTGGAGTATTCCCATGTCGTATGTTATATATTATGTATTAATAATAATGTATAATAGGTAATTAGGTACCATTGGTTTGTAAATATCCTAATAATTAAAGGTCCATTAGTTTAGTTGACTAAAGAAGATTGTAAATTGGCTACATCAGTTATAATGGCAAAATTGTTATAAATCTATCAAATAAAGGTTTATTACTAAAAATGTTTCTACGTTTATCCTTAGTTACATAATTTTATCTGTTGAGGATCGCAGTTCATAAATGATAAAAAAGCATCCGAGTGTTGTAATATAATTGTTTGTAGTTATAGTTGTTGGGAAATCATGATGTTTTTCGTAGAAACTAAAAATCACACATATATTTCACTTAAAATATTAATCTATATAGTTGTTTCACTTTGTTTAGTATTTTTGGAGGTTTAATTTCATTTATTAAATACTTCATTCACGAAACTGTCATTTCATAACACCGGCTAAATGGAAAGACAAATATAAGAAGATAACAAAAAATCAGATTGTCTCTTTACTTGGTACAGCCCCAGGCCCCTACTCTGGGCCGAATCAAACACAGATTTAGAGACAAAAATAAAAAATATATCTTCTTAATGTTATTTTTTCTTCCTTTTTGCCATATCAATATCAGTGGAGAAAAGAGTTGAAAATCATTGGACATCTTGAGGTGATGTGTGCCTAGAAATGAAGAACACTTACATTTTGGATGGTAAAATTCGAAGTTCGGAAGTTTTTTTCCATAACTCTTTGGTGGAAGAGACGTTATTTACTCTTACCATAATACCATATGAGTTTTTTTGGTGCAATCTTACCATATGAGTTATAGAAGAGTTGTTAATCTTTTCGGTACAAAGGAGGAAACAAACAAAAAGCAATTAGTGTGTGATGTATCCACTATCCAGTTTTGAATCATCGGCAAATACATTTCAAGTGAAGCCAGTACAAAAATTATTTAGATGGGCCATTCTTTTGTTTTCTGTATTTTTTCTCTTGTCTTGACCCTTGAAGACAAATAGTCGGTCATATATACTTCAAGATCGGTTCTTTGTTTTCCAGGAAAAACGATTACAATTTGTATGATACTTGAGAGGATAAAGCTATATATATTAAATATAGTGATATACCAAAAAACAGAGTGTTGTATTTAGTGTGTATGTGTGTGTTCTTACCAAAAAAAAAAGTGTGTATGTGTGTGTGTGGGGGGGGGGGGGAGTTCTTTTGGTTATAATTGTTGGGAAAATTCTATAAACAAACAGTCATATTATATACTCCTTTTTTCTAAAATATATATATTTTGTGTGTTTACACATGTTAAGAAAATATATTAAAAATTGATTATAAATGAACAATTAATTATAGTTATTTTCTTAAGATTATAGTAACAAGTTTTGAATAATAACAGTTGATTTGTTTTGAAGCTTGCAATTCACCCTAATTAACTATTTAAAATTGTATGGAAGATGTAAAACATACTATTTCTTGAAACACATTTCATTTTAAAACAAAGAGAATATTTTATAAAACATGTTGAAATTTTAACTTCCATGAAACAAAGGAAGTACCAATGCTATGTGGGCATAAACTTAAAATATATATACGTTGATGACACATAAAACGCAGGGGTCCATATCTATTTTAACTCATAAGGCGAGGCCTTCGAGCCGCCGATATATGAATATATGTAATTGCTTCTCTACTCTCTTGTCGCGGTCTTAGACATGTGTATTTTGTTAACATTACAATATCTCCAAATTATTAATGGCAACTACTGCTAGAATCTTATCTTCAGAGACTATAAGAGGCAATCTCCTAAAATATCAATGGTTTGATATATCGTATTAGAGCTAGTTGTGTACATATATCATCCAATATGATTTTTGGAACTTAAAAGTTTGTGAGCTTTTTTGCTTAAGATGTTGTTATTTTAACCTTTCTAAATGATTGGATCCAATTCAGTTAAAATGCAAGTCCTTGGTGGCACAGTACGATTTAAATCAATTCTTTTATTTTTGCTCTTTTTAACAGAAAAATATACACATCTATTACTTCTTCAGCCTCTTATATGTTATATACTCTTTTGTCACTTGAGAAAAGGGATCTAAATTTTTTACATTCTATTATATATTCATGGATACGTTTTGAAGACAAAACAACATCAAATTATAGACATATATATATATATATATATATATATATATATATATATATTACATACTTAGGTTATATTTTTATAATCTGTAATATGCTTAGTATAAAGCTCACTATACTAATATGGGATGCTACGTACTATTCTTTATTGATAAAACATTAACTGAAATCTCCATTAAAATATAATCAAACCCTTCAATTTGTTTCTTAAAATTTTCTCCCACTCTCTCTTTCTAACTTTTTCCGGCAAGTATGTTGTCGATGGCTTCTTTGCTCCTAATCCAGTCTGAGAAGTTTTGAAGAGTGTTCTTGTCGGATCTATAATGCTTCTGCGTGAACTCAAGAAACATGGACCATGTGAAATTAGGGTACAGACTCTGGCCGGACACTTCTAGTAACTCCTTCGGTGGTTTCACCACCTTGTCCATTTTTGGACATAAGAAAAATGCTAATGACATCCTTTCCCTTTCGCTGTTCACCACTGCCCGGTGTAAGCAACTTTTGTATATTCCATTCGTCAACGCCTATAAAAGAAGATACATATTTTCAATATTCTTACAAAGTTTCTTGCCTGAGTTCAGAAAAAAACATTTCATTTGTAGATACCTAGATAAATCTCTACTAGATTACTAACACAAAACCAATTTATAATAATTCAGTTAGTCCATATATATATTAATTACTAGGAGGATTCTTATAGTATACCATCGGTATACATTCTATGTAATATCTAATATATGTAATGGTTCCACCATCCTAATAAAGCGACCCACATCGCAAATACGAGACAGTTTTTGTCTTGAGTCGCATGGTACAAAAAGAATCATTCTAATAATTATGAAATTTTGTATGGATCAGTAAAGCTTAAATATGAGTTTTGGATGCACATACAAAATGTCAAAATCTATGTCCCTTATATACGTTAAGAAAATGTTAATTTACCATGAAGGTGTCGCCGATGTTAATCACGAATGATCGAGGCTTGGGAGCGATGGATCTCCACTGGTTCTCAAAGAAAACCTGAAGACCACCGACTTGGTCTTGATCAAGTATGGTTAGAGAAGTCGGATCCGTGTGAGGCCCTGTACCTAATGTAAGATTTGGCTGTTTGCATGGCGGATAATAATTCAACCTAAGTATCGAATCGTTATCTTGGTAAAACTCTCTCAAATAGCGTCTTTCGATCCCAAGACTCATTCCAAGAAACTCTATGATATTTAGCGAAAGAGTACTCATCGCCTCTGAGTATTCTTGAAACACAGTTCTGCATGAATATATTCTTAACTGAATCAACACATATATATATATATATATAAATCTATTCGTGGAATCTCAATATTATTGTTATTCTATTATTGTATACTTGATTTAAGAAAATTAAATTGATGTAGATACTAGAAATAAAAATAGTGCATGATAACTGGAGATCCCGAATCGCTGACAAGACTACTAGTCCCATGACGAAATCAATACTTTATCATTTAAAACGTACATTGTCTTTTCAAAACAAACATACATTGTCGCCAACCAAATTTGAAACAACCTGAGAAATTTGAACCACGATTTGTCAATTCCTAGTATGAATTCTTTTAATCTCCAAACTATCATAAGTTAGTTAAAACATATATGATTTACTAGTTCATAAAGAGGCCTAGATAGCTAATACCTTTTTCTTACATTTGAAAGATTTAATGTTTTAAACTTTTTACATATTTTTATCTATTATATTTACTAGTTTTGTTTTAGCGTTATTTGTTTATTGGTATACAATTCATATTTTAAAATTAAAACTATAGCTTAATCTGTGTACCCGCAAGAGTGTTTATTTTTATTTTATATAAGTATATATTTCTTTTGTATAAAAAAAATTTTATAAACAGTCTAATGTATTTTTTAACATTAACATGTATTAAAAAAATTTTTAAAATGACATTTTTGAACAAAATAATTTATTTTTACATTGAGAAATTTTATTTTTTGTTTTTAAAACCATTAACTGTTTTGTAATGTTTACTTATTAGTTATTTTTATATTAATTAATTTGAAAAATAAACATTTATTATTTTGAATGACAAAAAGACAACAAATGCTAAAAGCTGAATTATTATGATAATAAAATTAATGAATTAGTAAGGACAGGTAAAAATAGGAAAATAAATATTGTAATAGAGCATTTATAAATATGTAAGTATCGTTTTAATAGAATAAATTTTAGTCTTAAAACATAATGCATTATAATAATCTTGAAAAATGCATAAATTAAAATTTAGCAAAGGCAGCTAGGTATATATTACCCAAGCTCTTCGTTCTCGTCTCCCATTGTCTTAGAAACGTAATCTTTAACGGTTTCCGTACCGTTCTTGAGCTTCTCCTCAGCAGAGAATCTAAACGTCAACGTTTCCTTCCAAGGAAGCTTCGAGTAGAATCTCCCAGCAGAGCTATCGGCGTAACCGGAGATCTCACCCCATTTCCTCTTGGCCTTTTGTTTCTCCGATGCCGGCAAGTCAAAAAACGTGTCCATACATTTGTAGGCACGTGCCAATATCCCTTCGTCGACTCCGTGGTTCGTGACGAGGAAGAAGCCATGAAGCTTGGCAGCTTCGGACACGAGGCTAGACGCTTGAGAAGTTGCGACGTGGTTGTCTTTGTCGGAGAGAAAACGGGAGATGTCGAGGATAGGGACTTGGAGCTCTTTGATGTCGGTGGAGGGTTTGTCTTCGTCGGGCCATACGTATTCCGATGGTATGTTGTTTGGTTGGTTGTTTAAGTCTTTTGCATCGAAGCCTGCATGGGAAAGATTTGTAGTGGAATGCATTCTTCGGTTTATTTATATGATTATGGTGGAAACTTCGAAAATTTATTTTGTATGCACTTTGAAAGCTTTTCTCTAGGCTATTTGTGGAGATGGCATTTATAGGAGTCGCGATGAAGAGTAACATTAACTAGGTCAAATCGGGAATTTTGTTTATTTGGAGTTTTGTGTTGGAGTTGAAAAAAATATATATATATATATATATCACCTTTTAACTCATTTCATAAAAATGATTTAACATTTTTTGTTTGTTTTTTTACACCTTTTTGTCAAGAATCGATTCTTAAATAAGAGTTATAAAAGAACAATTTTTAGTTAAAGTTATGCTAAGAATTTCATCTTAAAAACCTGCAATAAACATGGCCTTAATAAATTAGTTACTACATTTTGATACTTGTTGTATTGCAACTGATATGCTGTATCTACGTTTAAAAAATCTAACTCAGACCAAGTTTGGACCTGCATTAACATAGAGTCATAGATCATCAACTTGGGCTTTGTAAACACCTAATGAGCCAACTTAGTGTTTGGGTCCGGAATAGCCGAAATTATAAACTGGAATTCTGAAAAGCCTGGCCCAATACAATAATACTACATATGGTAGGCTTGTTCTCTTTAAAAACCTAATTACTTTTGTTTGTACTGCCATTCATGTCTCCAGGGACCAGAAAGTAAGTTATGTATCTTTCAAAGAGCTAATACTTACTCAATAAGAGTTGTACTAATGTCGGATTGATGTTTTGAATAATGCAAACAGAAAACAACAGCATATTTATCTAAATATTTAAATAAACTAAATATTTTAGCTTTTTATTCAAAAAGTATTTATACTCCAATTTCAAAAAAAAAAATCTAATGAGACTAACGCATTTGAAATTGTCCTCTATCTTCTTTTACATCCTCTCAACATGATCGGACCTGGACACAGCTGAATGAAACATTCACTTTGATCCCTAAAATTTTTAGAGATTTTTAATATAGGAATAAGTATTTAAACATTAACATTGGCCCCTAATTTTTTAGAATTTTTATGAAATATTTTAAATTCTCAAAATTTCAGATCCGGTCTTGTCTCTCAAAACATAATTTTGCTGAATTTGCGATGTTTCAACTAATATGAATTTGAGAACTTTCAAGACAAACTAAAAACCTTTTTCAAAAAAAAATAAAACTCTCAAGACGAATTTATCCAAGAAAGATTATGATATATCGTCTAGGTACTAGCTTTGTAAATGATCTTGAAAACGAAGTTCGTGAACAATGCTAAAAGCTATTTGCTGTTGATTACTCATTGTCCGAGCATGTTTTCTCTAAAATGCAAAACCTAGTCTTAGTTAAACGATTTTTTTTTTCATTTATAATTAAACGGCATTGGTTTATGTAAGTTTTATCTACACTGTGTTATATTATAATAAAATTTTAGTGATAAAAAAGCTTGTCATATCCTTTTAGGCGAAAATTTATAAATTAGATTACTTTTTGTTCTTTTACATTTTCTTAAAGAATGGTACCAAGTCGATTTAACTAATTATGTCTTCAAATTAAATTATGTACTTATTTGGAAGAAACAACTTGTCGGCACAATAGGTTACTCACAGGTACACAGTGCACATTTACATGAAATTATCCAATTTGCCAAGATTTATGTTTCATTATTAGAATATATGGACTTATTCTCTTATAGCAGCCGCAGGTTAATATAGCGCATTAATGTTGCGATTCTGCCATACGGAAAATATGATACAACGACATTAAGTGCCATTGATTCTACTAACTTTTCTTGTCACTAGGCCTGGACAGAAAAACTGGAACCAAAGTATCAAACCGAAATTGAATTGTAATATCCAAAATTCGAATCGAACCGAAATCCTCAAATACCCTAATGGTTCTTATATTCATATATTAGAAATAATCGAATCGAATTGGAACCGAACCGAAAACCGAACGGGTACCCGAATATATAATAATGTTAATTTATATACATATAACATAACTAAATATATAATTTTAACTTAAAAATTTATTAAAAAATTTCAAAAATAGTTGAAGATAACTAAATAATTATAAAGTATCTGAATTACCCGAAAATATATAGATAATTTATTTGAAATATTCAAAGTAATCCAAATCGTTCTACTGGTATTTTTGGTTCCTAATTTGCTATCCGAACCGAACCCGAAACTATATGAGCCAAACCGAACCGAAAATTGGTCAAGTAGTAAATGGATCTTCTAGCCTCCTACCGAACCATACGAAACTCGAAATACCTGAACTGAACCGAACCGATATCCAAAACGGCCAGACCTACTTGTCACTATGATATATTTTAGTACTATTCATTGGACTTTCGAATCCATAAGATAAAAGGTCAAATTATATGTCCATAGGAACATTTAAAATTATTAGTAGAGGTTGATCCGCTCGACTGAACAAAGGTTTGTTTTACTTTGTTTAATATGTAAATATTTTGTTCATAATTATTGATATATATATATATATATTACCATTTACCATATAAATAGCTGTATACTATTATATTTCTTAAAAAAATATTGTGTGAATGCAAATGTTTAATTTATTTTTTCAAAGTATCATTTTTGTTGTATCTTTCTTATAATATACGTATTTTATTTGTTTTGAGCTAGAACTTTAGATTAGAGAATATATTACATTATTGAATATTATTTGTATCAGTAATTTATATATTAATAGATTTGGTATTTGCAATTAGAATTCAATTTAAATTATTAGCAATACAAGATTAATTAACTATGTAGAAATTTTATTTTATTTTGTTTAATAAGATAATTATGTACACTAATAACTTAGGTTTTAATAATAGTAATATTTTTGGTTTATAATTTAAAAATGATAGATGAAATCAAATACATAATAAATTTGTAGGCTTAAATAAATATGTAAACATTTTTATTTATTTTTTACGTTGAAAACTCCATATTTTATTAAAAAACTTCCATATGTAAAAATTTTTTAATGACTTGTATAGTCACTTTTTTAATCCTATCTCACTATTGTGGTTAGGACATACTTTTTTGTTTGTACATGAGTTATTTATTGTGTCCAAGAATGATATATTAACTAGGCAACGATTAAAAATGAAGTAAAGCTGTAAGAAATAATCTGATATTTATTAGAAAGTGATTAAAAGGAAGTATAAAATATAAGAAATAACTTAAAAATAAAAATAAAATATTTGTATTTTACTTTTGATTGAATAAATATTTTTAATCTTACAAAGTTTTGACTCGTTTACGCTGCACTTAATTGAGTTTGTCCGAGCTATTTTTTGTTTTTACTTTCTTATAAGTAAATATTTTTTAAGGGATAATACCATTTAAATAATGATATAATATATATTTATAAACATGATAATTTTACAGTTTATATTGAGTAATTTTATTTATCTTATAAACCATCAATTGTATCATCCATAGTTTTAGAATATGAATATATATCTGCACAAATGTATTTTTATTTTTTTGTATCAAAATTTTATGATAATGTATAATAAAATTGTTGTTTATACTACTGAAAATATATGGTCTTGTATATTTATATTTTTAATATTTACCATACTGAATTTATATATTAATCTGTATATTATATAAATGATCATTTTTATGTGGCTTTATTTTAGTTATTACTAATAAATAATAAAATATGTAATTATATAGCATTAAAAACAATATCGTTCATTAACTATTTAAAACTAGATTTATTAATTATTTCAAAACACAAATATATGTAATAAAATAGAAAAAGACAAAGAATACTAAAAACTACTTTTATAAATTATATTTATCATGATTTTTTAGTTAGAATTTGATCTTAATAATACATTAATTAAACATGAAATAGACAAAGAATCATAAAAAAATAGGTTAATTAATAACTTTATGTCATTATAAATAAACTGAAAAATTGAGGGATATTTTATTTTTATATTTCTCTACAGATACGGTATCGCAAACTATCACTGCATGTTTTCCTAAACCGAAGTTTAAATCAAATTCTATTCTAATCTAAAAATACGACTACAGCTTTTACCAAAAATGATTTAGGTTTTTGACTATCGAACGATAATCAATAAATTACGAATTGCCAAACGGTCACCGAATCTTATATACATGTTAACCATCGATATCTTTTAATTAACAACACTACAAGAAAACTAAACCATTACTAGGAAAATTTACTAGGAAAACATTTCCTCGTAAAAATACTACTAGTTTACTTCGACTTTACGAGGAAACATCTTTTCCTCGTAAGGTTCTCGTAAACTTACGAGAAAAGCCTTTCCTCGTAAAGTGGAAGTAAATTTACGAGGCTCTTACGAGGAAAATATTATTTTCCTCGTAAAGGCATAGTAGGACGTTTCCTCGTAAAGTTCTAGTAATACTTTACTACGAAATTAGGAGGAAACGTTTTTTTACTACGAAATTAAGAGGAAATGGATAGAAAATACAGAATATTAATCAAAAACGTGTTTTGTAC
>CAKOAT010186266.1:399588-447253 GCA_932364175.1 Eruca vesicaria subsp. sativa | reverse complement strand
TACGACCTTACGAGGAAGTTTTTACTACGAGCTTACGAGGAAAGCTTACTAGGACCTTACGAGGAAAATATTACCACGCCTTTACGAGGAAAG
This sequence comes from Eruca vesicaria subsp. sativa, assembly GCA_932364175.1. NCBI lineage: Eukaryota > Viridiplantae > Streptophyta > Magnoliopsida > Brassicales > Brassicaceae > Eruca > Eruca vesicaria. The sequence continues at coordinate 447,160 of CAKOAT010186266.1, read as the reverse complement.
CTTTCCTCGTAAATTCGCTACAACCTTACGAGGAAAATGTCTTTACGATGAACGTGTTTCGAGGAAACGCGTTTCCTCGTAAGTTCCTAGTAAAAGGCCATTTACTTGGAACTAACGAGGAAAACCCGTCCTAGTAATGGACGAGTTTTCTTGTAGTGCAAATCTAGGTTAATATTAAATCCGTTTATGTTGGATTAAGAAGATAAGTAAACAACAAATTTGAATTGTGATGACTACTACTGAGAATCTTGACAAACAAACATATTAAAAATGGTCCCTATATATATATATATTAGAAAGTGTGGTCCCTTAAATAGGTGATAGCAAAGTTAAAGGAGGTTGCATTGATGTTTATAGAAGAAAACTCCAGAAATGTAAACTGGATCTTCCTTAATTAGTATGAGACTGGAGAGACAATGTCATCGCATTGGCTTCTTTATCTCTTCTCCGTTTTGTTTGTTTTAAGCACATTTTTATAAAGAATATCGTCCTTTCTCTTCTTTGTTTTTAGTTTTGTTTAAGTTATAAGGACATTATAATGTAGATTGTACTGTGACCAGACCCTAACATTTCATGTGATTTGTATTGGCCACATTCACTTAAATATAATCATGTCATGGTCCAGTCTTCCCTTACATTTATGAATCTACATTGTACAATCGTATCACTTTAATTACATGTGACATGTGCTCTATATATGGGTTAAGTTTTATTGAACTTTCACTACTAGCTTAAATTTTTTTACTTTATGTACATACAATCTAAGGAAGGATAATTACACGTATCCGTATGAGTGAAACCAATATGGTATTGTCAACAAATTTGCAAATTATAAACGTCAGACGTTACCATTATTAATTTTATCAGTAAATAATCATACGAGTTATTCCCATACGTACAACGGTCACTGTGATCCCCTATTACAAACTATTACTAATTATTGTGTAACTTATCTGTAAAATGGGGGGAAAGAACATATCGTACTTGTTTAATGGTTAGTGGATGGTATTAATGTGGGAGAAAAGAAGTCAAATGAAAGTTAAGGATAAAATTTGAAAGGAGGGTCAAGACGTCATGGTTTGAAACATGAGAGTCACGGTTGTAGATCCCCTCGTTGTTCGGTAACACCGCCATGGAGTTTGTGTACGAATCTTATTGTAGTTTGAGCTTTTCAGTAGTTTTTAAATTACATTTTTTTGAGGAACATTATTCTAGTATATACAAGTAGTGCTATTGTTGTGAGTCTTACACAGATTGTAACTATGCAATATATAATTGTTTGTTGAATACTCTCCATTACATATCGTTATCATCGTAGGTTTTAATCTCTATATTGTGAAACAAGACTTCAAATAGTTTTCAAAATGGTACACTAGAAAATAGTGTGAAATAACCTCCAGAATATGCGAGTTCTTCTAGACTATGGTCTTGTTTATTTGATCACGATTGTTACAGGTGATATTGATAGTGATAACGATGAGTAATTAATATATATATCATCACCATTTGTCTAGCTGTAAAAATGTTTACTCTATATAATCTCTTTTATTGACAAAGTGCTCAAACTTTTCTATGTGATTTAAATAATCTTTAGCCACCATAAACGTCTTCAATAGCAAAAGAAGATTTCGATATTCTTGATTAACAAATAAAAGATATATAGTCTATCTCTTGTCAACAGTTACTATGATAAAATTCTCTTTTTGTCGATTCATCATAACTTTTTACACTGGTACAAACATCACAGTTCAACAATAGGTTTTAGCATGTTTAGATCATAACTTATAATCATTGATGAGATATTTATAGTTTTGCTATTTTTCATAATTAATAAAATGGTTTAAATCGTTCTTGATAGTTCTACATAATATAAAGTTCATTATATAATTTATGGTAGCGAGTTCAGTTGTGTACATCATATAGTATTAGAAATAATAATGAAAAATAATAGATTTAAAAAAAAACAATTCGACCTAACTTCTTACATGCTTTGTAGTATATAGTGACGTTATGTGGCTTTCACTTTCAAATTACAAAGTGTACAGAGTATGCATGAAAGCTTCTCCCTCCAAAAACTAAACAACAATAATTACTTCTTGAATTTTTGGAGCAAAAAACTACAATAAAAGTATATTCTGCATTTCTGCTACATACGATTGGACAAGCTTCTTCTTCCTCTAGAAAATAGCTTGATATGTCTTTTTCCAACAGATATACATAGACACTAAAATCTTAGAATCTATATAAATTAAAATATACACATGCAATATGTTACATTGTGTGATATCGACAGAATAACAATTAAGCGTATATTTATATTTCAGAGAAGCCAAACCCAGCAGGCCCCCACTATTTTGCCACTTTCTAACCAAAAACATTATTCTTATTGTAATCTCATAGACCAGAGCCATTTGTTCATCATTTTGATTTTCAAAAAATTAATTGATTTTACATTTGACAAACTTTCTCCAGTTTTAAAAAGCCTACGAGACCACAAAAATAGCTGGAGAAAGAGAAAGACACCTAACCTATGGAAATGTATACAAACAGAGATAGTATTATTTGTTTATACGGTCTCGTGGATCCACTTTCTCTCAATGATATACTATTTTAACATTAATCTTTATATAAAAACCATTTCCCCCACTCCATACTTCTCCTCCTTCCTCCTCAAGTCACAAACCAATCCAACATACAGACAACAGAGCCAAGTCCTTAAACCATAAAAAAAAAATGGGAAGAGATTGGTCTTGGCTCGGTGGAGGGAAGAAGAAACCTTCAAGCAAGTCAAAGAAAGACATCAATACAACGCCACCGCCACCGCCACCACCGCCTCCGTCTTCATCTCCAGCCGGCAATGCTGCAACGGCGGCCGGATGCATGAGTGCTGTTTTTAACATATTTGATTTACAACATTTACAGTTTCCCATTAACCACCACCATCTTCATCTTCCCAAAGGTACCAATCTTTTTATTATCACTCTTCACTTCTCAGTCTCTACAAATATTTAACTTGATTCTCTATTAAAAACCATTTTCAGGGGTTGATGCGCCGAGAAACAGCTTGGAAACAACGGAGGAGGAGGAGGAAACTCCATATTCACCGGCAAGAAAAGATGGAAATTTAAATATCTCTGTAAGTAAACTAAAATTTAAAAAGAACACTCTGTTTAGTTTATCTTCTTGGGTTCCACAAAAGTCTCCTCCTTTTTTTTTCTAATACTCATGACCCTAATCATAACTTAACTTGCAGATGGGTTTTAAAATCAAGACCAAACCACAAGCAAGATCATCATCATCATCATCCCCACTTGCAGCCACTGAATCTTACTCTCCGAGTGTAAAGACACCAACTTTGGTCGCTAGACTGATGGGTCTTGATCTTGTTCCGGAAAACTACAAATCATCTCCTACTCCATCTTCTTCTTCTTCTTCCTTTGATCTCAAGACAACAACAAGATCTTCTTCACACACCAACAAACACAGACACTACTCTCTCCAAAGAAACTCTGTCGACGGAGGCACACGATCTCTTCCCGAGACACCGAGGATCTCACTCGGAAGGAGATCAGTCGACTGCTACGAACACAAACGTTCTTCACTTCATCTACGCGACAACAACAACAACACGTCGTCTGAGAGAGAGTCTAATGTCAGGCTCACGAAGGTCAAAGAGATGAAGATACATGAAGATAAAGAGAACCGAAGCCCACGAGATTACGCTAGACAGATAGTGATGCAGCTGAAGGAGAACGTTACCCGGAGAAGAAGAATGGGAACTGATCTCACCAACAAAGAACAACAACAACAACAACCAAGAGAGTCCCATGAACCCAAGAAAGCTTCTAAAACCACAATCACCACACAGAATAACACACCATCATCCCCAAGATTAGGTCTAACAACAACAGTCTCATCACCTCATACAAACAACTTTCCTCCCAAGACTCAGGAGCCACCAGCACCAAAGACTCAAGACAAGACCAGACTACAAACAATGAAAGAAGAGCCACATGGATACAAAAAACAGAGCAAGTCAGTAAAGAAACAAGACAACTTCAAGTCTAGACTAGTGAAGGAGGAGCCTTTTGTTAGATCACCAGCAACAAGTACCAACAGCAACATTCTTATTCAAGGAGACAAGTCTTCTCTCTCCATTAACAATCTCCTCAGCTCCAAAACTGTTCCCTCTCTTCACACAATCATCAAGAAGAAAGATTCATCATCATCATCATCACCTCACAAACAGGTGATTACATCAACCAATCCCTCTCTCCATATCACATTTAATCTTTTCATTTTTCATTTTTTAAAAAAATTATTTGCAGTCAAACATTAAAGTGGACACGTCATCATCATCACAACCATCGAGAAACAGAGTCTCATCAAGAAACAGAGCAATAACAGAGCTCCCTAGTAATCAGAGCCAATCATTAGAATACATCACAAGAACCCTAAGACGAACCGGAATCGACAGAGAAACACCGATCTCATACGCGAAATGGTTCTCTCCTTCACATCCGCTAGATCCATCGATCTTCTACTTCCTCGAGCATTTCGCGATCTCTAGACCTAGAAACTCGCCGGAAGGCTTATCTCTCCGATGCAATCGGAAGCTACTGTTCCACTTAATCGACGAGATCCTCGCCGATGTCTTGAAACCGATCATCGACTCGAAACCGTGGATTCGCCGTTATCCGATCCGATCTCTGAGAGGATCGGAGCTGATCGGAGAATTGAATCGGAGGATCGAGAGGTTTCCGTTGGCGGAGTGTTTGGTTCTGGAAGATATCGATTCTCTAGTGGCCGGAGACTTCCCGGAGACGACGACGGAGACGGTTTTCGAGGAGGAAGGGGAAGGGATCGTCGCGGAGATCGAGAGAGGGATCATCGAGGAGCTCGTGAACGAAACGACGACGGTTTGTTACGACACGTGGATCGGAACGGCGCCGTTTCGGGGGAACGGTGATGTCAGTGGCACGTGGGGGGTTCACGTGACGGGAAAGATGGGTCCCACCACGACTCGTCCGCTTTGCTTTGCGAAAGGAGGTTGAGGGATCCACGTGGATAGAAAAGTATTTCCACATGGCTGATGTTTATTGGGCTTTTTCTTTTGTACAGTTGTGTTTTTATTATTTTTTTGAAATACTTTTGTAGCCGTTATATATATATAACTAAAAATTAGAATAATGTTTTTTTTTTTTTTTGAAATGTGGTATGGTGCTAGTTAGATTAGATCTGTCAATGTTCAGATGTTTTGTCCCCCGTGTATTCCAACATCCCATGGGGTTTGCATATGCTATTGTGGACTGATGAATAGTATCATTCATGTGTGTTTTGAATATTTTTTTTGTTTTTTTTGGGCAAGAGTTTTATCTTTCTTTTGTAATGGGAACTTTTGTATAGAAAATGTTTCGATTTATTCACTCAAGGGGTCTAGGATCAATATTTGAAATCATATCATAGCTAGATTCGGATAGTCGTATAAGTTTGGAAATATAATATACAAATATTTTTAAAGAAGCCTATACTATTTAAGGGTCTTCTTACTCTTGCAACAAGATAAACTTTGTTTGTTGTTTTTTTCTTTTTGACTGAGAAACTTTGTTTGTTATTTGAATATTTTTTTTGTCAAATTAGCCTTATGTGTTACTTCGAAACTGGTGTTTACAGTTTTACATGACATTAAATTTTAACATTGTATTTGTATAGTATATTAGAACCCATTTTTGTTTAGTTTTTGAGATACCTATTTTTTACAGACTGAATATAATCAAAAGTTTCAGTCTGTTCTGCATATAAAGTCGTTTGTCGTAATCTTATAAGTAACTTTGTTGATAATTTATCATGATGTAGATAGAACTAGATCGTGGGCTCATGTACTGCATGTACTGGAGCCAGTTACATTTCTTGTGTCATGCGAACAAACAAAATATAAAATATATTGGACATGCTTTTTTCTACTGAAACCAAAGATATTTACTTTCACAAACCACATACAATATAAACGAAACAGTTAAAACATATATAAACCTAAAAGATCATTCAGAAATTATTATATAGTTACCAATTTACGAATTATGTGCTATTATCTGTTCTCATAAAAAAAAATCGGCGCTATTAGTCCTGTTTTTATTTTTTATCAAAGGAAAAAAAAAGAAACAAACATGGAGCACACAACAGTTAAAGGTTTCAAGCTCTCTGACGATGTGACACAGCTCTACTTTATACAGAAAGAATTATTCACTCCATGAGAAATATAACATTATAGTTATGGTGATGTGACAAGATTCTCACACTTTTTTAATTAAATAGTATATGACAGCACTATAATTAAGTATCTTTTTTATAACTGTTTTATTTTAGCATCTTGATGGAGCGTTGAATTAGAAATAGAAGTATATGGTACATGGTACTCTTTGTATATAGTTTGATTGTTTGTTTATTATTCGACTTATCTCATTTTCTCGAGCTCATGTATCCTAATTTGTTTGTTAAACCTATTGAAAGTTTTGTAACTATAGAGGGTAAAATCAAGAAAAAATAAGTTAATATTACCATATACAGGATACAGCCATGAAGCAACAACTTTTCAAAAGCCTTTGACGATTATGACGTTGACGATGAGTACAAAAACGTACGTATATTTCAAGAGGAATCTCATGTATCCTTTGTTATCATGTTATGAGAGTTTGTGCATCACAGAGAACTTAAATAATTCTGACGAGTGTCCAAAACAATTATAATAAAGGAGCGTAAAAATAATATTTAATACATGTCTTTTCAGGGGGGAAAAGAAAAGTGAAAAGGAGAAGAGAACCTTGTAAAGTAGTAAAAAGACAACACGAAAGATAGATTTTGCATGGACCCGAGACATTTACGTGAAGATTAAAGCTACATCTGTCGTAATGAAGACACTACTCATGCAGATTATAATTCACAGCGTATAGTTTCTTATATCCATTTTTTTGTTAATGTTATAACAAATCTACTTCGATCAGACATACAAACTCCATTGTGGAACTTTAATCACACGGAATTTGTATGACTGTTACAAACCCCATATTATCATCACAAACATCAGCACTGAAAATACTACCCAACCAAAACTAATTCAAAAATAATCAAACATATCGAACTATATAATTATAACATTATTATTTGTTACTTCATCATATCTAGTCATATTCAACTATTTTCAAGATAATAAATTTCAACAGTAAAAATCAAAAGTGATGTGACTCAGTCTCTAAACGTGTTTTTTTTTTTGAACTGTCTCTAAACGTCATGAAACATCCAAAATCTTACATCTATCATCCATGAATGAAATTATGCTCAAAGGGTGTTACCAACACATCAAATGACTTTTTATTCGTATATTTGTGTCTTTATACATATTTCTCCCATATGAACATATGTATCTTAATAAAAATCAGATGGCAAAAAATAAATAAAAATATGTATTTTTTTTAACATACAGTATTATACTTGTCATTGCTGGTGTGTCGATTGTCCCACTAATTTTTTTGTTTTTTTTTATAATTATCCAACTAAACTGTCGACCGTTGGGCGGGAAATTCAAAATAAGCAGCAAAAATATAAGATAGAGAGCAAAGTCACATGGGTGATGATTTTTAATAATATGATCTACATTTGCTAACTGTTGTATAAATTCAACATAATGATAGGGTTGACCAAAATCTATTTAATGATGTTCCTATAAAATATTTTTTCCATATACAATAGTTAACCGCTTTGCATCTTTTCTTGCAGATATTAATTGACTCATTTGACTGCCCAGTTTATGGAGACTAATAGATATATATATATATATATATATATATATATGTATATGAAAATATTCAGATATATTTAGTGAATTATATTTTAAGTAAGTTACATAATATAGTCAGATGATAAAGGGTTATTCTTCTACGTTTTGCATATTTACCTGTTATTCGTACGTTCGTACATGTTACATATCATGAACGTCGATGTAAACTCATTGTAAAACTTTACCACGATTAAACTTGGACTTCTATGTAAACTCGTTGTTAAGTTTACTCGACTTCGACTTCGAAACTTTACAACTATTTTGTAACGAATAGTTTACGAGCCTTTTACAACGAAATTATAATTTAATTAAAGACGGGCTTACGAAGAAATATTGAACATGAGTTTACGATGAAACTTGTTCGTTGTAAGTTTACGGACTTTATTAGGTCTGGGCGGATTGGATATTCAGATTTTTAAAAGTATTTGTGATTTGTTTTGTATGTTATGGATATCTATTTTTTCGTTTTGTTTTACTTTAGACAAATACGAATATATAGAAAAACAAATAGATATTTGCGGATATTAATTACGAATACTTACGGATATCTAATTCGTTTTGATTAATACAAATAATCTTAAAAATTTGATAAAAATTTGTTTTGTAAAATATTTTTTGCATAATATATAAAATAAAGATTAAAAATAGTGAATCTATATATTTTATAAGTTTTTTATATTTAGTTAACAATCATAATAATACAAAAACTAAGAACAAAATTACAATTGTCAATACTTTATATAAGTAATAATGTGAATAAAATTTGTCAATGGGAAAATCTCTCAAATATATATTTTTAAGTTTTTTAATCACAAAATAGACTTCAAAAACTAAAATGACCAAAATAGCATTTTTAATTTTGAAAATTTTATTGTTTTTAAATTTAAAATCCTATCTCCAAAACTTCACTCCTCAATTCTAAACAAAAAAGTCTAGGATTAGTTAACCCAAATGGTATAAGTGTATATATACTTATTCTTGATAAAACATTTACGTCTATTTTGGTCACTTTTTTTTTGAAAGTCTATATTTGTAAAAAGAAAAATTAGGTTTATCCTAGGAAAATTTCTCTTTGTCAAATCATATATTAGAATAATATTATAATTTTCTACATTTAAAACTTTAAATATAATCAAGATATACATGTTTTTATATAAAGTTGGATCAGAGTTGGATATTCACTTCCTAAAATTTTAATATTTGTGATTTGCTTTAATTTTTATAGATATTAATTTTTAGTATTTGATTTGCTTCGTAAATTTATGGATATCCGGAATTTCCGAATCAAATCGAAATGAATAATGCATAGAATCAAATTTAACAGATAAAATGCCTAACCTTAGACTTTATGATGATTTATCTGTTCCAAAGGGTGCTTTATGACGATTGATGTATTGTTATTAATTATAACGTCCCGATCGTCCACGGTTAATGGGTCATCCATGCCCACTTTCTTGGCCAATGGGCTCTATCTCGTTCCAACGGTTGGTTTGTTAATTTTTCCACGACTCAAAATCATTGTTTACTGACTCTGTAAGCACCACCCGACATTTTCCCGTGCTTTGGTCTCACTCACACGGTATCGCAAATCACTTTCTGATAGATTACCTATCCTTTCACTACTCCAACACGCTTAACTCTAGAGTTTTAAACGGATGTGTGACGAAAAAGATAAATCAGTTTTGGTGACATGGATAATCAAATCAATTCTCTTCAGCATTTTCCACATATCACAACTCAAGATGTTACAATCCAGCCCATCTCAAAGAACACAACATTCTCATTACATTCCACGACAGATCTCAAGACATCGCTCGGATCAGAATCGAGATGAATAAGCAGTTCTAATACCACTTATAACACACCAAAGATTCAAAATCATACCACCCGACTTTTCCCTATACTTTAGTCTCACTCGCATGGTATCACGAATCACTTTCCGATAGATCATCTATCCTTTCACTATTCTAGCCTCAGCACGCTTAACTCTGAGGTTTTAACGAATGTGTGATAAAAAAATAAGTCAATTTTGGTAGTATAAATAATCAAATCGATTCTCTTAAATATTCTTTCATATCACAGTTCAGAACGTTACATTAACACTGTTGTAAAATGTCATTGTATATATTCATCCTCATAGATGGTATGTTTTTTTGTAGTGTTTAAAGTATTTCTTTTAGAAAAGATTGTATATTGGTATAAATATAAAGAAATTGACTTGTTTGTTTACACGTACTAGTGCAGATGTATTGAGAAACAAGATATAATTCTTGTGAACCAAATGATATATGGATCAGTAAAATCCGATTATGAAGTGAAACCCCTAAAATTTATAAAATCCAAACCAAAAAGATATTTTATAAATTTAGTATACTAACTTATTTTAAAACTAAAACCAATATATAAGTATATGTATATATTCATGTAAAAAGTAAAAATATATATAAAAATACAATAAAATCTTGAGTGTAGTCCAGAAAAATCCCTAGTTTATAAATCATATTATGATAAGATTAGATGACTTAAATATATATATATATATATATCATAAGATTTAAATAAGTTATATTTCTAATTGAGTTAGGTCTAAGTCTTAAATATATATATACAACTCTTTTGTAAGTCATTAAATTACAACACAATATATTTATATTCTCTAAAGGCATCTCCAATTTATAATACTAATTTGGTGTTAAAATAACACTATTTTAATATAATTTTAACTCTAGAAAGAAATTTATTTCCAACCATAACACCAAACTTCACACTTAAATAATTTTATAATATTGTATGTATTTGTTTTCTTATTTTCTGTTTATTTAATTGTAGATTTTATTAATAAAATAAGTGAATAATGTTTTAATGGGGTGTACAATTTACTACATATTATGTTGATGAAAGTTGAATGATATTTACAAATAATGACATTTTCAATTTATAAAAAAAAAATTCTATTGATATTTTTCAATTACAGAAGCCGTACTGTTCCCTTAAAATTTTCTACTTCTTTCATATTTTTTATTGCTAAATACTTTTATGAAAGGAATGCAGGCGACCCTTTTAAGAAAAGAGAATAGTTTAGTTTTTTTGTACCAGTTTAATTACTAAAATATTTTTTTGTGAAAGATTACTAAAATATTACTTATATTATTATAAGTGCATATTAGACTTTTGGTTATAAGAATCCAAAGGAAAACCGAAAAAGATTTACAGAAAATCAAGAAAAGGTGTAAAGTTAGAAAGCAGACGTAAAGTCGTGGAAGTTGCATGGCTCCCCTAACCTATGTAAGTACGAGAATGTACTTCATAAATATATTTTGATAAGGAACTCAATAAATTTTCGATAGATGTGCACAACTTTTTTTTGGGTGCAAAGATGTGCACAACTTAATAATACTGTATGTGATTTTCTGTTGGGGATGATACCTGACTCAATAAACCTTAAGATTGCGTAAAGATATGATGATATTGATATATGATACATTATTAATATCTAATCTCTAATCGATATATACTTTGTATAGGGGATGAATTACTGCTGCAAAAAAGAAGTATACACAGCTATAAAACACGTTACCCAAGGGTTTCAAAATGCATGTATAATATGGTCTCTATTCGAGCCATCTTCCACGAAACTCCAATGTTCTCTATTCGAGCTCTAATATCCTCAAATTCCATACATAGATATCTTTGACTCAAGTGGGTAGACATAGCGCGAACATCATCTATAATTAAGACCAGAGTTTTCTGTAATCTGAAAACGCTGAACACCGTTGTTTTTAGACAATTTTCATATTATAAAATTGCTCGACCAAGTGATGCAATCAAAACAGATATATGGTTGGTGTAAGATAAATATATAATAAAATACATATATATATATAGCGGTCAGATATAATTAGTGAGTTCTTCTACTACCAGACTGATCTCTGATTACCAATGACAATCTTATTATAAAGTATATTAATATAATGTAAAATATATTTAGCAGAAGCAACGGCCGAAAGTGAGTTTTCAAAATTCAAAACAGCAGACTAAGCAGCTAACTGTGAGTGTTGTCAAAAGAAAGCTGATAACCGTGAGCTGATGCATTTGTCTCCTATATAGTAGAGTATATTAATATATTGTTTAAAAGTAACATAATTCTATCTACATCTTATATTCTTATTATTACCTAATATAAGCAGTAGTTGCAACTAAGACAGTTGGGTTGTTGGTTGTAAACCAAATCAGCCAAGAAAGACTAATTTAATTCATGGGCCTTTATTGGTCTGAAAGCCCATAACGTGATGAATAAAATACTTTTGCGTAACCCCTCATTATTGATGGCATTGAGCCGTTTCCATATTCTACAGTCGAGGGAGGCTAAAAACCTTTATTCGACATTTTTTTATATTAACGCTAAAGGATGAAGAGAGCCATGTATCTTCGGAGACGGTTTCTAACTGCTCTCAAAATCCATTAGTTAGATTCTTCAACGTCAATTATGACTTTTGTGTGTTCTTTCGAACGCAGGTTCTAGGACTACAAGTGAATACTTTCTACGAGTTTCTTCTCTCCTTAGCTATCTCTATATTTAGTTATGTTTTAATTATGTTAGATGTTTATCAGTTTGTCGTCGAATATCCCTCTGATTGTAACCAACTTACCTTATCGAACATCTGATTTTAATATAAGCATTTGTTGTTCAAACAAAAAACACTAAAGGATAATGACAAAATTCCTCAAATATCACCTCATCAATTTTAAAAGTTTTCAACTATTTTTTAGTTAAAATTTCTCAACTAATCTTCTACTTCCTCCGTTTCTTTTTATAAGTAGTTTTATTTGAATGCACGAATATTAAGAATAATTTATTATTGTTTATAAAGTAACACTTGATATATTAAATTAAATGTAATTAAATCAATCATAAAATATGTCAGTATTATTTGATTGGACATACCATATTCAGTAAATGTAAAAGTTGCCTAGAAATTTAAAAATTACTTGTATTTCGAAACAAGAACAATTCTCTAAAAACTACTTTTAAAAAGAAACGGAGGGAGTATAATAAACGAAACCATTATCTGATACCTGAAGAGTTTTTCCATTAATATTCCCTTTGAAAAAATCGTTTACTATTCGGAATGTTAAGTTCAAACCTGCATCCTTCATACCTCATGATTGATTCAAGAATTCTGAATATAGGTATTATTCTCTTATTAATTATGTAGGGATTACAATCATAAGATGATATCACAAATCATTACCTCACAATTCACTGATTAAGGATTTGATTACAAGTAAATATATAGTATAAGGTCATTTGCAGTGTTTCTCTGGCAAGCCTATGAATAAATCAGTTTGTACTTCCAAATTCAGATCAACAACTCTGAATTTCTCTTCATGATTAGTCGATCCTCTCCATGGTTCCATATCAGTCTGTTCATAAATATATAAGGGATTTCATGAACCGCACAAAATCACATTTGTATACACGACGTCTCTGTAAGGGTGATGAAATTAAATATCATATTGAAAAATTAGATGATCTTTAGATAATACGTTCAGCATTATAATACATCAGCAATTTATAATATATGTACATTATTTAAGATGGACTAGCATCAATAGACAGATGTCAAAACATAGTAACCGGATATAGAGATGAATTACCTTCTGATGTAACTGGACGTTCTCTTCTAACAGTTGTTTCTCCTGAAACGAAGCCACAATTTCTAACCATTTATTGCAATGCACATAAAATATATATATACCCAGGGATATATACAGTCATTATGATCATATTATATGGTTTTGTACCTTTGCTTTTAGCTTCTCCAACTCCTCCCTGAACAACTGAGCCTAAAAACGTTCCAGTTACTTTCATTTCCACAATAAAAACACTAAAATAGAAATTACACATATATATTGATTATAGTAAACTGATTGAGATATGTCACCAAACCACTGCAACATATATATATATTTGCATTTTAGCATCATCATAGTTACCAAGATAGTGATGAGGTATATACCTTTCTTGCTCGGACCTTTCCCAAACTTCTTTGGAGTTGACTATCAATTTCTTGAAGCTCTTCTACAGAACAAGAAGCAAGTCCCTCACCCAATAGCTTCCTACACACACGTAAAAGTGGTTAATGACTGCATAATTTTTTAAAACTTCATAATACCTTTATTTGATATCAAAGACAAATATTTTTTGGATACTTCCACCACTGCAGATTGCAACTTACATGTATAATAAGTATTTTCTAAAGAAAGTTATATTTCTCAGAAAATTCAGACTGATAGTGAAATTTTCTACCATCAGCTATATATCTGTTAATTTAACTTCAATAGTAATATATATTGGCAATTAGTTTCGATTGGTTCTAAAACAATTGTTACGGTTGCGTTTACATTATTTTAATTTAAAAAATTGCAGTTTTTATTTAAAACATTTTCAGTTTTTCACTAAATATTTTTTTGCAAACAATATAAATAAACTTTTAATACAAACAAAGGGGTTTTTCTTTCTTTCTGTTTGCTTCTGGTGTCTGAGTTTATTAAATTTGGTTTAACATGTTAAGACAATGGGTTCATTCAGAAATTACCTTTTATAATGTAAACGTAAACGTAAATGCAAATAAACAATAAAAAGTGTGGTAATAACAAAATTAAAGGAGAAAGGCTAAGGCATGATACCGCTTCTGAAACTCAAGGAGTTCAATCTTTGCGATCATGTGGCTTGCTTCTTGCTTCAGTTGCTACATTATGCTCATAGAATGAAATCATATAGGATGCAAAAGAAATAAAAAACCAAGATATAATCCTTGTATATGGCCAGAATTGCTTAACGATCTTTGTGACCGTCATCCTATATGTATATATATACACTGTTGACAATCATCCTTAATTTTTGAAAAACAAATTGCATCAGTTTTCTACATTGTAAGTAAAGCTGATATATATATATATCTCCGGATTTGATTTGCTAGGCCATGAAAAGTCAAGAAAGAATCAACACCGTGAAATTATGTATATTAGGACATCAGCCTAAAGATACCATGTAAAATACTTCTTATAATGGTAAAAATCATTTAGACCGAAAACAAAAAATGTTTGGCAACAAACCTGGATGTAAATTTCTGAGTTGTGGTTGCTGGTTTCATGATCTTTTGTGTACTTGCGGTAACGTTCGATCGTCTTCTGCATGCTGATGATCAAAACATAGGCAATAATCTTTTTTTAGAATTAATTAAAATTCCGAACCTATAATTTTTCGTTATTTCTTTCTTATGCCAGATCAAATCTACTACATTCAGATTTAAAGATAACACGTGTTCTAGCATAGCAACGTAACCTGAAAATCTACCTAGCTTATTTGATTTTCTGGTAAAGATTCACCTAACGCCACATCTCTTTCAAGTTAAGTTGTACTACACTGTCTTTTGCTTGTTGGTTGAAATAATATCTCTATAGGTAACTATTTAAACCCATGCCCTATGGATTCATCGTGCATTTCCTTATAAAATGTCTCCATGTATTGACCTCTAAATACTTTTGCAATTTATTTTGCCCAAAATCAAATAACTGATTCCCACTAATCCGTTTGTAAAATCAAATTAACAAAATAGATTATTAGCACAGAGAAAAAAACATCACAATCGTATCTAACTGGAACTATCTTTGACTACAGCACAAGCTTAGATTGGTTTCTTATTGAATATATATAACTCACAATCTACAAGTATATATAGAACTGCACACCTGAATCAAATGAAGAAGAGCACGCATAAATTAGTATGACTACGAAAAAAGATAGTACACAACCGAACTAGAGGCAAGAAAAAAAGTAAACTTGTTATATAAATTATCATTAAAATGGTTAAAATATATGTGCAACTTGGTACGGACCAGACTAAATAATCATCTAAATCACATTAAGAGCTAGTTCCGATGATGTTTTTCGTTCATATTTTCAAGAAGCTTTTTGAAACCCTAGGCACACACACTCACATATAAATCTACTCAGATAAAACAAATCAGGTAGATCAGAAAAATGAGCTTGTTAAGATTTCTAATCATGTGAAAATTAGATATATCGACAAAAAAAACTATATTAATCGTGGAAGAACGAAATCTTTAGGCTTAAGTACAAATATATACCGTGGTAACTTCAATCAATTACGATTCAGAAAAAATCAGACCACACACACATAACGTAAAAAGTCTAATTAACCCAAAAAGGTAAAATTAAGAAAGCTAAATTAAAGAATTACGAAGAAATTAAAGAAGACATACTCTGAGTTAGAGAACTCGAAAAGTCTTCCTGTTTGAGAGAAGATGATGAGAGAGATTTGAGCATCACAGAGTACAGAGAGCTCATAAGCTTTCTTCAACAAACCATTTCTTCTTTTTGAGAAAGTCACTTGTCTACTCGTCGCGTTTTCTATTTTCTTCATCTCTATCTTTCCTCTCACCATCTTTTCTTCCTTTGACTCTTTTTTGTTCAGTAGAGACAAGATCTGTAAAGATGGAAACCCTAAACCAGCCAATGGTTAGGTAAAATAACCAGAATAATAAAAGAGAGAGAGACAAAGAGAGATCTTACCGGAGTGAGAAGAAATGTCTTGAAATGAGAAGAGATATATTAAAGAAAGGGTTAATTTTAAATCAAGAATTTCTCAGCAGAAGATGATGAGAAAGATCTCTGGATGAGTTCAACGTTGAGGAGGAGAAGAGAGAAGGTGGAACTCAACAAAAATGGAAAGAGAAAAAGGTAATAGGGCTCACCTCTTTTGTCAGCAACCCTAGACTGATTTGTGAGAAAGGAAAGGCAGATTTCTTTGTTTTTCAATTTTATCTTTTTCTATGGGTCACAATAAATGATGTTATTCTTAATTTTTCTTCTTGATGATAATAACTAGTATATTTCTAATTCTGTCCATATCTTCTCCTCGCCACATAACGCAGGATAACTAGATGGCAATAACAGTATAATTGTTGCTTTTATTTCATTTAGTTATCTGGAAAACAACCTGCTTTAATTAAAGTCACATATTTGTCACCCCCAGAGAACATGACTAATATTCATATTTTTCCAAATAAAAATAAAAAATGTCGCCCAATGTATGCATAGCTTTATATCATAATTCAATACTAATATACAAACGACTTTTTAAGATTTTTTCTTCTTACAAGAACATTACGAACGGCTACATATAAGCATCTCCAATTTAAAAAAGAGAATTATTTCGTTTTTGCAACATCTATTGCATATGATGGCCAGCGATTTTTATTTGAAAAAAGTTTTTGTAAGTTTAAGTTAAATATCATCCCCTTTAAACATGAAAATATGAAATTGTCAACCAGTCTCGTTTATCCGGTCAATATAGTAATCAATGCCTCCCAAATTTGAGCACAAACTTTGCGATTATAGTATAAAGTTTACTATCGTCTAAATGTTTCAAAAATATAGTGTTTCAAAAAAAAGTACGAAGTTTACTATCGCCTAATGTTTTGATACTTTTCTAAAGAAATTTACTAGGGATTAACAGATAGTTTTAGATGTTTCTCGAGCAAACTACTTAAAACAAATTAATATTCGGAGCTCAAAACGACGGATTTAAAAAAGATCATAATATTGTAGTTGCGAACCAATTATAGCAATTCAACGTTTAATAAATAATTGAGAAGAAGACAACCATGACAGGCTCAAAATGTTACATTAGAATAATGGGCGTACGAAATATAACTATAAAAATAAATAAATATATATATATATACTAAGCATTTGAAAAGATCCTCAGGAAAACATATCCTTTAACCTTTTTTTTGTAACAACATATTCTTTTTCTTATTTTAGTAAGATTAAAGATTATGAAAGCTAAACGGATTTCAGAAGGTCTCCACTAAATAGGAAATTTTGGGAGAGAGAAACAGTGAGCTACTTTGAGCAAATATTACTAAAGAACTGTTTTTGGTTTGAACATTTAACTACATATATATGTCGTCATTTTTTTGCTTAACCATATGTCGTCATAACACGGCTTTAATTAAAAAGACCATAACAGAATTTATTATGATGTTAGAGCAGCTCCATCAATGATATCTCCTAGAATACTTTATCAAAAATTTTAAAATATAAAATTGAAAAAACAATTAAAGGTAAAAGAGAGGAACCCTTCTCAGCAGGGATATTATCTTTGACATTTTGGAATCTTTCTATCTATATAGCTTCTTTCCATTCGATATTTTTTTCACTAAATAAAAATATTAACTTTTTAAATTTTAAGAACTTTATATGTGATTTACCAATGAAACTGTTCTTCGTAAAATTGTTGTTTTCTTCAGATGTAATGTACCTGAGTAATCAAATATGACCCTTTTGCTTTACGAAAAGACCAGCGAACTCCATCTCATGTGACATTAGGCGACAACCATAAAAGATGTTTCTCCAAACAAATCGATGCCAAACTCCTTAACTTCTTTACTTACACCACCTTTATATAGTTTTCAGTTTCGTTGTTCTTACATTTTAAGTGTTTGAGTTACTGGACTCCTAAAATATGAAAATTGGATAGTTACGTGTAGTTATCGGAATGCTTTCATATTTTTATTGTTAAAACAGTAATTTATCAAAAATGATAAGTTAGGCTTGAACATTTCAGATATCGTTTGGGTTACTTTATTTTGGATTTTTTTTTTTCGTTTTAAAGATATATGATCCATTGGGTAATTAGGAAATTTGGTATGGTTGTCAGGTTTTCGGTCAAGGCAGCAAAATTAGAACGGAATAATATCCAAAATAAATTATGGCATGATTCAGTTCGGTTTCAATTTTTTTTTGATTAATATGAATTAGAAATAGGATAATTTGTATTTTGGATTAAATATTAAATTTTTTGGCATCTCAAATAGAAATATCGTATAATTAAGATAAATTTAAATATTTTGAATAAAAAATATTCGGGTAATTTATTTTTCCATGTGATTCGGTGATAAATAATGTTTTTAAGAAACATTTGATTATTTTAAAACTAAATACAATACTTATAAGTACATAGAATATATTATGAAAATTTGAGTATGTTTAGTTTTAGGTTCAATTCTGATTTGATTCGATTTTTTCACTTTTAAAGATATTGGATCCATTTGGATAATATATAGTATCAAAATCAAACCTCATTTTCTTGTTGGTTAGTATCGATATTCTGGTTTCTGATAATGTGCCCGGGCTCAGGATAAACAGTATAGAATAGAGCACCCCGAAAAGAAAGAGTATTGAAATGGTCATCGACATCATCGTACAGTGTAAGTGCTTTTATCACGTGTCTTGCACTTATTTGGTTTCACCTGTTCGATTACTGTCCTTCGTGAATTTAATAAACTGCTCTTATCCGTTTCATAATTTGCATGTACTTCGCTGTTTTAGTTTACAGATAAAAATTATGAAATGGTTGTTAGTAATATCGGTTGAACAAAAAAAAATTCTGTGATATAATCCTCTTAAAACGTTTTGGGAGATTGTAGCAAATTGTTATATCGAATGTTTGAATCTGTATCCAAAGGCCCATTTATGGGAAAGGTTTTCATCTGTCCTATAGATTAGTGTACCTTACTGAATTTAATATACTTCTCTTACCCATTATAGATTTTCTTAACACACAACTTCGCTGTTTTAGTTGACGGATAATAAATATCTGAAATGGGTTTCGTTTAAATATCCATATTTGTTCATTATAACCTTAATCTCTTAATTGAGATTCTTAGCTTCGATTAAAATAGTTTCTTAACTTTTCTAAGCTTTTAACTAAGAAAAATTAGGAATCGTCTATTATATAAGAGATATAAGATCTGTTTTTTAGCCGAAAATATTAATTTTTTTTTTAGTCAAATCTTAAAATAAAAATCCGACTCAGTAGTGGTCCTGACTTGCTAAGGACCAGAATTTTTTTTAGAAAAAAGGCCGGTAATGTCCCAACCATAGCTCGAATCCCATACTTCTAATGTTTTCTATCAGGACCGGGCTTACCCGACTAAAAGACCGGAGTTAATCATATGCCCTTATGTTCCTATGGTGACTACCAAAGGCATATTTAAACGAAAGGAACAAGGCCCTAAAATATTTCCGAAGCTTCCGGCATGGAGAGAAGGTTTAGGTTTGGCGGCGTTTTCTCAACATCTGTCCAAATCCGGTAGAAACTTACGAAGCATTCTCTTGAGGTCTTCTTCGCGATCATTCTGGTCGTCACTAGTCAATATTATTGTCATAAAATCTCCGAGTAAGTCTATTAGTTTTGCATTTTATTGATGTCGCAGACAGATCCATCCCGAAGTTTCGTTTGTTCTCAGGTGAGAGAAAAAATGAAGCATTAAAAGCTACAAGAAAATTTAGAATGTGACAAACATACTCGTTGCATGTAAAAAAAAAAAAAGTTCTTTTTTTTTTGAAGTATTTACCTTTTGATGATGCTATACTACTCATGTCTCTCTTTATTTTGCTTGATAATGAAGCCTTTCAAGTATGTTTTATAACCCACTAGGTTCGAATGTATGTCTCTCCTACTGAAACATTTTAATTTCATATTCATGGTTTCATATGCGGCGAGTGCTAGTATGATTTCCCCCCTGAATAAAAGTATCTGAGCTTTAATTTTAACTGAAGATTATTAATCTGCTTAATGATGATTGTTAAAGTGGAAGAATTTGGAATTAGAAAAAAAAACTGATGGTGGCATATACTTTTGAAGGGGTTATTCCATGAATGTGTTCTCTTGTGTTTTTTTTTCTTTAAAGAGCCAAAGTTATGAGAGTTATTTTTAATCATTACAAAGTCATCCAAGTATAATTCGTCGTTCTTGTTTTGCAGATTTTGAAGTGGTTTGCTTTGTCTCCCAAGTCGAGTGCTGCTCATGTTCCTTGCGTACTACGTCATGACTCATGAGACGTCCTAGGCTTAGGTTTTTTTTATATACATTTTGTTTCTCATATATTAAGAGATTGCCATCAAGAGCTGATGGGTGATAACATCTTGAAAGAAATTGACTGGTACAGCATCCAAATGATTGTTTTTTTTTAATAATCCCAAGCACAAAATCTCAAGAAACAAAAGACAACTTCGTCAAGCCCAAACAGCTATAAGAGACATCAAACCAGCCCCAAAAATAAGAGAAACACTGCAAGCTAACTGTATTTTCATACTACTCTGAGCTTTGTGGTTCAGAAATAGTGGAGCTACCAAATCAACAAGAGCCATGTAAATCAATATTCCAGCAGCTACAGCGTTAAGAAAACCAGACACTTTTAGTGCCATTGGACTATTCTCATTGTAAATCTCAGAAACTCCAATACCAATTCCAATCCCAGCTGGGGCTGTAAGTGCGAAAAACAACACCATAGTCCAAACTTTCTTAATTTCAAACTTTGCCTACACAAAAACATAAGTTGCTTATTTAATTAACATTCAGTTTTTTTTTTTGAAACACTCAGTTAATAGCAGGGCTGTCTAATAATGTGTGTAGGTGGAGCGGTCGAACAAGGCTCCAAATATAAAAATAAGAAAAAAATATAAAAATTTAAGAAATATATAGATAAATTATGATAATCTATGATAATCTATATATTTAAATTTTTTTTAAAAAAATATTAGATATATTACTAGATATAACTTATAATTTTTAAAGAAACATCAAACATAGTTATTAATTTTAAAACTTTTTCATTAAATCATAAATATATCATTAATTTTTTTTTTGAACAGGGTCTAAAATTTATTTGAGACGAACTTAGTTAATAGCATCATAAATATGAAAGAAATAAAATAATATGTTAAGATTACCTCAGAGATGCAACCACCAAGACCAAAACCTTCAAACAGTTGATGAAAAGTGATTGCTGCCAAGAGAGGCTTTATAGTGCTTACACTTGGAGATACTCCTAGAGATATTCCTATTATCACTGAGTGAACCACAATACCCAATTCCAGTATCTAACACCATAACAAAACCAAAAACAACATGTGATTAATTAGTACTTACTCAATTACTTTAGCAAAGTGCGTTTGTCTAAAAATCAAGAAGTAGTGATTTATTACCTGTGTTACAATCTTTTTCCTCAGATCATCTTGAGGAACAAGAGAAAAGCCATGAGAATGTCCTTCCGAGGCATGAGTATGAGCAGAGCCAATCTCCTTATCTCCATCGTTTCTCACCGGCAAGGTCTTAGCCTCATTCTCCACCCGAGACCTGTTCATATACCCTGAAGCAAAAGACTCAATCAACATGGTCAAGATCGCTCCAGCCATGGCGACAAGTCCCGTCACTGGAAAATCTCCCCATGGTGGCTCTTCACCAAGGCACGGACTCGTGAGACTCTCCGTGGCATCTGGAAGAATGTGGACAAAACCGGTTGCTAAGATTACTCCTGCGGCGAATGCCTTGACAAACATAAAGAAGTTGCTCTCTGACTTGAGACCGAAGATAGGTAAACACACTCCAAATATTCCGGCTAGTAAGATGGAGAAGAAGGCTCCGATCTTGTACTTAAGCACCGTTGCCTTCTCCGCAGCTGAGCTTCTTCCACTGGAGCTGCCGCATTCATTTTCTTCATCCGTGGCTGAGACAAGAAGAGGTAGAGTAACCAACAAGCAAACGAAAGCTAAGATTAGGGTTCTCGAGAAGCAACCCATCTTTGGCCCTTGTACACGTTAGGGTTTTTTAACTTTTTTTTCTCTTCCTTTGTGGGTTTGTAACAGTGAACAACTCAAGCTGCTTATTTATACAAAGATTTTTGTTTACAGAGGTTTATCTGAGGTATAAAACCTTGTTTGATAGGTTAGTAATATTAGGCCTTAAAGATGGTAATTCGTGTAATCTTGAAGAAACAATGTCAACATGAACAATTAAGAATGTTGTTTTCAAATTTTATTTGGAAAAGTTTCGGTTGATAGTAGAAGTTATTATTCGGAGATGACGACATATTTTGTCTAAGAATGTCGTTATGACTTATTAGTTTCTGGTCAAAAAAATGGAAAGAAATTGTATAACTCAGGCAGTTGGTATTTCATGCAGAATATTTATTTGACTATTTAATAGCCTAAGACAAACACCAATGGTGAAGTTTTCGACAGCCGTATCTAATCCACAAATAATACAATAATTTAATAGTGGAAACACCATATAACCTAGTAATCAAGGTTTAATTTTTTTTTTTTGATAAAAGGTTTTCATTTTTTTTATACCAGATTCGATTCTTTAAAGATGTAATTTTGTACAGACTATATGATGTAAACTTATTAGAAGTTTTAAAATGTTGCAAGTAATTTGTTGTGATCGAATGCTACAGAGAGAATCTGTCTATCAAAAGTGTAGTATATGATCGGGTGATTGTGGTCGAGTGGTAAAGAGATGGGATTGACACACTAACATGTTTTAGGTTCGATCCACTTATTGCGCAAAACTAAGTCACAATTATCCTGGTCACCAAACACGGATATAGACCTATGATTTAGGGCCCATTTGAATATCCGGAAAAAGGGTCTATCCGTGGGTTGTACCTCCCCTTTGAAATTAGTTTGGACCTCTCCATGGGTTTAGGATACCTCCAGGTTAATAAAAAAGATATGTAGTATATGTAAAAATGTTGGTCGATCAGAATGTTTTGAAGAGAACAATGTTTCAGATAGTTTATTATCATTTGTAAAAAATATTATATAAATTTATATTTAATATTAAAAGAGAAAATAGTTTAATATAATATTTTTCTCATTGAGATTATTTGTTTTAGATGATATTGAACCATTTAAATTATGTCCAACAGCTAAACAGTTTCTCAAAGTTCATTGGGGTTATTTTTAAGAATTTTATTTAACACTCTTTACCTTTTTATATTATTTTTATTAATTCTTAAAACATGAAAAGGTTCCGATTGGACATGTTTTAATTGGGAACTAGGATAAGATCTGCGCCTTGCGCGGGATGAAGCTATTATTTTTATTATGTTTTTTAAAATGAAACAATAGTTCGGTTTGATTCGAATTAGAGGTGTTCAATCCAGATATCGGATTTCGGTTCGGCTCGATTTTTTGGTATTTCGATCATTAAAATATAACTACTATTCTAAATCTATATGTACTTCAGTTTGATTTGGTTTATATACCATCGGTTTCCAGTTTCATCAATTTTATACCAAAAAACATAATTATTTAGTTTGAGATCATATTATATATTATACAAATATATAATATGATTAGAGTCATATTGTCACAGAGTCATTTATTAAAAAAATATTATATATTTAAATAAAATAATAAAAAACAAAAAAGGCTTCTATCATCTAATAAAATGATATCTAGAATTAATATCAAAACACTAAATTTTGAAAATAAAAATAAAAAACAAAACAGAAGCATGAAAGAAAAGTTTTTATATTCTTCCATATTTAGTGTTCATCAAACCAATATGTCTTCGATTGAACACAACTCTGTTTGTTCAAAGATAAAAAAAAAAAGTTGTAAAGAATTTCAACTAATTGTTGTCCATCAAATTTATAATCTTTACTTCAATTTAGTTACTGTTAAAAAAAACAAAAGATCAAAATAAGAAGTCTTAGTTGTAATAAATTGTTAGCTATTTACAAATTATAATTATAGTTCAACTCATGTAACAAATAGATATTCATGCGTCGTTATAAATATATACATATTTACATGTTTCAGTTTAATCGATTATAAATCAAAACATATCAAAATCCTATGGTTTTTATAAAATCACATCCATTCGGTTTGTATGGTATATACCAAAAATAACCATATTATCGATTGTTAATATCTTTTAAAAATATAAAATTAAAAAAAAAAGAACTAAGATATTTAAATCATTGATAACAAAAAAATTCAATGTGAAAAATTTAATAAGTTTATAATTTATAAATGTTCTTGAAAATTTATTGAAAATTTTGAAATTAAAATATTTATGTAATCTTATATGGTATATAGTTTAATCTGTATATATATATTTGTTTTATTATTGAATGATACTTTTTACTTATATGGTTTTAAAATCATGTATATCTTCTTATAATAAAATGTTAAACTATTGATCATTAATTTTTAACATAATAATTTTAATAGTTTAGTCATTTATTCTCGTTTCTTAAAATTCAAAATATAACCTATACGAAAAAATCTAAAGTTTAATTTTATAGCTAATTTGATTGTTTAATTTATTTTAATAATATAAAATTAAAGAAAAATGATGGAGATATATAAACTGTTATCAAATATTTATTATTAAAATCATTAAGTGTCATATATATATTAGTCATTTATGGTAATTCCGTAGTTTTTATATATGGAAATAAAATAAAATAGTAATTATATCTTAGGGAACAATCATTAAGTGTCATATATATATATATATATATATATATATATATATATATATATGAGTCATTTATGATAATTCCATAGGTTTTATTTATGGAAAGAAAATAGCATATCATATCATTATATCATATAGTTTGACTAACTAATGTATCTAGCAACCTATAAAAATCCAATGTGGACTTACTTATTTTTCAATTGAATCTAATTGACTACCTAATTGATTGACACCTATGCATTGGGGTCTCTTTTAATTAATACAAAATTGAGGTTACATCTTTTCAAATGTTCCTCGATTAATATATAGGGGATAAGTTGGAAAAAAATTCTGGAAAATTGTCATTTAGATCACCAATTTTCAAATCTGGTTGAAATAAATCACCAACTTTCTCATAAGCAAAAAAACACTATCGTTAGTCAAGCCATTTTAGTCACAAAATTTATTCGGCCATACCAATTTAGGCATATCGTTAGTCAACAGTTATAGTTGACTAACGGTAGGCCTAAAATGGCTTTCAAAGTTGATGTTTTTTTGGCACAAATATAAATCAATATCTTTTTTTACAAATTGGATATATTTTAAATATTGAAAATATTTTTATAACTGAAGCACTAATAAATAAAAGATCCAATAAAAATATAAATAAAACTCAATGTAAAATAATTAGTTAACATACATTAATTGGGTATCTTGGTTATAAAATGATAAGAATATTTTAATTACTTATGATTAATTTTTGTAAATATTTATATAATCCTATTTGAATTATGTTTTATAATTTTATTTTCAAAAGTTTGTTGATGAAATATTAATTCAACTATTGTTTCTTAAATGAAAAAGTTATCCATTAACGAATTATTCATGATTCTTTAAGTTTATAATAAAGATCTTCAAACAAATCTATATATTTTCTATAAAATTTTTACAAGAGGTTTTCTGCATTTAAAAAAAAAATAAGTTTCACTAAAATAGATAACTTTTTTTGTTATCCGATAACTCATTTTGTTTAAAAAATCAAGAATTGAAGTAATATTATACTAACAAATTTTTGACAGCAAAATTATAAAACATAATCCGTGTAGGATTATAAAAATATTTTTTAAAATTTAATCGTAAATAATTAACAAAATCATAATCATTTTAACTAAAATACTCAATTAAGGATATGTTAATTAATAATTTTACATTGAGTTATGTTTTTATTTTGAATGGAATTTATTTTTTTATTTACAATTTTATTTATCAGTGTTATAGTTATTAAAAGTTTCAATATTTAAAAGCCAATATTTTGAAGAATTGTTGATTTATATTTGTGCAAAAAAAACACCAACTTTACAAGTCATTATAGGCCTACCGTTAGTCAACTATAACTGTTGACTAACGGTATACCTAAATTGGTATGGTCGAAGAAAGTTTGTGATTAAAATGGCTTATTAACAAAAAAATGAGTGTTTTTGGCTTATGAAAAAGTTGGTGCTTTATTTCAACTAAATTTGAAAGTTGATGATTTAAATCACAATTTTCTCAAAAAAATTCTAACAGTTTCTGGTTAAATCCATAGATCAAATCCATCAATAGCATATACAGAGTATGTTACAATAAAAATAATAAAATGGTAGAAAGTCACATTTGATAAAACAAATTTATTGTAAAATAATAATTTATATTTGTTTAAGATATTTATAGGACTTTTTGCCAATAATCTATACTATTAAAGCAGAATCTCTACTAGGATTTTGCCCTTTCTTTTTTAAGTTATTTACATTGTTATGCCATTGACATTTAATTTTAATAGCTATATTATTTATTTAAACTAAACAACAGAATTTTTCCTATATTTTTGGTAATTAATACTATCCATAATTTATAAATAATATTAATTCTAAATTTATGTAAATAATATATTTCATTTAATTTAAATATTATTTTTCTTGATTAGTATTATTTAACAATCAAATTTGAATATATATATATATATATATGGAAATTAAAAATATTATTTACTATGTCATTTTTACTTTTTGAACCTTCAAAAATATTTTTAAAACTTATTATAAAATTAAATTTTACATCTAAAATAAACAGAAATAACTTTCATAAGTTATTAAAAACGAAAAAAGAAGTTATATTGTCATATCAATAAATTTTTCTTTTTCTATTATCATTATTTCATTTTTTCAAATGATTTAATAAAAAATTCATCAAAATATTAGATGTCACAGATTTTCAGTCTTATATAATATTGAAATGTATTAGTTATTTAATCAAAAAAAAAATTATTTTCAACGAATCATCTGATACCGGATCACGGGTTAATAGCGGGTTTTGAATTTTACAAAGTTTTATCTAATTTTAACTAACAAATTTTTATTAAATATGAACCGGATTAAACACATTTCGCTGGATTTATCGATTCAACCACAGTCTAAGTCGGATATGAGAACATTTCCTGGTAATTAAATATAATAGAACAAAACTTTTGAAACACTAATATAATAAATTTAAAACTATTTATTTTTAATAAATTATAAAATCAATCAAATTTTATCAAAATAGTAAAATTATATCCGCGCTTTTAAAGCGCGGGTCAAAATCTAGTTATTCTTAAAGTAAGTACACTAGGGAATATCTCACATTTTCATCGTTTAAGTAAATGAACTTAATAAGAAATATGAAAAAGGGACTCTCAACAAATTTAAGAGATTCAATGTACACTTGTAATTCAGTTAAAACTCAATTGGATTTAAAATATTTAAATGAATAAATCCTTAGTGTAGTTTATATTTTTTGAGAAACTTGTGCAGCTTCAGCCACTAAAAACATGCGCAATGGTAACATTTTGAAAGGACTCTTGCATTGCAATATCGGAAACAATTAAAAATAAGTGAAAATGAGAAAAGAGAAAAGATTCGAATTTTTCTCGGTATATTCTAATCTCTATACAAGCAATTCTAAGTACAGTTGTCATTTTAGTGGATAATATTTTTTAATTATCAAAATATTTACCAAGAAATTTAATAGAATAATTTAGAATTAAAAATGGTTTAAGAATATCTCCAATCCAAATATATTTTTACTTTAAAATAAAATAAAAGAGAATACGAAGTAAAAGACACTATAACCCGACTTCATTTATTATTCCATAATAAAATTTACTCCATAAATAAAATAATATATTTTTATTTGCTTATCTCCTCTATTAAAATAGAGTCACTATTTGTATCTAATACAAAGAAGTCATATAGGACCATTTGATTAATTACTTAGTAGGACATATTAAATTATTTAGGTTAATCAATCAAATATATATCATATATGCTGAAAATAATAGATTTATATTTTATTTTTAGTTATAACAGAATCGGTTGAGAGAAAATCTAACAAAATCTTACTAAAAGTTTAAAGATTTTTTTATAAAATAACATAATAATGAATTTCATAATTAATAATATCACTAGATTTAGACCCACGCAACCGCGCGGGTTTTGTTTTCATATATATATATATATATATATATATATATTAATGTATAATTATTTTCATTACTAATTCGAAATTTTATTCAAGTTATTAATTAGTGAAATATTTGTATAATGTTTTTATAGTTAAGATCTTACTAAAATCTTTCAACAGATTTTTTAAAAGAATTAATACATATTTATATTAAAATAAAAAGATATCACAGATATTATGATTAAAGTGGTTACAAAGAAATGAAATATATTTAATAAATCTTTTTTGTTAATGGTCCAAATAAAAAAAAATCACACATGAAATGAGTCATGACTTCTCTTTTAATATAATAGATACTATTATACATTAATATTGATTAAAATTTCACTATAATAACAAAAAAAAGAAGCCTATACTATTTTATAAATTTCATATTATAGTCTATGTTATATTAAAATAGAATTGCACTATGAATTAAATAAAATAAATAAAGTTGGTAAATGAAACTTTATTTAAAATTTATTTCACTTAAATAAGAAAATTTATTCACCATTAAAAGGATTAGCATCATAAATTATGTATATTTTTAATAAAAAAAGGTTAGCATAATGTTAAATTTTTACTATATCTTATTAATTACTTAATTTAAAACTCACAAAAAATATTATCTAAAATGATTATATAAAAATATAATAGTATATAACTAACTTTTAGTTCATGTGTTATTTAAAAAAGATAGAATATCAGAAAATTTTACTAATTCAGAAAATATTAGTGAAAATTATTTTTAACTGGAAATTTAATATTTTTATTATAAAATAATATGTTGAAAAAATATAAAAATATAAAAAACATTTTATATTAATAATGTTGAATAATAAAGTAAAACATTTTCAGTTAAAAATAATTAAAGAATATTATATATTAATAATGTTGAATAAAAACCTACACCAATTAGATTATAAATTTACAAAATATATAACATATAAATATAAATTATATATTTAAAACATTTACATTAATATTAAATAAATTTTTAAAAATAAAAATATATCTGCACGAACGTGCGGGTAAAAACTCTAGTTACTCTATTATAAAATGAGATATGAAGTAGAATTTAAATATTTTGTATTCCATATTTATTTTTTCCTCTATTTAAAAGAAAAAATAGAGTATTACATTAGAGTTGGTCTAAAAGTATTTCTAACTAATATTTGTTGTTACTGGTAATCTATACTATTAAATCAGAATCACTAATATGATTCTGCCATTGATTACCCTTGATTATTACAACTAATGTCATCTACTTTACAAAGGATTATTGTCATTCATTAAGGATAGTAATGTCTTTTGCCTTTCTTACCAACAAACTCATTATCTCTCTTACTATTTCATCGACCTATTATTATTATAAATATTTTCCTTTTAATTTTATTTAAATAGATCATCTTTCACAAATTATTATATAACTAGAGTTGTTATGATTACTATATTAAACAGTTTCATCTTTTATAGTAAAAAAGTATACACGATTATAAGTAGATGCAATTCAACCTTGACAAATAATGATATAACTTGCATTTGTTGTGATTATTAAGCCAATCAGTTTCATCTATACTAAAACACACGAATATAACTATATATATGTTTAGTTATATTACATGAACCATACAAATTCAAAGTATAAAAACACTAAATATTTACTATAAATCTGAAGTATATACCCTAAGAAATATCTATAATGTAATAGAAACTAAAACCCCTAAATTCATACCTCTAAACCGAAGCTTATACAGTAATACATACCTCTGACCTTGAATTTAATTGTTTAGATGCTTTAAGTACTGTAGTAGTTTTATTTCAAAAAATATATATTTTCCTTCCCAACGACTTCAACTACATTTTCAAACAAAATGTATAAACAATTTCTAACAATAGATAACAAATAAACTTCCCCAACCTTTTCAAAATCACATCATTTAGCTATACAAAACTCAGGTTTGTTATCTGTTAACAAAATCACCAAATATACTAACAAGATTAAAACTTATTTTTAAATATAGGTTATAAATATAGTACATGATTACTTAGATTTATTATTAGTTTTGCATATTAAATGTGGGATTTCATAGCAAACAAAATTGGCCAACAATCTATATAGCTTATTTTCTAATTAGTTTTATATTAAACAAACTTGGCCAACAATCAAAATCATTACTTTTGTGATATGAAAATAGAAAGATATCAAAATATTACCTACTAGCATATTCATAAGAAATATTTCATGATTTTGTAAGATCCACAAAATATGTAAAATTTTTAATTAGATATAGTACATGATTACTTAGATTTATTATTAGTTTTGCATACTAAATGTGGGATTTCATAGCAAAACAAATTGGCCAACAATCTATATAGCTTATTTTCTAATTAGTTTTATATCAAACAAACTTGGCCAACAATCAAAATCATTACTTTTGCGATATGAAAATAGAAAGATATCAAAATATTACCTACTAGCATATTCATAAGAAATATTTCATGATTTTGTAAGATCCACAAAATATGTAAAATTTTTAATTATATATAGCTTATTCTTACGCTTTCTAAACAATACCATTGAAGTAAAAAAAATTAGATGGTTCTAATATGAAAATTTACAAAACATGTTGATTGATTCACCTCAAAATATTTCGCACATGGAAGCAATACCCTTTCTTTATCCGGAGAAACTATAGGAACATTTTTAACTGATGAGAATGTAAATATTTTTCATGTTTGCTTTCTTAGACTAACTTTCGGATTATGATTTATATGTGTTCTAACTATTTAACCGTTGTTTATGTAAAGAGGGATAATTGTTATTATAACAGTTTCTAAATATGTATATATATTTATTATCTAAAAACATATCAAAATCTTTTTAATAATTGTCAGATCACAATTTTAAACTTCACAATAATCATTCATGTCACAACTCACAAGTAAACATTTTGATTTTGTACACTGAAAACAAATTACTAAAGAAAATATTTATACAATTACATTAATAAGGTAAAATTTTAGAAAACCGATGTATTATTAAGTTTACAAAGTATGTTCGATATAATTAAAATGTCAAGAAATTTAACAAATTAATCAACACAAAAATACCCGCACTTTAAAAAGCGCGGGTCAAAATCTAGTACCTCATTAAACCAAAGGAAATAGAATACTTGAACATAAACTAAGCCGGCAAAAGAACATATTTTCATAATTTAACCCTCATTTTTTATCAACTTTTTAACCTTCATATTTGCATTGAAAATAGCATTTAGATGGAAAACTACTCTAACTTATTTCTTTTTTCTTCTAAAATATAAATTTTGATTTATTATAAATACAATCTATCTTTATTTTAAAAGTAATATTTTAGAAAATACATTTGAATAAATTTTTAATTTATTAAAAATATATATTAAACTTTTAAAAATAAAAAATAGTAAAATAATTAGAGATAATTTTAGTTCAGTTGTAACACGAGAGAAACAAACAATGGAGCATCGAAAAACATGTATATGAAGGTTGGACACAGTTTTCATAAACGGAAAGTCGCATTCGTCTTGTTTTTTTTTCCACATTCGTCTTGTTAATTTGATAAATTTCAAAACGAACTGTAACTGATACAAAAATTATGAATTAATGGAATGCAAATAAATGGAATGATAGGAATGGAATACAGCAAAAAATGGAATAGATTTCATTCCATTCATTCATGAACAAAATTGTAGTGGAATAATTAGGAATGTTTTTCTTTGTAAATTTTTTGGAATGTTTGTGGAACTCATGGAATGAGTATTACATTCCATTCATATCAAATGGTGAATTTTTTTTTGGAATTAATGGAATAAGTCATTTCAAAGCATTCCATTCCAAAAATCAACAATCCAGTTGCAGCCGAAGATTAAACGAGATCATGGGCTTCTGCCAAAAATAGTATTCTTCTCATATGTTTTCGGCCAGTTACGTACTATCATTACACGGCTTAATGTTTAATATCATTTTACCAAAAAAAAAAATGAATGTATAATATCAATTGAATTCATTTTCGTCCAACGTTTTACAAGCATATATTCATCAGTTATTATTTTGTATAGCACAGTTAGTTCAAAAATTAATCAGTTTACTGTTCCTTGAATACGAGAATTATGTTTCTGCAAGAATGACAAAGCCGAAGTTAACATTTAGATTTCATAATAATGTAACCCCTTTTACAAAGTCTTTGACCCTTTACTAATTTGGCATTTTGTTTAAATTATTAATTTTTTCAATGCAAAGCCCCGAAACTATGACTAACAACAAATTCACCTAATCATTTGGTGTCATTTCTGGAAGATTACAATGCTACAATTTCTTAAAGGACCTTGGTACGGAATGTTGGTACCATAATGTCTAGTTTTTTGGAATTGCATTTGAAAACACGGGCTATGTTGAAGATTTGGTTTGTGAAAAGAAAGTTCAGCCTGAAGCTGCATACAAAGCAAATCGGAAGTAGATCAAATATGAAGTTAGACAATAAAAGATCATATAATCTGTTAACGTTCTAAGACAACTCCTCAGAAAAAGCATCGTAAATTCCCTTCTGCTGCATTTTCTTCATTGTAAAAACATACATTTGTGTAGGTACTAATTTCTTTCCAGCAATTCTATAATGTTTTTGCTAGTTACAAAAAAAAATTCTATAATGTTTTTGTAACCACAATTTGAAATTAATGAAATTTGTTTTTTTTTGCTAGACAAAAAAACATCAAATTAAATGTTTACTCTGTTTTTGACTCTGTTTCTTCTGCATTTGTTTTGGAATTCATATAGTATATATATATATATATACATGCACGCATACAAAATTAAAAGAAACAACTAACATTTTTATATATGTTTCACTTTCCTAGAGAAGTAAAAAGGTGCGATCCTGAGAACAAGACCCGGGAAGACGTCATCCGGGTCATGGATATGCGGGTTTCTCTCAACTATAAAAGGGTCGCCGCATTTATCGCCGATGGTGTGAAGCGTTTCTCCTTCTCCCACGACGTAAATCTCTTCGCAAGGTTTCTCTGAGAACTGAGACCCTCTGAGAGAATCAGAAGCGTTGTTCTCACGAACTGATAACAAAAGTATCAAAGACAACAACACAACAGCAGAACACCAAGCACTCATGTCTGAAGATGCTCTTCTTGAATCTCTCATGCCTCTTTGAATCTTCTCTCTCTTTAAAGAATGAGTATATAGATTGCGTTTATCCCTTACATGCATTCGAGTGGTGTTTATATATTAGTGAGGGAAGTGAGGGTATTTTCGTCGTTTAGGTTTAGGGGTTCTGTATTTGTGTCGTGTTGGTTGGGTTTAATGAGGACTTTTAATCTCTTGTGGTGCAGGTCAACGGCCATGACTCACTAAAGGTGGTTTTACTTTTTAGCCACTTTCTCCACTATTCCTCTGAGTCACAATATCCTTATCACTGATTGTTAATTTGTTATGATTCTATTTTATTTTATTCTTTTAGTAGAAATTTGTTTCTATATCAGCCAACACTCTTGGGAAAATATTGAATATTTATGTATATGTTATGCCAAAAGTATACTAGTATTCAATTAAAAGAGGACAGGTGGAAAAAATATACTTAACATGGTATCATGTGTAGTGTGACTTAGCTAATATTAAATAATATATCAGAAAAATATGCAAATAAGAAATTAGATACTATGTATGGTATTGGATGAATATATTACATACTCTTTTAAAATTTAAAAGGTTTAGGATATATTAGCAAGGGACATGGTCCATGGAACTTGGGGTTATAAGAGAAACGTAGCCCTCAAAAGCCAACGTTCCAACTACCTTTTTGATTGCTTAATTAGCCTCACATATTATGGATGGCTTTCAAAAATCTGAAATTACTAAATACCCTATTCATTTGAAAAAGTGGTTCACCAATCACCAGCAATATTTTGGTTTTTGTCAACGTGTTTCGAGTCTATTATTCATACTTTGGACGATATAACATCGAACCAGTTATCACCGCATTGGTTGTTCTGTCATGTCGTGTGTATATACCATAACATTTGATGAAAGCAGACGATCTAGGAATTTATATAATTGATAGAAACCCTAACACGTTATTATATTTAATTTTGTTAGTATTCATTGAAGACGGGTGAGCAAGCCTAACACGTATCATAATCTCTTATAAAAAAAAAGAAGAATAGAATTTGAAGAAAGATGTATTTCCTATATAAAGCATCTTATTGCATTTCCATATTGTGATCAATGCGTAGCAAAGTCTCCTATTGCTAATCTTGATCCTCTCAGCAATAACGTAAGAAGTACGTTGTAAGAACCTATACAAAACAGAAAGGAAAAAGAAACATCTAGCCAAATATATGCATAGCAGATGGTGGGTCTGTTCATCTAACCGAGCACATGTATTTTAATCAAAAGATGACGAGCCATTTTAGCTAATGCGATAAGGAAATATAATCTTCTTGAGTTTAGCACAAAAAAGCCTCTTGTTAAGGTGTAGTAAAACGGTGAAAGCACATCATCGAATTAATATTAGTCTCTGTAATGCTTCTCCTTTTAGTTAGATACTAGAGTGCTATGTGTCGTGTCGATGTACAGTTATATGGAGTTTTTCTTCTTCTTTTTCACTGGCAATATGGAGTTATATGGAAGGCTGAGATTAGGAAAGCATTGACGATGAACAATAATGGGAATCTTTATCGTTGATGGAGTTTGGAAAATAAGTAACCGATAGGATGGAGGACCAATGGGTAAAGATGAAATTTGACAAAGTCAAATCGGTCCATATTTTACAAAAGCACTCCCAATTTTATAGGCTTTAGTTTCCACAATGGCTGATAGTCTTTGTTTTTTTTATATAAAAGCATCTATCTATAAGTGTTTCCTACGCACATATTCGCTCACGAAACGTTCTAAAACTATTAATAATTAATAAGTGAAAAATGGCTGTGGCTCTTTTTAAGAGTTTTAGGAAATTTTATAATTCCAACAACCCACTATTTTGGCTTGCATTTTAAACAATTTGGACGGTTGTAGTGTTTTTAGATTTGGTCGATTATCTAAGGTTAGCTTTTAAATATTTTTAGTATGGTTGGATAGCTTTTCACATGTTTTTATGTTTATATGTTATCTTCTAGTGTGGTGGTATATTTTCAAATTTTCTATAGCTTTTGTAATATATAAACACACAATTGTGGGTTTGAGTTTCGAGTGGATGCGGAATGGTGGAGAGAGAGGCTCACATGAAAAGCTCACTTGAAACATGTTTTGCATGACGAAATGAAAAAGGCTTCTGGCCAAAACACTTTTTTGTGTGCTGTATCTGGAAGTGTTTTAAATATTTCTTTACCCCTAAAAACTCAACATTCAGTGGTACGATACGTCTTAAAGTTTTAAATTTCTTTTGTTTTTTCTAGATATAAATTTTTTCAAAGGAAAAAAAAAATTAGATTTTGAACCTACTATATATATGAGTCAAAGGATTATAGACTAATTTATTCACAAAACAATATACAAACTCTAAATAAATATTTGACTTAATAAATTTTTGTTCTCTTTACTTTCTTTAAGTTTTAATTCGCGTTTGTTCACAAGTGTATCAAGTGCATGCAAAACAAAAATCTTTATAATAATATTGTAAGAGATGAAAATTGCAAAAAAATTAAAATTACATGTACTTGATTTTCTAAATTATCTTTACAGCTGGTCTCCTACTAATAGTAGTTATAAGTTATTTAGAGGATAATTATCCTAACAATCCATAATGGAATGCTTAAAAACTTTTATATTTTTTTAATAAAAAAAAATTAAAAAATGAACCAATCGTAAATCGTCATATTTCAGTGAAGTCTGCAAACATCAGTGCTTAAATAAACTGTAGAATTGTCGGTGCTTAAAATTTTTTGAGACCTATCTTGGAATCCATCCACTATTATATTAGTTTTTGTTAAGCACCCCCCCCCCATAAACACTTAGGATAATGATGCTCTTAGTTTCAACATACAAATTACTGCTCAACCATATATTCATTTGCTTTGACTAAACCAACTTCGGTCTCGTTCATTTGGTAAAAATGATTCACAGTGCTCAACTGTGCATTATGTACAAGACCAACATGAACCAAATGTCTCAAACCAGAAACAAAACCTCCGGTTCCTTCGCTTCATAGATAGATTGAGCCCAAAACTGAATGAGTAAGCTAGCCCACATTTTTGTTATTGGGCCCATGAATGTCTGTTTCCCTTCAGCCCATTATTTAGAAAACTATAAATATGCGAGGTGAAGGATGAACATGAGAAAACTAGCCACAAATTCACAATGTTCCACGATAAGACCTATGCTTTCTTCACTTTGTGTTACCTTAATCAAATAGTAAACTCTTAAGAAAAGTGAGAGACAATGGCTTCAACAAAGATAACACACATTAGTAACAATCTACAAATCCCCAGAAAGTTACATTTTAAACCCCAAATCAAACCAAAGGTAAGCTTGGGATCTCAAGTATCCAATTTCGAATATTCTCCTAAAGGAGGAAAATCTAGGTTTTTTTTTTTTTTTTTTGGTAACAGCCGATATTAGTAAAATGTTTTTGGATTACTGTGGACGAAATGAAACATTTGATAAGGTGCCCTTGAAAGAAGGGGAGATTATATGGTTGTTACTTAAAGAATATACTAGATTTTGACCCGCGCTTAGAAAGCGCAGGTTTGATTTCGATTTGTTTTAATAGTTATGAAATTCAGATTTTTGTGTAGTCTATGAAATTTGGATTTTATATCATATAGTTGTGTTTTATGTTTATTTGGGATTAAAAAGATCGAAAATTTATAGTTATGAATAGTTTATAGTTATGAATATTTGTAATAGTTATGAAATTTGAGTTTTACATCATATAGTTATGTTTTATGTTTATAGGCTTGTTAATTATCTTGTTTTATCAATTTTTTATGATTTATAGCCTGCACGTGGGAGGAGTTCTCTTTGTAAATTATAATTGTAGGTTTTAAATCATTATTCGTAAACAATCTCAGAAAAATCAAAACATAGAATGAAACAGAAATAAATTATTATAGAAAATCAAAACAACAAACTAAAATAATATCAAAGATTCGTCTATGTATTATTGATCATCTTCTAACAAACCCCAAGAAAAGAGGTCTTTTTATATGACGAATAGAGAACATTGTTGAACGTTTTGATTTCTTTCATAACATGTCGGACCTCTTATAATATTCAGCAAGACACGCAAATAAAATACCTCGTCAATTTTTCATAGAGCATTGTTGATTCTCCTAATACTAAATATTTTTTATCATTAAACTTTCGATCTTTTTTATACCAAATAAATCTTGTAAAAATTTCAGCTGGAGTTAGTTTTCCACCAACAATAATGACCTTGTTTAATTCAAACCAGCTGCAGAACATTGTATTTTCAATTAGAACGTGGGTAGTCTCGTCCAAGAAAGTAAACTACATATTGTTCGCCATTTTTTTCATGTGTTTCTATGATTGATGAACATCGTGGTTAATTAATGTTATATTTATAATAGATAGAATATGTTTCAGATTTCATAAATAATAAAAACCCGACCCAACATTATTCGAACCGATCCGATCCAAAAATGTTGATTTTAAATAATTTTTAAACATTTTAACCGGAATAATCTAAAACTCAACCTGAAACATAAACTGGAATGTCCAACACTAAGCATAATATAGTTACTTTTATTTGTTTTAGTGAATATTATTTTTATATAAAATTAAGTCTTTATAGTTTTTCTTAGTTAAAACTTACATAATTTATATTGCTATACTTGCTAATATTATTATAATATTATTATGTTAAATATAAGGATGTTTTTTCGAGAAATAAAAAATAAAAATGTAATTTTTTTTGTTTTTTGAACTTAAATATAAAAATGTTATTGAATGACTCTTTCAACGTTTCGTAGAAATAAGGTCAAAATATGTACTTTGTGATATTTTGGTTTATACGTGGGTACGCATAGACCTTAATGTAGATTTACCGGAAGAGTAGTTTTTAACCAATTAACTGTAGTAATATTTATTCCATAACACATCAAACTTAACGTTATGTCAAATTTTTTAATTTTATGGTTCAGTGAAATATTACGTTTCTACCCTCATCTTCTTCATTTTTCACATAACCCTAGTTTATGCCTTTGTTTCTTTTCCACCATTGTTCTCGGTAATACCTACAATTTTTTTGTAAATGTTATATGGAGTTGACACATTTTATAGCGTAACAATCAATTTTGAAGCTTTAACCTTATAATATATAAACTTGAAGAAACTTGATTTCAGTTTCTCAGCTCCATAAGCTGTTTAATAAACAAAATATAATACGTTCGTGTTTCTTTCAAACCAAGGTCTATGCGGCCAATACGCAGATGGCGGTATACATCACCATTTCAGTCTAAATCTTCACAGACCTCACCGTTGTGCGTGTCGTAATCGAGTAGGAGTCTCAGTTTTTGAACAGATGTCTTGTTTAAGAGTAGTGGTTGATTAAAAAAATAAAATAAAAGGTAGAGATTGATTTAATTTATGTAAGGTTCGACAAATAAATTTTGGTTATAAATAATAGTTTGGACTAAAAATGAAAGGGTCCAACAACCTTTCATAGGTAGATTTATTTAGACTCCTTCTCTTTTAATAGTATAGATAAAAACAAATTACAGCTTGCAGAAGTAAATATCAATTCATACACATAGCTCACATTTGTTTGTTTGTGAAATTTAACGACCCGATACTACATATTATAATGATTATTCGACCGACCTTGTTGTTGACGATATTGTTAGCGGAAATTGATTGAAAACTGCAGATGAATTGACAAAAGAAATGTTGATAATTTGTAGTTTGTATAGTTAACACTAAGAGAGAAAAACTTCTGAGTATGTTTAAGAAGACTTTATAGTTTTAAATAAATTAGATGGAGATTTATATTTTTAAGAAAACCAAGCTCATGTTTCATGACATTACATTAAAATTAAATATAACTGTACTTAACTCCAAATTTTAAGGT
The DNA here is from genome assembly GCA_932364175.1 of Eruca vesicaria subsp. sativa. Taxonomy (NCBI): domain Eukaryota; kingdom Viridiplantae; phylum Streptophyta; class Magnoliopsida; order Brassicales; family Brassicaceae; genus Eruca; species Eruca vesicaria. Next base: position 407,394 of record CAKOAT010186266.1, on the reverse strand, counting down.
TCCAATTACTAGGGGACCCTCTGGAGTAAATTGGCATTTACGAAGAACCAAAAGAAAATTCATATAAACTCTTTGAGAAAAGATACGAGTTTAGGAAAGTGGAATCAAATCTTCCTCGTACTGATAAATAATTAATTACCAAGTGTAAGAGCATCATTATCCTAACAACTTATAATGAGTTGCTTAATTATATTATAATAGTATTTAAAGAGTTATTTTTAGTAAGAGACATAGGTAAGCACTTTGATACTTTTCCTCCTCCATTGCAAAGCTCTTATTCTAGGGTTCTTAATTCTCATCAACATTACTCTCAAAAATGTTTTGAGATGACTACACAAGACATGACACAATACTCAGAACATACATGACACAATCAATACTCAGAACATCAACGACACAAGAAACACAAAGAACCATACATTAACTCATGCTTTAGTCACTACTATATCGTCGCTATGAGGAACATTATGCGATATCTCATGTCCAGTTTGAGCCAAAGAAACAAGCTACAACCGTTGGAAAAACAACAAATATATTACATTTCAGAAAAAATCTTGTCTGGCTCAAAAATAACTCACCATCGCTAACCCAAGCACAGCTGGACCCTGGTGGATATCACCTTTCTCCAGATGCTCTCCACACTGAGACAGAAGGTCTTGGACTGAGACAGAAGGTCTTGGACCTGAACAAGTACAAGGATCACTGAGGATGGACTTAAGAGACTAGTTTACACAAAAATTAATAGCAAGAAACATCAGTCTACAGTCTCCTGCTTAAGCTTCTGCTATTCATAAAACACCTCAGGCTTCAACTAAAACAAAGCACCAACACTAAAACGGTGAGAGAACCATCAGTGATCACTTCACTCTATAAGAACCCATGAACATGTAAATTGGGAAAACCAAGCTCAAACACAAGGAGCTTCCTCATCTCCAAAAGTCAAAACAGAAACTCCCTCCCTCCATCAGCTCTTAATGTAACAAAGGCGAGAGCTGTACGTGCTTTGTGGTCGAATCTCATCCCATAGTTGTCCACGTTGTTCAGCCTTAGAATCTCAGCTAACATTTTTCCTAAAATTTTGAAAACTAAGATTAGAGTTTAAATAACAAGAGAGCCATTTGACTGATTAATTAATCATCAAACCTTTCCCACGAAAACAGAGGATCCACCTAGACTAGAGACACCAACAGCTACATTAGCAGGTGCACCTCCCGGAGCTTTCTTTAAAACTGTTCGCGTTTACAAATTCGTTTTCATCATATAGAACAAGGCAAGAACAGAGATCTATAGAAGCAAAACCCAAGAAGAGATATCATCAAAGATCTAAACTTTATGAACAAACAATCAAACCCAGAAACTTAAATTCCATTAAAACTGAAAACCCAATTCAATGAAGCTTGGTAAGATCAATCGAGGGCGTCGGAACAAGAACAGAGAAGTGATGCATCGAGGCTTCGGTGACCAGACTAATTCTCTAAGCTTCTCACTCCACCCTTCACGCAGCGACTACTGAATGTACCAGTTTTGAAATTCAGAGAAAACTGAGACGATGGTGATGATAACGACGATGAGAGATAGTAGGAGACTTCTATGTGTGACACCTGTCCCATAAGCAACGTAGCTTCCTTCTCCTAATTAAACAACGTTGCTTCCATAAATATGTAATTTTCATTTTTTTTTAATTACAATTATCTTAAGCAACTCACTTAAGCTACGGCGATAATGATGCTCTAAGATAACATATCATGTTTGATCTTCTTTTACTACGTTTCTGAAAATTATTTATTTTTCTTCTATCATAACAATGATCTTCTGTGTCTGTCGTATCACCCGATGCTTCAAGATATTTGAATGATCGAAACTTAAAATCTAAAAACCCTGATTTGTTTGACTTTATGATAGATAATTAACGAAAAGTTAACAAACAATTAATCAACGAAATGAAATATATTTTCCTCCAAAAATTTCGGGGACCGGATCTCTCATTCACACGCGCAACACTTGAACGTGAGGACTGTGAAACATCGTGCTGTCATGTATTCCCCCAAAGCCACCTACTTATTTGATTTCGTTTTGTTTTTGGTTGGAATAATTTTTAAATGGTGATGGGGAATAATGAATAAGTCATACCTCTTATTTATTACTAGGCTCTATAGGACCATCAAAATTCCAAATTGAGTTTTCTCATATTTTATAAAACATTTTCTTACCAACAATATTTAATCTAGTTAACGGCGTTTACCGATTCAGATACCAAATTGGTAATACAAAATCAACATATAACGTGACATAATTTTTTTTAAATAGTTAGATAAATTTTGAACATTAACGCATTTTTAATACTATATCCGTTTTAATTTAATTGTCGTTATAAAATATATTTTTTGTTTCAAAACAAATGTCATTTTATAAAACATTTTCTTACAAACAACATTTAATCTAGTTAACAGTGTTTACCGATTCAGAAAACCAAATTGATAAATACAAAATCAACATATAACATGTCATACTTTTTTTTAACGAATTTTTTTAATACTATATCCGTTTTAATTTTGATTTTCGTGGAAGACTAAACTTTTTGTTTCGAAACTAATATCATTTTATAATTTCAATGAAATTTTTTATTGATTTTATAGAAAATTATATTTTTATTGGTTAAAATGTGGTTAGGTGTATAATATAAATAACAATAATTTTATTTTGAAAATACGTAAAATTAATGTTTTTTAATCTGCGTTTAGATAATTAAAATGAAACATAATGAATATATAATAATAAAATATTATATTATTTGATGTGAGGAAACAAAAAAGAGTATTTGCACTCTACACATTAGGAAGATCAACAAATTAGCTATCTACCCTATTTTTGTCCTTTAGTAAGAGTGTGTAGTGCTCTGTTTACCATTGTACCCCTATACAAGATAAAGCTTTGTTTGTATCGACAAGTTATTCTCTCTCTTTCTTATTTTCTTCTGTTAACTATCTACACACGCTACCTAAGCTATTGTNAATTGTCTTCAAATAATTTGGGCTCCAAAATCCATTAAGTTTTAGGATGTTAAAACCCAATTAGACATAAATAAAATGCCGTCGTAACTTGTATGTGTAGGTTTTAACAATTAGCATGCTAACGCGCACGCCAATACCAAATTGTCTTCAAAACCTGATAATTTATTGTATTATTTGTACATAATCAGTTAATTATTACATGTGCTAAATATTTCAGGTACATATATACAAACTACATTAGCAAGATAAACAGAATCAAATACTCAACTAAATATCTTTCCGAAACCATTAAATTATGTTTTTTTGGTTATGAGTTTAATCAGCTACTCATTAGCAGTGCTAAATTTTAAATTTGCATGTATAAATTTAAACAATTAGCATGCTAATGCGCACGCGAATACCAACCCCCCAATTAAAACTAAACTCTTTCTAGCTTAATACCTATAAATGGTCTACCCAAATATTGGAGAATAAAATGGTTTGGGGCTACTTTCGTAATTGCAAAACAGAACTCATCCCCACAATTTTTAGGTTTGTGTATTTTGTTAATTAATAACTTCTTATAGGATTTTCAACAAATTCACTCAACAAAAAAATGGAAAATAATATTAAAAAAAAAAAAAATTTATACTATAAAGACAAAAGTGAAGTGGAGGTGTATCGATCGACGTCTGTGATATAAATCTTTTATTACAGAGCTCCACGCGTCTCCCTCTGTTTCGCCAAACTTCTTCTCCTCCATCCTCCTTCACGCTCACGGGATATCTTCTCTCTCTCTCTCTCTCTCTCTCTCAACGAGATCTTCTTTCTTCTCTCTTTCTCTCTCTTTTGCTCGATGCATCCACCTGTCTCCGCTATTTGATGGACAAGAAGAAGAAGCTGCCACACAACCGAAACATCTTCTCAACCTCTCCGATCATCCCCACCGACTCATAACTCTTCCCCTCTACAAACATCCCTCTTCCTTTCTCTTCTTTTCTCAACTCTCTCTCTTTCTCTAACCGTTTGCTATTAGGATGGCGCGAAATCTGAGATGGGTTCTGCTTGTTGTAGCAGTCTCGTGTCTTGTTTCATCACTTGAAGCTAGTGAAGGAGATTCTGATCCTCTTTACAAGTAAAAGAACCTTTTCGTTCAGTGTACTGTTTACTACTCTTAGATTCGATTATGAACGTTCTCTGTTTTTTTCTTCATATCTGAGTTCGTTGGTCTTCCAGTTTAGTTGACCTCTCTGGCTAATGTTTTTTTTTTTAATTTGGATTACTGTGAGAGTCGACCGTTAATATTCAGTGATTGCAGAACTTGTTACTGATTTGAAATCATTCCGAATGTTTTTGAAATTATGTGTTTGATACATGTAATCAAATGTCCTCTCTCTCTCTCTCTGTTTTTGTGAAAGTTGAAAAAAAAAAATTAGATTTTTTTTTACTTTGTTAGGTATGGTCCGTATGGATGATTCTCTAGGGGTTTAGTGGGATTAGAGCCACAAAAGGGGAGTGGTCAGGAGATGATGGTGGTGGTGGTGGGGAAAGTGATTAGAACTATGTGGTTTTTGACTTTTTTTTCCAGATAGTGTTTTTGGCAAATTCTTGTGGTTAGAGTTGAAACACGTTTAAGGATTGAAAGCCTTGATTTTTATTACTGTAGGGTCATTGTTTTTGTTGGTAAAATAAAAGACTGCAAGTTGTGTTTTTGATAGAGGTTCTGTCTTTCCTTTTTTGCTTAGTGGAAGCTTCTCTCTCTCTCTCTTTCTCTTTCTATGTTGTTCTTTGTTTTGTCTGCCATGTAACAGCTTACTCTTGTCTTTAGCTTATGAAAAAAAAAAGACTAGAACTTGTTAAGAGATTTTTATTAGAAGTTTTTGGCTTTTATTTCAGTTTAAAAGCAAAGCAGTGTTAATGTGCCTGATTGGTTTCCAGGTCCTGTGTTGATCAATGTCAAAAAACTGGATGCGTGGGGGACAATTGCTTCCAGCACTGTAAATTCTCAGCTGATGGAAAAGCAATAGACGGTCCTTGGTACATGCAAGAGCCACTTTACTTGCGTTGGAAACAATGGGATTGCCAGAGTGATTGTCAGTACGAATGCATGATGACAAGAGAAGAAGAGAGGAAAAGAAACGGAGAGAAACCTACAAAATACTTTGGTAAATGGCCACTCAAACATGTTTATGGGATTCAGGTAATGGTCTCAGCTTCAATGAAACTAATGTTTAGATCAGTATTGTTAGTAATAAATATGTTTATTACATGTTCAGGAACCTGTCTCCGTTGCTCTCTCTGCTCTTGACCTAGCAATACAGTTCCATGGATGGGTCTCATACTTCATCCTCGTTTACTATAACTTACCTCTCCAGCCAAACAGGAAAACTTACTACGAGTACAACGGGTTACTGCATATCTATGCCATCATTGTAATGAACTCACTCTTCTGGAGTGGTGTTTGTCACAGCAGGTAACATTCAACCATCTCCATGTTATACAGTTTCAAACTAAAATTTTCACTCATGTTTTTTTTTTTTGGCTTCAAAATTATGGTTTGTATAGAGATGTTGCATTGACAGAGAGACTAGATTACTCTTCAGCTACAGTGTTAGCTGGATTCTCCCTTATCCTAGCTATAATCAGGTCTTTTAGTATACATGATAAATCTGCCAAAGTCATGGTTACTGCACCTATTCTTGCAGTTGTAGCAACTCATATTCTCTACCTCAACTTCTACAACCTTGATGAAGGTAAATGATCTTACTCAGAGCCGGTCTTGAAATTTCGGGGGCTATAGATAATTTAATAAAAGGTTATTTAAAAAAATTCTTACAAATTTGAGAGTATATATATGTAACTGGGAGCCATATAGACCAATGCTTCATCTGAGGTGTTTTTTTTTTTTTTTTTTTTGAAAAATGGTATATCACTCTATATATGACTTTAACAGGGCTTCACCGGAAAGTTATATTCGGAATAGGAGCAGTAGAGCTAGTGGTGTGGGGTACATGGGCGGCTTTAACGTCACATCCATCAAAGTGGAAGCTAAGAGCTTTCTTTGTCTCAAGCATACTCACAATGTGTCTTAGAATGCTAGATTTCCCACCATACAAAGGCTATGTTGATGCTCATGCTCTTTGGCGAGCTGCAGGGATCCCACTCTCTTATCTTTGGTGGAGTTTTGCATGCGACGACGCCGTTTTCAGGACTACTGTGCTTCTCAAGAAGTCAAAGTGATGGAAAGTAAAATGATTCTAAGACTTTTTTTTTATATCTTTTTTTTTTCCGGTGAGTTTCTCCGGTGTTCAGAAAGTTGGGTTTTTAGGTTGTGTTTTCGCAGAAGAAGCATAATGTTTTTTGTGTTCTTCTGTGGTGAATCTTGTTAGTGTTTTGGGGTCATCTGTTGTTTTTCTTGTGTGTGTGTTTTTTTTGGTCTTTTTCTTTTTTCTCTCATGGCTCGTCGGCTGGAGAGTTTTACCGTTGGGGAGGAATTGACCTTTGATGATCACCTGTTTGTTGCTGTTGTTCATTTTATGATATGATGACTCGTAGAGATCCTTTCAGTTTTCTGTGTAAAAAAAAAGACATAACATAATAAACTGCATGATTATGGAAAATCATAAACCATAACATAATACGAAATCATTTAATATATAAGTTACCTACACAACAAAATATCATAGTACTGTATCTGCAAATTATTTGTTTTAGTCTAAAAATTGGTGTAGGTAGCGTTTAGACACCCACTACGTGTTGGCCCGCGTCCTGCGCGGAGTGAGATTATTTTGACTTTGATCGAACAATAATTTGGTATATTAATTTGTTTAACTAAAAATAGGTAGTGGATGTGAATTAGTAATAAAAATCATATAGTCATATAATGAGATATTAGTATAGCTGCGAAACGAAGCATTGATTTATAGCTATTTGTTTTCACTTTTTGTCTTATATATCTATTTGTCTTATAGATACATGATGATACAAAAAAATTAAGAAATCGTCTACTAAAAAAAGTAGTAAATAAATTAAAATAATTAATATCATAATAAAACATAGAGAAACAAAACATGATATAATGAGAAAAAAGTATATTAAAATAAAATAATAAATAGAAAATTAAACATGATATAATAATTTAAATTATCTTCAAAACTCTTGGTTTGCAATCCTACATACAAAAATAACAATTAGTTAGTTTACGAAACAACACACACTCTTTTAATATAACTTACTCTAGCATCGAGGAAGACCATTTCGATAATCTCCCCAGCAGCTGCAGAATACTCTTTCCAAAGGCGGACAATTTTCACTTGAACCGTTCATTGGTTCTTGAAAGACTTCAACTCAGATATAAGGTTCATGGCGGCCATAGAAGATGTGTAGGTTTATTCTTGCTTGTCTGAATATCGAATGGACCTTTAGAACTCGAGCTATATATGTTTAAATAGCATTTACATTTGCGATTTGCGCTTGTCTATCAAGGAAATTCCAATTTATGGCTATATCATTTAATTCAGAATATTATATATAGCTGATTGACATTCAAATGGAAAGAAACCATTAAACCGTTTACCTAATAAAAACATTTCGAGATTTAGTTGCTAAAATTATGTGACTGAAATATATTCATTCAATATTAGAAATATCTATGCAGATTCGGTCATTAATTTTAGTTGCCATTCGACGATGTATGAACTATAATCATTCAATATTCGAATACAATAACATCAATGGTTAGTGCATATAAGGGAAACTGAAATACGCATGCAGATTCGGTCATTAATGTTAATTGAAGTTGAAGATAATAGTATTT
>CAKOAT010186266.1:307306-391680 GCA_932364175.1 Eruca vesicaria subsp. sativa | reverse complement strand
CCATAGTGCTGGTAATGGCTCTCTAGGTGGAACAAGAGTCCAAGGTAATGGATATATTGATGAAGTAAGAGTCCATAGTGCTGGTAATGGCTCTCTAGGTGGAACAAGAGTCCAAGGTAATGGATATATTGATGAAGTAAGAGTCCATAGTGCTGGTAATGGCTCTCTAGGTGGAACAAGAGTCCAAGGTAATGGTTATAGCTCTTTTGATGAAATAAGAGTCCATGGTGCTGGTAATGGTTCTCTAGGTGGAACAAGAGTTCAAGGTAATGGCTATAGCTCTCTTGATGAAATAAGAGTCCATGGTGCTGGTAATGGCTCTCTAGGTGGAACAAGAGTCCAAGGTAATGGTTATATCTCTCTTGATGAAATAAGAGTCCATGGTGCTGGTAATGGTTCTCTAGGTGGAACAAGAGTTCAAGGTAATGGTAATGGCTTTCTTGATGAAATAGGAGTCTATGGTAATCTTAATGGCTCTCTTGATGGGATACAAGTTCATGGAGTTAATGATACCGGTAATGGTAATGGCACCCTTGATGGAGGTATAGCTCATGGTAATGCTAATTGCTCTCTTGGTGGAATGAGAGTTTATGGTACTGATAGTGGTTCTCTTGGTGGGATACAAGTTCATAGTACTGGTAATGGTAATGGTAATGGTAATGCATCTCTTGGTGAAAATTTGGGTGGCATGAACTGGAACTTCAATAACAGCAATATCAATAACCATGGAAGTTCAACTTCAAGGCTTCCTTCTGCATTGCCATCGTTCTTTGACAATAATCAGCCACATAATTACTTGAATAATGCTCAAATCGGTGGTGTGGTTCCTGTTCTAGAGAATCCAATAATATTTAATGATCATTATGGCATCAACGAGTTTTATGGCGATCCAATTAACTCGCAGTTTTATCATAATCAGGTACCTTGGTATTACCTTTTTAACTTTTTTTGTACATATATGAACATAATGTTTTGATTCATATATACATGCATGATTTTGAGCAGCATCAAGGTAATGCGACTGGTGAAAATCCTGAGGTGTCTACTGCTTATCCTCTTCTAGACATTAGTAATCGGAGTTTTAATAACGTAAGTCATGTTTATTTTACTTTTCTTAATTATATATGCACATGTGTATATATACGAGATAGATTGAAATTTTCTTAACTATATATACATAAATGTATGATTTGTTTGAAGGGTAACTATAATGAAGAAACATTGAACTCTCTTGCTGTTGATTCGGAAATGTATGTTCCTACTAATCAGGACATGAACATTACAAATCAGGTAAACTCTAGTTTCTATCACTTATAGATCCGTTTATGTATCTTAAATTAATGTAAAATGACATGAAAAGTAACTGATATTTGATTATCTTTTGCATATAGAAACATGATGTTGAAGACTCGATGAAACTCCCATTGTTATTCGATCAGGTAACATGGTTTTTCATAAATTTTGTTTGAAACCTAATTACCTTGATACTTACGAACGTTTGAAGCAATACAGGACTTCCAACTTCTCATATAAAATTTACTCACTGTTTGGTGTTTTGTATATGTGTTATAGGATTGTGACGATGAAAACTTCATGAAGTTTCTGGAGAACGTGAATTAAAAAAAGGATGAAGGACGTGAATTAAAAAAAGTTATCGCAAATTTGTTTAGTTAAACATTTACATTAATTAGCATTATTTTATCATTGTGGTATGGTGTTGCTTAGGATTATAACAGATTTTTGATGTTGTTATTACTCATCATATCCAAACTTGGATGCCAGTTTTTATTTAATTGGTTGTGGTAGAGATCATTGGATATATATTTGATTCTTATCAGAAATATTTATTTTTATGAAGCTGGAGTTAATTAAAGCTTAACAACTCTTAGATTCTTCTTTCAAGCTAGATACACATTAATACCATTAAAAAATAAACATTATATTTAATGATTTTTTTTATGTTTTCCAACTATACCTTTATTTTTATGAACAAAATTAATTTTTCATTAATTTCAATTTGGTCTTTTTCTGAGTCTATATACTAATGAGTTTCATTAATGAGTTAAATTTACATTCTAATTATTTCTAAAGTTTCTTTCAAAAATAAACTCACCAGCCTTAATTGGTGTAGTTAGAGTTCAGAATTTTGATTTTATTAAAAATTACTAGTTTTTTGACCCGTGCTTAAAAAGCACGAGTACCATTTTATCTACATAGTCTTTTGATTTAAGGATATAAAATATCACTATCTAATATAACTTTAAAAAAATATGCAGATTTTAATTTATTGTTATCATCAATATCTATGTAAATATCTTGTATGTAATTGTGTATTTTTACTTTGTAAAAATAATATTAATTAACTACGCTTGGTGCTGGGAAGCGAGTTAAACTCGCTCCGCCCGATCTGCAAAGAAAATATTTTATATGCATCCGTCCCACTTAATTTTGCGTGTAATCTGCAAGACCCACGGATAATTACTAAACAATAAAAATAATTATTTTTAATTTTTCTAAAAAATAATATTAAATAGTATATTTTTAATTAATTTTTTAATATTTCAACAATAGAATTATTTTTAACGAAATTTAGTATATTTTTGAAAAATAAACTTTAAAAAAAATTATTTTTGCGGAATACCGGGTATGCGCAATTGAAATTAGAAAAACCAGCATCCTTCTCGCATAAAATACACTTGACCTGCACCCGCAACTTAAATTTTTGTAAATCGATCGATCTGCTCCGTGGCGGGTCAACCAGCGGGCTAATATCAAAATTACTACTCTAATTACGCCAATTAAGACTGATGTGTTTATTTTTGAAAGAAACTTCATAAATAATTAGAAAGTGAATTTAACCCATTAATGAAATAATTAGAAAGTGAATTTAACCCATTAATGAAACTCATTATTATATTATTTTAGGCCCAAAACCCAAAAGACCATATTGCCATTAATGAAAAAAAATTTTTGTTCATATCATTAAGGACAATTTTAGAAAACATAAAAAAACTCATTAAACAGAATGTTTATGTTTTAAAAGTATTGATTAAATTTAATTAAAAATATATTATTTAATATTATCTTTTAGAAAAATTAAAAAATAATTATCTTTATTATTTCATAATTATCAGCGGATCTCGTAGATTACCGCAAAATTAAGTGGAACGGATGCAAATAAAATATATTTTCTTTTCGGGCGAGGCGGATTGGGCGGGACGAGTTTGATCCGCTTTCCAGCACCAGACGTAGTTAGTTGATATTTTTTTCCTAAAATAAAACTAAATAATTACATACAATACGTTTACTTAGACATTGATGATAATAATAAATTAAAATCTGCATTAATTTTAAAAAGTTATATTAGATAGTAACATTTTATATCATCAAAGTAAAATGTTTATCGATCCATCTGTAGATAAAACAATAAAAATAGTATTCGCGTTTTTTAAGCGCTGGTCAAAAATCAAGTTATGCAGTTTGAATTCGAGTAGTGACACTTCTTTACATCATCATCTCTATAATATTATTTGAGAAATCAGTTTTTTTACGTATCGTGCTCACTTTAATTTTCACAATGATTAATTATAGAGACATCCTTAATAAATTTAAAATAATATATTTAATTACTCTTATTAAATTTATTTTCTTTTTATTTGGTAGTTTCTGTTGATAAGATTTTAATTTAATTTCATTTTTAATTTGTACCAATAACATATATAATAGAAAGGGAAATTTTACAATGTTTAAAAACGATATTTGTAATAATATTTATATAATGTGATTTCATGAGAAAGGAAAGTTAAGGAAAATAATTTTGATCTTGATATTAAAATAATAAAATACAAACCTATTATATAATAGCAAAAATGCTAGAACTGTAGTTTAGCAATCAAGACTTGTCCAGAAATTTGTGATCAAATGGTAAAAAGATGGACTTAAGAAAGCAATGTTTCAGATTCAGTCATGGAACTATACAAAATTAAATTATATATTGTTTCTTGACATCCACACGGATATGAATCTTGCTTTCAGTCTTTTTGTATATCCGTGACCCATAGCAGGGGCGGATCCACTAAGAAAGGAGTGGTGTATGGTTCTCTTGAATGCTCTGGTTCATAGTTTGCAATTATTTCATGCTCTGGTTCGCTTGATGCCCTTTGCTTACGAGTTATGGTCGTGCAGTGGGATGCATACTTGATGTCAACTAATATAAACGTACTCTTGTAATTTTTCAGGATGGATGGCAATGTGATCTTTGTGGTGTGTGCAGGTATCTGTCTGTTTACTTTCTTGAGGCTATTCACCATCAAGAAGCCCATCCCAGAGCAACAAAGGAGCTAGACCAGAGCCAAAACCAGGACAGTATGGTCTCTAACTCATCTATCAACTTTGCGAACAACGTCTTTTCTAGCAGTGTGGTTGATGAAAGCATGGGATATCTTTGAAAGGCATGAGGTTCTTTTGGGAGATGATGATAGTTAGTCGTTCCTAATCATGTTATCTTTTTGTACAGAGTTGAGTATTAATGACTAGATCTCTCTTAGGCATATGAAACTCATGAAGAGGTTCATCAACGTTAACATCTCCAATGTGATGTGGTTCTTATAGTTTAGATTAAGCTTGTGATTTTGTGAAGACTGTTCTTTAAGAACTCATCCCTTGTAATCAATATTGTACCGTTTTACAAAAGAGTTTATTTTCTGGCCTCGCTGGAAGATGCAAACATGAGAACAAGAAAAAAAAAAGCTATTCAAGGCAAAGCTATAGCTAAATCCTAGATTCAGCACAATACACTGTTTTGGATCATCACCTAGTGTAATAGCTTGGAGATAATTATGTGTGTTTTAAATGCTAGAATGTCTATAAACTGCACCTGACCTAGTGCTGATTGCTGAATACGACCTCAAATATTGCATTTATTATGATACCTGTAATAGACGATCGTTATCAGAGCATAGCTAGTGTGATAACTTGGAATATTCCCTGCTATTTTTCCTTTTTATAGACTCTACTTCTAAACTGCACCCTAGTGACCAAGGATGATGACTTAACAAGTGAAATAGACTAATAAAACACAAAGCTGAGCTAATTTGGTGATTAATCTCTCCCTTTTAATTGAGGTTAAACTTGAAGATAAGTAAAGTCCAAGAGTTTAATTATGCCACCACAATAACAAGTTATTAACAACAATGCATGTTACAACTATATGGCCTATAGCTAAAACAAAATATACTTCCAAGTTTTGCAGCCATTGGAGGAAAAGAGAAAGACAAAGTATAAAGCTGGCAGTGTGCAGTGAATCATGGGCTTCAAAAGAATGACACGTCCTCCCAATTATTCTCTTTATACACTCTATTTTAATTCAATTAATCAGTTTTTTACATTCCTAAATAAAAAAATAAATAAATATGACGTCTTAAGTATTTAATGGTCTGAACCGAATCAAAGAGTCACAGACCAAAGATCTGGTACGGTCTAGTCAGGCCCATTATTGACTTTAACAACTCCTCCTTACTTATCTAAAGTCAAGCAAACCAAAAAAAAAAAAAAAAGCCTTTTTGGAAAAACGCGTGTAACTAAAGGCGCGTGGTAGATTCTCCCCAATCTGGTATATATAATAAGACCGGCCGTTATGTAATAACACAAACATGAAGTGTACTTTATAATCTCCGACAAAAACTCTTCACTAAAACCTCCGGCGATGAAAAATGGGCTTTTTTGGGAGACTCTTCGGTAGTAAGAAGCAAGATTCGACGAGTAACAGACGGAGGTGGAGCTTCACCGCCAGATCTTCCAAACCGGCGACTTCGAGTTCAAGCAAGAGACGTTCGTATCCGACGGAACCTGTGAATGAGGAGGAAAACGGAGAGAAACACGCGATAGCTGTAGCGGCTGCGACTGCTGCGGTGGCGGAAGCTGCTCTAGCTGCTGCTCATGCCGCGGCGGAGGTAGTGAGGCTCACGAGTGGAAACGGTGGGAGGAACGGTGGAGGGAGTAACCGGCGGTGGGCTCAGGAGTATCTTGCGGCGGTGAAGATACAATCTGCTTTTCGTGGTTATCTGGTTAGTTAAAATTTCTCCACCGTATAAAGTTTGAATTTTTTTAAAAAAAAAACTAAAATTTGGAAATAGATTTATGTTTTTTTTTTTGGGGATGGTCCCAAAGAAAGAGATGATAGTAGTCTAGAAGAAGAAGAAGACAAAGAAATTTTGAAATGAAGAAGATTCTTGGAAACTTTATACACTTGCCGACAATAATTTATATGGCTAGTTTCTTCCCAAAACATGTTACATTTTTCTTCACTCCTTATGAAGGACCTACCAGCTTTTTTCAGAATTTTTATATATTACATTAGTGTTGTTGGTTTGATGAATCACTGACTTTAGAGTTGTAAAAGAGGCCAATTTGTTTTTAGATTATGATAATTATATGGAAATATATAACACGGATTAGCGTTACTATTATCTATCACACATGGGTTTGTTTTTTTTTGCTTTAGGAGCAACTTTATTTTTTCTTTTACATGAACTTCAAAGTTGAATACTTTATCTTCCTTTTTTTACTTGTAAAGTTTTTGTTTTTGTTAAACCATGTTAGGTAACACTTTTTCAAGTTCCTATCGGTGGATTTTTTTTATCAAACATAAAAGTTCAGAACACGGAATTTGGAAATGCTCTAAATCGAGTTTTCCGAGATCTAATGTTTCTCGAATCTCGACCAATGTGAAAATAAGAACTCATTCGTGTGTGTGTACACTTGACCTTGAGACATACTTTAGCAAAATGGTGGTGGGCTCTGTAATTACTAAAACTAGTTTTTGGTACAAGTGGAAGTGGTTGGAAAACTAAAAGCAAAATAGAATAATTCCAGTAATCCTTTTTTCCCCCTTTGTTTTTTTGTTATTAATTAGTTGGCAAAACCATGATTATGTCTTCAACAAATGATTAAACTCGCTTCATATTGTTTTTTTTTATTTCACTTTCAAGCAAACTCAATTTTTGATTATTGGTGGAGCCAGTGACTATAGAGGTCAATTATCATTTTAACAGAAGTTAAGAAAGAGGCTTTGCATGTTCAAAAACATTTACATTTTAACCAACAATCATTTAAATGTATGTTCAAAAGCTATCTTTGCTTCACTTTGTGTTACATGTGATAAAAGTTCAACAAAATTTACAGTTTCTTGTTTTTTTTTTTTTTGAGCAAAACAGTTTCTTTTTTTTTTGGGTTAACAAAATTTACAGTTTCTTGTAAACTACAGTAAACGCAAATACTCTTGATATTTTGCTTTTAACATTGACTAGACTTGACAAATTCATTTGCTTAAGATGATACATGAAATAAAAACACATAATCAAAACCTATGTCTTGTTGATTTTACTGTGGGAACTGATATTTTTACTTTGGTTAATGTTAAAAATGTTTATAGTCGAGGAGGGCACTAAGAGCACTAAAGGCATTAGTGAAGCTTCAAGCATTAGTGAGAGGACACATAGTAAGAAAGCAAACAGCAGATATGTTCAGAAGAATGCAAACCCTAGTTCGTCTCCAAGCTCAAGCTCGTACACGAGCCTCTCGTTCCTCTCACTCCTCAGCTTCATTCCACTCCTCAACCGCTCTACTCTTCCCTTCCTCCACTCCTTCTCCACGTTCCCTCCACACACGCTCCCTCTCAAACGCTGAAGTCATCTCATCAACAGACCACCGTGGCCACTCCAAACGTGTAGACTGGCAAGAAGAAGACCAAGACAAGATCCTAGAAGTTGATACTTGGAAGCCACGTCTACATCATCCCAAGCCTCTACGAAACAATGAGTCTCCGAGGAAAAGACAACAATCTCTATTGGCTCCGAGAAGTACTGAGAATAGTCCTCAAGTTGGGTCTAGTGGCTCAAGGAGAAGAACTCCGTTTACGCCAACGACAACAAGAAGTGAGTATTCTTGGGGATGTAATAACTATTACTACTCAGGTTACCACCCGAACTACATGGCTAACACTGAGTCTTACAAAGCTAAAGTACGGTCACAAAGCGCGCCTAAACAGAGACTTGAGGTCTGTGATGAGACCAAGAGATCTGTTCAGGGACAGTATTATTACTACAAAACGGTTGCGGAGCAGAGTTTGGACGTTGGAAGCCCTGGTTACTACGGAGGAGATGCTTCTGAACGGTTGAATCGGAACCAGAGTGAGAAGACAAGGATGCGTTCTTCGTTTCTTGTTTAGATTTTTATGGTTTTTAATGTGTAAATTTTACACTCTTTTATTAACAAGTTTCGATTGCTTGCATAAGAAGGAACACGCAACTCTGTTCTTTTATCTTTCTTGATTAATGTTCAATCAAAACCGAACTCTAGAGTAACCGATGTAATTAATGTTCGTTACTGATTTTAACAAGACAAGAACTATGAGTTTAATACATATTCGTTTAGATTTAAGACACTAATAAACAATCTGTTCAGTCTGATCCACACCTAGCCTCCAAAAACTTGCGTCTCTTCAACTGTTTGTAGTGCCCTTCACTGAATGCTAAAAAAGAGAAAGTAAATTAAGATGTTATGAATGAATATAATATATATATATATATATATATATATATATATATCAATGTTCTAAAAATCGGGTTAAGATGTCTATGCGTCTATTTAGGGAGTAAATTTGCCATAATCGAAACGATTTACTTAAAATTCAATTTATACAACTCAAATCGCTTTAAACCATTCTAAATCGGTCAAAACAATTTGTATCCGTTTAAATTAATCTAAATTGATCTCGTTCTTTAAATTAAGCAATAATCTTAATTCAAATCCACAAATTTGTCTATTTTTTTTATATCAAACTTTTATAATTTGTTAGAATAGTTATATAATTAAACTTAAAAGTAAAATATATAAAAATAAATTAATAATTAGTTAACGACTAATCCCCATTTAATTTCCAATAATCCGTCTAGTCCTTAATCTTCTACTAAGTGCAAGTTACTACCTACTGATTTTTTTAACATTGATAACATATTATTAGAGAAGGTTTAATATGATGAGTAACTCACAAGTTGCAATCAGTGTTAGGGTCGATGGTGAAGCCCAAAACGATGCCGCAGAAGCCAGACAAGGTAGAGATGGCTGTGGCGTTTGAGTTATAGACATTGATGAGGTCAATGAAGCAGTTACAAAGCCACCGTTTCTTGTCAGAAGAATCGGAGTAGGTTCCTAGGACTGTCATCGCGTCGCAGCAGCTTGAACCGGGTATAGGATCCGGGTACCCGTAATTCACAAACTCAGTGCACGATGAAATCAGCGTTCCAACCGCTACACAATCCGCCGCGTTTTCCACAGTGGCTGAACATATAGCTGAGAGTGATAATAAGAAGAGAGACATCAACACTGGAGAGAGTAATAATCTCGTCATATCAGAAGAGAGATTCTTTACTTGGCTAAACTATAGCTAGAGCGTTTCTTTTTTTGCTTGTGATGCAAGCTAAGGTAGGTTTAAAAAAAAAACAACGAGTTAAGTGAGGAGGACTTTTTGTGCATGCTTGGAGTTTGGTTTACAACAGAGGTTGTGTGATCAGCCATGAGGTTTACATGATTGGGTAACAAAAGAAAAAAAAAAAGGGGTTAACATGGATCATATAATACCACATAGCTAACCAAGCAATCATAGCTTAGTGGTAATCTTTTATGGTTCAACGTGTATCTACATTAGTTCTGAATTAGATTTTTATTGCGAATTAATTTTCATTGTTTGGCAAATCTGAATTTCGAATTCGGTCCAAATAGTTTACATCGATCTATCTTTTAATATTAGTCAAAAGATATATAAATTCGAATCAGATATTATGGTATTTAGTCCATTTTATAGCAATAGCTGATAGAGTTTATCCAAAAAAAAAAACAACATAGCTGATTGTTGAGTGGAACGAAAACCAAAACGTGATTGGATCAATGGAATTTGGTGGTGGTGGAAGATGAGATGCATTGACTCAAAAGAACGAGCCACGATTCAAGTCAATGGAAGTCTCCACCCAATGGTCAACCATAGCTTCTACACGCATTGGAACCTCAAGAGAGAGACTCTGACTCTTGTAGAGTTTCTTGAGTATCTATACCGGTCTTTTCTCTCTGGTGGAGATGCCACGGTAGTGTAGATGCAGTGGCATATTCTCTTTCATTACATTCTATTTTTTTAGTACTAAACAAACCGACTTCTCGAGTTCTGACCACAAAAATATCAAAACCTAAACCAAAAGTAACCGACTTCAATCAAAACCAGCCGGTTTAACTAAAACCCTTAATCTCACCTTCCTCATCATCATTGCGCACCCAAAATTCATCGGTCATTTTTGCTCGGCCGTCTTTCGTCTCGCCGTCACCGTCTTCTCCTTCTTTGCATTGCCAGGTTCAAATTCGACAAGTTTCTCTATTCACTTTTCTTACAGTCTTACTCTGTTACGGTTTAGTTTAAGATTCGTAAGGTTTAGACTCAGATTTGGTTACGTGATATGCCTATTACCAAATCTCTCTCTTCTTTCAATCTGTGATTCACACATCAGTTTGTCAATGACCAAAATTACATCTTTTTAATTGAATCGAAAAAAATATCACGTCTTTAGCATAATGTCAAAAAGTTTTACTCTTTCAATCTGAGAATCACATATCAATTTGTTTGTGACCAAAATTACATCTTTTTAGTAGGATCAATGTCTAACCTTTGATAAAAATCACATCTTTACCATAATTACATCTCTTTAGTCTAAAGCTTTAATCTTTAATCTGAAAAATCACATCTTTAACTATTTAACTCTCTATTTTTTTTATCAAATGGCTATTTAACTTTAGTTCCTTACTACTTACTGTAGGATCTTGTTTTTAGATTCCTGCAATGGCTTTCAGGAGAGCCTTATCCATAAGGTCAACACTTACCGGTGGACCAAGGAAGCAGCTAGCTTCTTTCCACATCATCCCTCGTGACAATGACCATGACCATGAAGAGAGTTCCTTCACATCTCAAAGAAGCTACCATAGCTTCCTCCATCACCAAAGATCACCTATCAGCTCAGGCTTACTAAATGTGCCTCTGGCTCCTACTTCTGCGTCTGCTTTTGCTTTCTATCGCTATATGTCAAGTGCACATGGTGTTGGTTCGGAGAAGATTGGTGTGATTAACGATATCGCAGAAGTTATAACTGACTCAGCAACGTTGCAAGATGCGCCAGCTCAGGCTGTTGCTGCTGTCAGTGAAGTTGCACTTGCGGCTAATGACTCTTTCTTGCCTATCGCTGCGCTTCAGCATTGTATTGATATGGTTCATTGTTACACTGGTTTTGAGTGGTAAGTGAATGCTCATAAATCTTGATATATATATGAGTTAATACCTTGGCATTTGTAATAAAGGTATCATTGTTGTTTCTCTTGTGTACTACTTTTCTGGATGATTAACAGGTGGGCGTCCATTGTTTTAGCAACAGTGTTGATTCGGTCTTCTACAGTTCCTCTCTTGATCAAACAAATGAAAGACACAATGAAGTTATCGGTATGTGCCTTCCTCTTTTTTTTTGCAAACTTGGAGACCAATCCATTTAGGAGGGTTCTTTGGTTTTGTTGTATGCTGTTTCCATCAGTAGTCTTTTCTATGATCCTGCAGCTGATGAAGCCGCGACTCGAAGCCATTCGTGAGGAAATGGAAAACAAGGTACCTTAAGTTTGTTATCAGAGCCATACATCATGCCCTTACTCCTTACTTTTACTACTCTGCTAATAGCTTTTGCTCTGACTACATTCCCTTCTTTTGATTTTCCCCATTTCGTTTTTTCCCTTTATGTGTTCAGGGAATGGATCAGGTTACTATGGCAGAAGGTCAAAAAAAGATGAAGAACTTGTTTAAAGAGTAAGATTTTTAAAAAGTAGTATCATTTGACGTTTGGTATATTGTTAGATATGTCCACATAACAATAGACGTCTGTTTATAATTTTACAGATATGGAGTCACTCCATTCACCCCAATGAAAGGGATGCTTATTCAGGGACCTCTCTTCATCTGCTTTTTCCTTGCTGTAAGGCCTTTCCATCACTAAGATGCTTTGTTGTTTCATGTAGTCTTCTTCGTCTCCTTCATTTTCTTTTCTTCCCCCACAGATTCGAAACATGGCAGAGAAGGTACCTTCATTCCAAACCGGAGGTGCATTATGGTTCACCGATCTAACCACACCTGACAGCTTATACATCTTACCGGTTATAACAGCATTAACATTCTTAATAACTGTTGAGGTACAGTTTCTGTCAACTTCTAAACAGTTTTAAACATCTTCAACATTTGTCAGAAACTTGCTAACTTAAGCTTGAATACGTCAACTCCTAGTGTAATGCACAAGAAGGCATGGAAGGTAACCCAATGGCAGGCACTATTAAAAACGTTTTCCGAGGCTTCGCTCTCCTCACTGTTCCAATGACAATGAGTTTCCCACAGGTTGGTATTGTTATTTAGTAAAAAACCATATAAACTTTCTGCAAAATGGATTTTTTATATTTGCAAAAATTTTGCAGGCTATATTTTGTTACTGGATCACTTCAAACTTGTTCTCTCTCACGTATGGACTTGGTAAGTGAGTGAGTTAATGTGTGTGTGTGTGTGTAATTAAGACATGATGATGACTGGTTAATCTGTGGTAATGAATGACAGTGATTAAACGTCCTCAAGTGAAGAAGATGTTAAAGATACCTGAACTACCTCCAACTCCTCCAGGTCAACAACCTTCCTTTGACCTCTTCGCAGCTCTCAAGAAAATGAAAGCCATGACACAGGACCATACACAGAAGGAGACACAACCATCTTTGCCAGTAAACCCAAGGATGTCATCTTTGAGTCCTGTTAGTAAGAGGCTCAAGGCTTTGGAGAGCCAAGTTAAGGCAAGGAAGAAGAACAACAGCAAGAAGAGGTGATTTTAAACATTTTGTGTGCATTTCATTTTTTTTGTTAGAGGAAAGAAACAATAAAAAGCTTTTGTATCAAAAGTGTAGAGGATGAGAACCAATCATACTACACAATTTGTTCTCATTTAGATGGAAACTAAACCCAGAGAGACACCTTATTAGTGAAGTTATATGTTTTCTTGATAATTTTATCAAAACAATATTGTAAGTTTGTTCTTTTTGAAACTTTAATACAATATTATATTTTCAGGTTACTAATAAATCAAATAAAGTTCTTTATTTCTTTCGAGTTGAACATACAAAACATCACATACCTTGTATATTTTTCAGGTACTAATAAATCAAATAACATTCTTTATTTCTTTTGAGTTGAACATACAAAACATCACATACCCTGTGCTTAGTTAGGGAAACTTTATTTTCGCACATAAAGGGTTTTAGTGTGAACTTTATTTCTACATATAGATTAGAGTATCATTATAGTTGATTAGTAAGAAGGACGTCTTCGAGGAGCAGTTTCACGTTGAGCGTTGAAGTAAACAGCAGCAACAGGTAGAGAAAGACCAAAGAAAGCAGAGAAGTCTCTTGTGTTGAAACATTCCCTTGTCACTGGTGCCGTCTTCACCGTTTGCCTCCCTCTCTGTCTGAACAGCACAAACGCGTATCTGTGTATCCCAATCACCGGTTTAGGCGTTTCATATCTCACCATCTCTCTCCCTACCATCAATCACCATTCATGAAAAAATGTGTTTTCAACATCTTAGTGTTGAACTATTGACGTATAGTTATATGATGTGATTAGTGATTGTTATTACCAAAAGAAGCATCAGTTGTCCCGGGTATGTCTGTCACCATCCTGAATTCGATAAGCATAAAAACATCATAAAAGAATGCAACATTATACAGTGTTTTTAATATGTAAAAAATATATTACACATTGTTGTTGTTATATATAAGCAGTGATCTAAAAAAATTGGTCTAGACGGTAAAACCCCTTTTTAATATATCAGTCTAGGCGGCTCTAATCATCCGTCTACACACTAATCCTCTAGAAAATATTTAATTAGCGCCTAATCGTCCGTCTACACACTAATCCTCTAGAAAATGTTTAATTAGCGCCTACATATTTCTTAAACATTATATATGTGAAGAGGTGGTATATTAATGATAGACTTTTGGACGTACCAATGCAGATATTCACGCATATAAGGATTACTAGGACTTGGGGCATCAGGGTCCATCATGATCTTTCGAGATGGAAAAAAAAAAAAACGAAAAGAGTAACGTTAGAAGAGATGACCAAAAGTAAGTAAGTATTGTGTATGCTTAGGTTTAAAAGAAAGAAATAAAGTTTTAAGTTATTACTAAGGTGAAGAATGAACGGAGATCATGGCCGCCAATTTCAACGCGAGGCCTAGAGAGGAGAAGAGAAGGAGAGAGTTCATGGCCATTAGAGACAACTGTGTTGGAGCTGTATGTGACTCTCATAGTCACACTTGGACTGAACATTTCTATGACGTCTCCTATCACTCTTCCCACTATTAGTGGTTCTATTTCTCTTGACATTATTGACCTCTTTTTTTTTCCTATGTTGTTCCAACTCTTTCAAGTATGTTTGTGTGTTGTAGTTGATGCTGGTTTCTATGGAATGAGCCATATGATGGTTCTTTTATAGAGGAACTAAAGAATCTTGGGACTTGGCACAACTTGGGAGATAAAAAGGGATTTTTGTTTCTATATGTATTCTACTATAAATGCTCTAGCACAATTTTCACTGTTTGGCATTGTCATAAATAGATATATAAATATCTATCATGTAATTTCTATCTATATCACCTAAAATTCTTATAACTGGTCAACCTATACCTTCATAATTTTGTTACACATTGTTTGTTGTATTTTAACAAAAAAACTTGTTGTTTTAATTATTTATATCCACCTAAGAGCATCTCCAAAAGACACTATATAACTTCAAATATGAAATTTTTGACTCTCCAAAAAGAAATTCTAAAACTTCAAATTTGAAGTTTCATACTTTTATTTGCATTTTGGTCTTTACAATTACATATCATATTTATAACTCTTAAATATCTTATTGTTTATCATTTTAATCTTTAAATTTTTTATCTCATAAATATTCAAAAAAAAATTAGTAAATTTAAATTTTACACATAATTAATTTTTTTTTTAAATATCAAGATAAGATTTCAAATATTTTAAAACTAGAATTAGACAACAACAATATTATCAGATTTAATGTAGTATTTTGTTCATAATTTAATATTTAATTATATATTTTGTTTATATTTTTTTATTTTAGTGTAATATTTTATTAATTAATATTATTGTAATATTTTATATATGTACTAGTTATTTATAAAAATTCTATGAATTTTAATTAGTTATAACAAATATAAGGACCATAGTATAAAATACAAATAGTTTTGAAGTTGAGTTTGAAGTTTTGCTTTTGGAACACAACACCTTTAAACTTCAAGTATAGAGTTTTACAAACTCTAAAAATAGAGAGTTTTTTTAGAGATGCTCTAAATGTAATTATCTCTTGTTTATACACAATTTATCAAAAGCCATATGTATCATTTGGCATCTTATTAATATGAATTTGTACCCACTCTTATATATCTACACTCTTTAGAGAAATTTGTAACATTTTAAATAAGCAAAGATGTAGTGTTCTTTGATTGTTTATATAAACAAGATCTTCTTGTTATTGGAATATGTTTAAGAACGATCTTGTTAGTGGAATATGTTTAAGAACGATCAGAAAATTGTTGAAGTCTAAGTGAAACATTCGAACTCTGAAAAAATCATAGAGTAAACTCTTCAACGGGATCACCACCATTTGATGCATATAATGTCAAATACAACATTTATGCTTAAAACAATTACTCACACTAGCTAGCCTATCCACTTTAGTATAGTGTTAGCCAAATGTAGAAACAAAGAATCGGAACTATGTCCAGGTTTAGTAGCTAACAGTTGTCTTCTTTTGTTGTGTAAAACAAAAACAATAAAAGCTAACAGTTCTCATATAAACTTTAAAAACTCAAAGATAATTATTCAATAAAATTTCGTCCCCACTACGTTCGAATATTCTATTGGCTAAATAGAAAAAGAAAACGCACGCGTGTCGATAAAAAATGAACGCCAGATATTATGATGATTGGCATAGACATTGATTTTGCAGATATTCCAAATAAGAAGAAGAAGAGATAAATAAAAAGAATCTGCTTTAAAATATGACTGAGAATCTCATTACACTTTGTAGTTTCTAGTCATGGAATCCACTTGATTTTCCTCATCAGTATCACTATATGCATATGCTCAACCCAATACGTGGCGCAAACATAGTGGCACCTAATATTAGTGCTAATTTATATTTCCATTTTGTTTATCGATATGTTATACAATTAGTATAAATGAATAAAGACATGTTTAGTGTGATTGTTCTATTACTATCGTACGTGTCGCCTTTTTCTATATTAACTGTGTATGTTTTGACGTAAAATAGGTACCCTAGTGATTTGTAATAAATGGTTGTTATCTCTAATTCGAGTTCAAACTTGATACAATGTATACACAATGTATCTTATTGGTTAAAATTTTATTTAGTTTGAGAATAAACACAAACCCTAAACAGTTAAATACTCTTCATTTAGGCAGCAGCAAATCACTTCATCAGATAAAAACATACTTTCTTATATTTAACAAATCATTCTCTCCTGGTGGTTGAGCTAGCAATATTCAAGATTTCACGTTTACATTATTAGTGGAACGTAAAAAAAAATAACTTTTGAAAAAAAGCCAGAAGAAAAATAGAAATTTAAGTGGGATGGTAAGTTAAGTTCTTTAGTTTGAAATAAAATTGCAAAGTGAAGAAGCTTACTAAAATAATGATAACGTAAGCTAGAGCCAACCACGAAGATTCTAGTTGACAAAAAAACATGTTATTAGTTTTGTTGTCTGCATGGAATCTAACACGTCGATGATTTGATTGGAGCTAACATATCACTTTTAGCCAAACTCAAACAGCATAAACGAATTTTTCTTCGTGTCATTACCACATTTAATATATTTGTCAAAAAAAAGTCGTCATTTAATAAATATATAAGTAAATACAGGTTTGTAAGCTTTGGAATTTATGGATATAAAACTAAGAAATTCTTACTAACATACAATTTGACTTTAAAACACTGAGTTTATAAACCAAAAACAGCATCGGATCGTAAATAACTGAACCACTGATATAACATATGTAACAACTAAAAGGTATAGCGTCAAAAATGTCATATGAGGTTTTAATTTGGGCCTCTACCAAAATATAACTTACTCCCTCTCCCTCTGTTTCATCATAAGTGTCACTTTACAGCTGTGTACACGGATTAATGAAACAATTAATTTTTCATATTTCCTATATAAAAACACAGTTACCTATAAACCTAACCATATTTTAACCAGTAGAAAAAACAAATTACATAATAAAATTAATAAATTTTGTATTGAAAATCGAAAATGACAATTATTTTGTAAAAAAAAAAATTCTTTACAACGACACTTAATATGAAACGGAGGGAGTAATATGTAAAGGAAAATAAATTTCAAATACATCAAAATTTGTACTAAAGGGAATTAATTAATAGTTAATGGATTTTTTTTTTTTGAATTTCCTACGGCCTAATCTCCTTTGGGTCTTAATCTCCTCTAAATCCGGAGCCAATCTTTGCTAATATTATTTCTGGCATAAAGTATTCCTCTGAGAGTGATTGAATTAAAGAACACAACAATGCATGTGCTTAAATCAACTGGATTACCACATCTGTGGTTTGTTTGTTGTCTGATGATTTGCAAGGTATTAGTGAATGATGTAATGAGAGATTGCACCAAAAAAAATATAATGAAAGATTTGAGTGTTATTCTTTCCACATTTTAGTGAGTTTTGCGCAAATAAATATAGGCATGTATTTTTTAAAACAAAAAGATGATCATAAATAGTTTAAAACGGAAATTGGTTAGATACTAAATTATATTAGGAGGATCATGTGCTTAATTAAACCAACTGAATTGCCACATCCTTGGTTTGTTTGTTGTCCGATGATTTGGCAATTGTTGTTTGATAATTCGAAGTGGATGATGTAATGAAAGATTGCACCAAAAATGTAATGAAAAATTGCAATGTTATTCTTTCCACTTATTTTTAGTGAGCTTTGCGCAAATAAATAGATATAGGTATGTATCTTTTAAAACAAAAAGATGATCATAAATAGTTTAAAACGAAATTAGTTCGATACTAAATTACATTATTAGGATCTTTTTACACCTCAAAAATAAAACATTATAAATTTGATAATAGCATATTTTCAAACAAAATGCACATTTCAAATCCTCAATCTCCAAAACCATTACGTATACAATGTAACAATGAGCATGCATACATATATAAACATAAGCGTCTTCTGTAGTAGCAGTTTTTACTATCGCCGAAAGCTGCCTGAAAATACAAGCATGAACCCTGTATATCAAGAAAAATCTATGCCGCCACTAGAATAAGTTAAGGTATTTTTTTGTAAGCATTTGCTTATATAATTAATACTTTGCAAGAAAATAAAATATTTTCGCAACTATTTATTACTTATAAAGAGGGGGAGGCAGAGTGGTGGTGGTGGAATTTGAGTGATATTTTCTTGAGGAGATCGCTGGTAATATATTAAGAGAACATTGTTAATTTTCAACGAAACTAATAAAGAAATGGTGTCCAAATGTGCGATCCTGATATCATACCCCCTTACCGACTGAAGAAACAAATCATGTCATCTTTCTTTACTGCACGACCGGTCTATTATTCCACTTTAGTATTCGGTGTAAATGGATCATAACATTTCGAAGTATGAGCTAATTAATGTGGTTAGACTATCATTTTATGAATTCGCAAAGAAATATAGGAAATATAATAATCAAATCAGCTCAAACTCATTTTTAAATCATGTTTGATCTTTATAATAAAGCATTATAATCAACTTCTCCAATAGACATAATTGACTGCATTGATGTTAGTAGCTACGTTCTAGATATTTAGATATTTGAAATCTTTCTCTTCAAATGAGATATCAAAAGCCATTCTATATTGGAGTTTTGGAAGTTATAATATTGATGATTAACTTTGTGTAGTTTCAACATATGTTAATATATCTATGTAGCTTAGCATTTATAATGATCATCCATATAAATTTGCCTATATACCTTCAATGTAAGTGTATATTTGAAGATTTTAGTGATTTATATGACAATTCAAAGATGATGAACAGAAGCCGCATCTAGAATTTACAAAGAATTGACTTCAATAAATCAGCTTTTAGATGTATTATATATTATATAAACAAGTTGTTTCTTTTGTTTGTGGGTATAACAGGTAAAGTTTTCTTAGACCCGAAATTTTGTTCTTACAACATGAAAAGGTAAAAAATATACTGTTACCTTCAATATTAAATCAATTAAAACAGAAACCTTCGCCACATAATATGCGAAAGTAGAAAGACTTTCTTTTACAGATCTCTCAATGCATCAGAGAGAGGGGCTGCGAAATTTTCATAGTTAGGTAGAATTATTTGCCACATTCCAATTAATTAGTAGCAATAACGAGCGTTGATAAAAAAGAAAGCATTAACGAGTTCTTTACAATGTGGAAGTCCTTTAATTTGGTCCCGTAGTTTGATTAAGGGTTCATTTATATTTGTACATCTTGAAACTTGAATTTCGAATCTTAGAAAAGACGAAATTATGTAAATTTATGGAGAAAAAACTTGGCATATCGTAAAGAGTATCGTTCATAGTAGATTCGATAGGGTGGTTCAAATGATGCGGTAAAAGTAATGCAGTTAGACGTGATCCTCATAAGACAGGTAGAATTGTCGGCTGTAGAATCGTCGGTAAGATTTTTCATAGTTTGTAATAGCATAATTATTCAGCATTTAAAAAACGAGTTTTTTACACTTAAATATATTCTTTTAAAGGTAAAGTACAAAACATTACTAATCAATTTTTAAATGATTTCTTACAAATTTTCATTTCATTTTTTATTAATTTTGATCCTTCTATTTTTTTTATTTTTCAAAATAATTTGACATTATTTGTTATAGCATTACAAAACATAACTAAACTATTTTGAAATGTTTTTTTTATATTTTTTGACATTCGTTTTCTCATTATTTCTAATTATCTCATCAATTATTTTTACCATATATTCTGACAATAGTTATTTACATATTAATCATAATAATTTGACATATTTAAATGAAATTGCTACATTTGTGACAAGAATTAAAAATGATTATCAAAGATTCTTTTTCTTATTTACAAAATCAGTTTGGCATACAAATCTGGACACTCAATGAGGCACAAGTTATTTCTTTCGTGTATCGTTTTATTGAATTTTAAAATTAGACTCCATTCAAATATGATAAATTTTCGAATGAATTTCAAGTAAAATTCTTTCAATCTGGATAGATTCGGTTTTTATGTATAGAAACTTTAAAATATCCAAAAACTAATGTATCTGAAACAATTTTGAATATTTGTACCAAAATAACCATTTCAATCGATTCGGTTCGAATATTTTGAATCCAAACTAAAAATAACCAAATAATCAAAAGTTATTATACTATCCAATTTGATTCGATAATGATATATAGAAATTATAAAACATTCAAGTACTTATACAAATAATTATATATAACACATAAAATATATAATATTAATTATCAAAAACAAAATATCAATTTGTAAAAAGGTTGCATATTTTCAGATAAATGTAATATTACCAATATTAACGAAATTTCAATAAATTTCTGCATTGCATCAACAGCAGATAATCTGCTTGTTTTACCTGCAGAAGATCCATGAGTGACGAGATAGGATCAAACCAACGCAAATATATACGAAAATACCACAACCAAAACAAAACCAGGTAAAAATGTTAAAATAAAGATCATCAATTTTTACTACACACAAGACTTATAGTTTCACTTCAGTCACCATTGTGTTGCAACCCCATAAACCCAAAATTTAAAAAGACAAAATCTCAGTAAAGGAGAGCAACAAATGTTGTAGCTTCTCTTAGTCCTCACCCCTTGTATCAATACACAGCAAGAGTCTCTTGTTGTCAGTCTCCTAAAACCCATTTGCCTTTTGACTTTGTGTGTTGAAAAATATATCTCATCATGAAACCTCACAGCACTCTAAACAACAGAAGGTAAAGGGTTTCTTCGACTGGGACGAGATGACTTCTTATATTTTGAATTCCATTCACCACCTGCTTCTGCATAATAATCCATCGGATAGTCTCCATCAAGCACCCCATCATCATCCTTCTTATCATCTCTACACGCACAGCTTTTCTCTTTCTCCTCTTTGCAGCAGCCAGACTCAACTCTACTCAAAGAACCCTTCTCCCACCACCCGGGGATAAACCCTAAAGCAATCTCAGCCTCGAAAGTCGTCAAAAGCGGCTTAAGAAACGCCTCACCCCAATCAATAGAAAGCCTCGGACACGCTATCTGCACCCAAGCATCAACAGAGTCTTCAAACAAGGCCACTCTCGTCGGACTAAGCTCCGACATCAAAACAACGGTCCCGTCAATCCCTTTCTCCTCCATCTTCTTCTCCAACCTCTCCAGAATCTTAGGGTTCCCTTGCCTTCCCAAAGTCCCCAACACAATCCCCCAACTCTTCGCCTCTTTCGCCCGCGAAATCGCCCGCCTCCTCGTCTCCCTCATCCCTTTGTGATCATACTCCTCCAAAAACAGCTTCCCGAGATAAGGATCGTACCTAAACGCCTTTATCTCGGGGTTCGCTATCATGAACGCCTCTAGATGAAACCTCCCGTCAGCCACAAACACCAGCACATAGTCCTCCTCATCACAACCCTCAACCTTCCTTACCTTCGGCGCAGTGCATCCGAGTACTTCCCCGGCCGACAACGGCTTCGACTGAGGGACCAAAACCTTAAAACCCTCATTCTCCAACGCAGGCTTAACCGCCCTAACGGCCGAATTAAACTGAATAGTTCCCGCGAGGATAATGTTTTCAACATCACCGAGATTGAGACGGATAGTATCCACCAAACACTTGACATCGATTTTAATCTCGACGAAGACGTAGAGACAAGGGACCTTCATGGTGTCCTCGTCAACGGGGACGAGGCAGCTGTGTCCGTAGTGGATGAGCAAGTCGGCGCCGAGAGCAGAGGCGGAGAAGTCGTCGACGCAGCAAGCTCCGTAGGTGACGTCGCCGAGGACGAAGCAGTGAGTGGCGCCGGCGAAGGTAGTGAAGATGTCGGAGAGGGTGAGGGCGTACATGAGGAGACCCTCGGGGAGCTGGAGGGCGACGCGTTTGGCGTTTTTGGATTTGATGCGGAAGACGGATTTGTGGACTTCGAATTGGTAGATGGATGGGAGGAGGGAGATTGTTGCGTTGAGGGAAGGGTCGTTGAGGATTGTGTCGGGGATTTGGTTTTTGATGAAACGTGTTGGTGGTTGTTTGGGTTTTTTGGTGTTGGTTGGATTTGAAAGCTCCATGGTTTGCATCGTACGGATTATGTATGAGTTGCTGAAACATTGAAAAGTTACGATTCTTTTAGTAATAATCAAAGTTTATGCGATCAATCGATAAGGGACAACAGTTAGTTATAATTAGAGATGGAAGACAAACCTTTGGGGGGAAAGGAAGTAGCGGAGGGATGAGAACTTAATAGAGACGAAGAAGACGAAAGCAGAAGATTGCCTTTGAGAGAGGAGAAGGCGGCGGAGTGGCGAGGAAGAGAGACGGACACAGAAGGGTTTGGGTTTAGTTTTGAGTGTTTATGTTTTTGTTAACTAACCGGTTAACTAGAATTTGGTTTAACAAAAATTTGAATGACCGAATTTATGAGTCTCAAAGAGAACCAAGTTGTATTAGTATTCTCGAACCCATGTCACGTTTTTTTTTTTTGGCTTAAGCTCGTACCTTGTGAATCTGGTGGATCTCTAACAATTTTGTTAGATGTCTATAATTCATAATTTTATTTTTAAACTGACACTGACTGAATAACCTTATTGAAATTGGACAGTTAATTATATGTAGAATTTGGAAAAAAATGTTATTATACTCCTTCTTTTATCATTTTATTTTGCTAAAAATAAGACATTCAAAATCTTCGGAACATAGACAATTTCAATTTTTTTGAATAGCATCAGGCACATAAACAAATATACACCTTTTTTTGTAACTAACAAATAAAACATTTCTTATCCAAGAAGCGTTATGTGGATTTGATATCTTTCTCATATACTCTTATTCTTTTAAAAAAATTTCCTATATAATCTCCTTTAAAATGTATTTATTTTTAATTCGAAAGCGAGATAAAATTCTAACAAAATCTACACAAATTTTATCTATTTACGGATATGTTATTATTTTTTTAAACTAATATATCTATGCATCTTTACTTTTTTCTAAATCTCTTCTTTTTTTTCATTATTTTCCTTTTTCTCTTTTTTTGGATCTCCTTTTTTTTTAATCTCTTCGACCATTAAAAAAAAAACAATTTCATCTAGTTTATTTCGATTTGTTTATTTTTCTTTGATCCTCTTTAAATTATTTTTTATTTATGTTTTTTTTGTTCTCGCGAAAGAAAATAAAATATTGATGTTCTTCTTATGTTTTCTTTCGTGATATTGGTTTTCAATTTTTGGAACTCAGAAACGTAAAAGTAAAATATTTAGATGTAAAACTAAAACCCATAAAAATAATTTTACCAAATTTTACAATGGATTAATTATAATTATACAATTTATTATAATTACATTCAAATTTTAGGTATGCCAAGTTATATCATTTAATTTGATAAAACTAAAATTCTGTTATACCAAATTGTACATCAACAATGGTAAAATTTGATAGAACTATGACTGGAGGGAACGAATAAGAACAAAATCGGAATTGTCTCAATTTATTAAAAATAAAAATATGTGAGAATAAATAAAAATATATTCCTTTGTTTTATTATAAATGTCACCTTGGAATTTTGTAGTTTTTTATATTAAAACATAATTATCTAAACACATAACCACATTTTAACCAATAAAATAAATAAATAACAAAATAAAATTAATAAATTTTCTACTGAAGACCGAAAACAACACTTATTTATAATGAAATTTTTTCTCTATAATAATCGAAAACGGAGAACTGTGCGAATTTTCTAGCTGATTAATAGCATCTGAGCATTTGGTCCAAAGATTAAATCTAGCTAATTAATATTCATGCTACCAATTGGGGTCCGACTGTTTTTAGTTAATCAAAACCTGGGTAGAATCGCTGACTAGAAACTACAAAGTGTCAATAAACTACAGTTAAAGTTGTATATTGGAAATGTGTTTAAGTTTAGAGCTTGAAAGCCTGACTATAACTTAAAAAGTGTCAATAAACTACGGTTAAAGTTGTATATAGGAAATGTCTTTAAGTTTTGGCTTGAATCCTTGACTATAAACTACAAAGTGTCAATAAACTACAGTTAAAGTTGTATTTAGGAACGTGTCATCAATTTTTGGAGTATTTGACTACCAATTATCGATTATAGAGATTTTACTTGTGACGAAACGTTGTCCACGTTGTATTGTCCGTGCCCACCAAACAAGAGATTCCGGAAGCTTCATTACAATTTCCCGTTCCATCATTAATGCTATAATTGATCTAATCTCTACGTCTCTTCTAGCTAAAAGAATTATTAATAATTTCAAAAAACCCCAAAAGAGAAAAAAAAGAAATGAAAAAAAAAGTCAAAAAAGGAAAGTCGAGAAAAATCTATAGACGAAAAAACTGAAAAAAGAGCGTTTATCTTATTAATAATGACAACAACATGTTAGAGAGAGAAGTAGTCAAGATTGAAGAAACTTCTTGAAACACAGACGAGAACACGTGCTGACTGTCTTAAAAAAAGCTTTAATCCTCTACTTCGCACCCCACTCAATTACAGACTCTCTGATTGGTTCTATTATATTGTCTCAGCCACGGCGTCTCCTCCTTCTCCCCCACCGCCTTCACCTGAACACCTTCGCTTCTCGTCCGTTTCAGCCCTATCGAAACACCGAAAAGCCTATGACTCGCTTCTTCCTCAACAACAACCCGCTTCGCCGGAAAAAACTCCACCGGCACTTTCATAGTCTCGTGACTGCTACTAGCTCCTCCCGGAGATCCGGAGTAGTTAGACATGAGGCTGAAGATGTTGTCGCAGAGAGATTTCATCTGAGTTAGCTCACGGTTGAGCTGTATGTTCTGACTCCGAAGCTTCTCGTTCTCTTCTAACAGCTCAACGGACAAACCATTGTTTCCTATCGTCGACGACGGAGACACCGCTTGATATTCTCCTGAACTCGACGGAGAGACGACAGTTTTCGTCGTTTGGACTCTCTGAGCCGTTGCCACGTCAGGCGGCGGAGCGTGAGAGGTTAACTTCCGGCGTTGAATCTCTTTGAGGAGACGTTTCTCTCCTCTCCTGAAGAAATCATTCGAAAACTCCCACCGATCAGGAACTACTTTCTTGAATCCCTGTAATAAAAAAAAACAAATCAAGAACTGTTGGAACGTAACATAAATGGTCTGAAATGATAAGAGTTATATATGTAATGACGTACGTAGGTGTTGAGCTGACGGACAAAGCTAGAGAAGTTGTTATGTTTGAAGTGTTTAGGAAGCAAGTCTCTAGCGAAATCAGTCGGGTTCCATACGACGAAGGAGGAACCATCTTCGTTCCAGGAGATAACGTCGTTGATGGAAGGGTCTTCGACGAGGTTAAAAGTCTTTATGAGAAACGGCGTCGGAACGGATCTTTGAGAGTCATTTGTTATTACCATCATCGTGTCACCGTTATCGCTCACCATGTAGTTAGAGAAGAAAGATGAAGAGCGTCTCCTGAGAGGTGCGAAAGAAGAAAGGAGGAGATAGGATAGTATTATTTGATTAGGAATGATGTTGTGTTAAAAAGAAGAAGACAGAAGATCGAAGAAGCAGCTTCAGGAAACTTCTTATGCATGTTTATTCCCCCTTATGATGTGTCCAAGTGGTGGGTCCCTACAAGTTACTTTATCTTATTCTTCTATACTTTTTTGGGGAAATTAAATGAATTATGGAGATGTCTGCCTCATGTGTCAATCGTTATCGGACTCTTCAGGATTATGTGTCGTATGGAGTAGATTTACAAAAGAGAAGAGCGAACAAGATAACGTTTATTCAAAATTCTAGCCATGTTAGATAGCGTTACAAGTTCTTACACTATATTAAAATACTGTGAAGTTCATGAAATGTCTGCATTGAACAATCAGCATCTATTCTTGCTTCTCGTTCTGCCCTAATGTCTTGCTCTCTTGATACATTTCAGGATGCCATTAGCTTTCTTATGCTCTACTAAATAAACTACGAACTGTGACACAAAATAGAACCGATTTGTTTTTATTCTAGTCACACACTGAGAAAACCGCATCACGTTTTCTTCAATCGATAAAAACAGAAAGGCAGGATTTGAACGTATGAACCCTAAAACCACACCAAAACTCAAGAACACTCTGATAAGTAGCTAAGCGTAGATAAGAACAAATTAAGAAGAGTACAATCTTAAAAACCTATATACATTGAGATTAATATATATATATAAACAATAAAAGACTTTAAAGAGAGATCTCTGGAAGAAAGAAAAGAAATACAAATAGCAAAGAACCGAGACCAGCCTCCATCTACAGCTCCACACCATCATTTCTACTTATAAAAAAGCCTTCCCATATTCTACCATATATTACCCGCAACCCTTTTTTGTTTACTTTATAATATATATTGATTATTAATTTTATTATCATTTAGATAATACGATGGTGGGAGATGCTAATAATCTAAGTGGCCAACAAAATACTTCAAAAATTGCATTTTAATATCTTATCTTCAGAAAAAACCCCATAATCCCTTTGTTGCTCCCCAGGCTCCACCATCGAACTCTCCTCCTGATCTCTGTTCCTAACTCACTTCCCCTGCATTACAAAAACACCCAAGTATCATTCATCGGTGAACTTTTCGTGTGTAACCTGGTCTGTCTTGATATTAGTTATATATACATACCTAGGCGAGTAGCAAAAGGGTGTGTTGGTTTCCTCGGTTTAACAGTTTCAGGCGCTGGACAAGGAAGGATTTGATGCAGACTTGGCGTCCTTTGCATCTGATCCTTCCCCAACAACTGCGTCTTCCTCGTTCCTACAGCTTAGAGTTCCTGGATTCATCTTCCTGACCTCCTCTTTCGTGTATATGAAGATTTTACGAACCATGCAACAAAACTCCCTGCAAAATTTAATCATTGTGTTAGTGTCCGAAAAGAGTAACCAGCACAGATGTACAGAAGATCGAAAAATGTAAAATCTTACTGCCAAGGATCGTCACCAACAAGCATCATATCATTCTCATCATCTGTGTAAACTATCAGCCAATCCTTCTTAGGAGCCATTAGCTCTCCATTGAACTCAAACAGCCTATCCAATTCAGCTACCAACTCCTCGTAGTTCTGAAACTTTGAGAGATCCACTGACCGGCCAAGTGCTATCCCCTGCTTAAGAACCTTTCCAAAATAAAACCAAAGGTCGTGTGTGTTAGTCAAGAACTGCGTCAAGGGTTCCTACAAGCTCATACAAATTTTTTTGGTACAATAGCAAAAAAAACTTACTTTCGTGCAACTCCTACTTGAAGTCGTTTTAATATGAACGTCCTTCGGAAGGGGATTATTAACTTGGAGTGCTCTTCCATGCTCACGATGATCATTTGTCGATTTAGACCCTTTCGACTGGTCAGAAAGATCCTGAACCTTTGGTGATGCTATCTGCGCAAGCCCCGTAGTATCATTAACGTTGTTTCTCTGAGACATAGCTGTATCTATCCCATTAACGTTGTTGACAAGAGGAATGCCAAAAAGCCTGCAGTTACCCTCTTTCGACTTTACTGTCTCCTCTTGTATGACCACAGGTCGTTTTGGTACATGCTCCCTAGCCTGAGCTCGAGCCTCAGCATTAACCGCTTCTTCAAAATAATTCATAGCACGTGGACGTATTGGCCAGTTACCACCAGCATTCTCAGTCGTCACAGCAGGATACACAGCATATTCTCCATATTTGGCATTGCCACGCCCATGGAAAGAGGTATCAGGTGCTGCAGGGACCTTAGGCGATTCATGCAAATTCAGGGAAAGACCAGAATTCATCATCTGCCACTGGTTAGCAAGATACTCAAACTTGCCATCTTGATCGCTGAGGATTTTCCTTGCAGAAGGTGATGAGGAATGGTCATAAAAAGGTATCTGATGCCCATGGGGTGGTTCTATGTTTGCGCCAAAGCCGGAAAGCAAATCCGTGTACGCAGTAGGTTCATGCCTGCTTGAGGACATCCAGTTCTCATATCTTCTAGAAGCCGAAACCACGTCAACCTTGTCATCATCTGCTGCGGATTGCCACACAACAGAATTCTCAGGGGCATCGCACTCTATACTTTCAATATGTTTCGTTCTCAAGGTCGGGTATTCTTGACCTTGCAAGACCCTTGATTGTCGACCTGCCGGTAGAGGGTCCACGTTTGCCTTGGATGAGCCTGTTTCGTAGAAAATGAATTAGTCTTCTTTAATGTGTTTGATTTAGTTTTCAAACAATAATTCATCAGACATTGCAATGTAGACTCTACCTTCTCTTATGAGCATGGAAGAGTCTGGAGTTGGAGGAGCTAAATTAGATCTGGGCCTCTTAGACCTAGGCATGGGTACAGGGCTCAAAGCAGGAGGAGAAAGAGCTGGCTCTATCTTCCACGGGGATACTCTATCAGGGCGAGGGATACTAGTAGTCTCATCCCATCGTACCTGAAATATATTGAATATTTAGCATTCATGGGAATAACAATAGTTTTGATCTTCTCGAGGAACAAGGACACATACCTTAAGGGATCTCCATTTTGATTTTGCCCACCTTGTGGGGTCAGAGTCTTCAATCCCAACGATTGTCCCAGTAAACCTAGTATAAATCAATAAAATATGTGAGCTTCGCCTTTCAAAGGAAATTTTTGAAAACAGAGATACATTGAAACAAAATAAAACTGTTTATGGTTTACCTCTGCTCAGGAGCCTCTTCACCTTCAAATCTCATTTTAAATCTCATGCCTATGGAATAGTTATTCTTCACGGACTCCATATACTGATCAAACGGAACAATGAACTCAGATGGACTAGTCCTGTCACAAACAAAACCACAATACATGGAAATTTAGTAACAGCAACACTGGCAGACATCAGATAAAGGGAGACAAACAGTAAGGCTGCACGTCATGTTAGCCAAAACAAACCTTGGTTTATAGTAGACTGTAAACATGGTTCCTGTTGAAATAGCGTGCCATGCAGTGGCCAACACTCCAAGATGCATGCTGTGGCTCGATATAACAGAGGATGGCACATTGCCTTGTTGTCGCATTGCACGCCTTACACCCACACGTAATTCTCCATTCTCACCCCTGCAGAAGAATTAGATACAACAGATCAACTAAAGAAATAGACACAACTCAAGAATACCATGAACAACAACAACAAAAACAACAAACCTTAGAAAGATAAATGCATCGCCT
The DNA here is from genome assembly GCA_932364175.1 of Eruca vesicaria subsp. sativa. Lineage (NCBI taxonomy): Eukaryota > Viridiplantae > Streptophyta > Magnoliopsida > Brassicales > Brassicaceae > Eruca > Eruca vesicaria. The sequence continues at coordinate 362,067 of CAKOAT010186266.1, read as the reverse complement.
GCAACCAGCCTCTTAGAGCTAACAAACACGCTCCACCCACTCTGAAGCAAATGCCTTCGTGGTTGACCTGGCATAGCACCATTACAAACATCAACATCCAACAAGAAATGAATAAGATACCATTAATAAACTGATAAAAATCCCCATTACCTCGAAAAATATGTCTGAAACGCCACTCATTTGCATGCAAATCTTTTGCAACTAACTCCTGAGTAGGAGGTTGACGCGACATATCCTGAAAGAAAAAAAAAACAAAAGGTAAGAGTGAATCAAATCTATAACCAAGCCACCAACCATAGGTTTTCAATTTTAAAACCAAATCACAAACCAGAGGTGGGAGACATTCATCCGCATGCCGCCTAAGCACAGAAAATCCACCATGTGTACTTGTATCCGAAGCAGTCAACGTTTTGCAGAACGAGTGCACCTGGAACCTCGGTGGCGGAGGAGGAGGCGCCTCTTTCTCAATCGCATTCTCATCTTGCTGTAAACAAACAACAACAAAAAAATATAAATCAGCTTCTTGAAGAATATAATCATCCAAAATGAACATAATAAAAACACAACTTACAATAGCCTCTGGAAGAAGAGTAATCTGTGCATAAACTTCGTCACTGTCAGCCTCCGCCTACAAAATAAACACACAAAAAATCCATAGTTATTAGCTAACAATTCAAGACTCAGAAACAAAACTTTTATTTTTTTAATTCTAAAATGAAAATGATGGAAACCTACCTTTAAATCAACATTAATGACACGACAAAGGATCTTGGAAGGAAGATCATAGAGAGGCATCTGCTGCTCCGCCGCTTGGTTAGTCGATGCCTCCACCTACTCATCAACAAAACCACAAAAAAATAATTAAATAAACAAAAAAAAAAAAAGCAAATCGGAGTTATATAGGAAGGTGTGAATCTCATCTCAACTCACCTGCTCAATATGTCCCTGAGGGAAGTAGAAAACACGGTCATCTTGACGCGGCACCGTCACGAGAGGACCAGCACAAGCGTGCCAGAGCTCTCTATACAGAGCAGCTTCAGCGTCGACTAATACAAACAAACAAAAAATAAATTCAAAAATCAGTTTGTAACAAACAAACAAAAAAAGCTAAGAAAAGTCAGTAACACCCCTCACCCGCCACAGATCGGTTAGATTGAGCTTTCTGCGTCTCACCGGGGGCCGTTACGTCACTGTAACTAACTTCTCCTCCACGATTCCCTTTTCTAGAAACCTCAGAACTCGTCATCACTCTCTAATAATCTCAGATCTGTTTCATCTGGTGAGAAATCAACACTAGAATCTCCAAATCCACCACTAGCTCCGTCTCTTCAGTCTCTGAATCTGTCACAAAACACAATCAATCACTCGTTAAAGCTCTTTTACATTACTTACCAGAGTGATAAACCCTAAATCACCAATTTCACCTCGATTTAGGGATACAGCAACTTTGTATGCTCCTCTCTCTCTCTCTATTTCTCGTCTTCGGCTTCTTCTCGGCTCTTATTGGAGTCACAGACGTTTGTTCATCGATGACGAGGCTCTCTCTCTCTTTTTTTTTTCTCTCTCTACTTTCTCTCTCTCTCTATCTTTTTCTTTGTGTTTTCTTCCTATCTTTGTGTTTTCTGGGAATGAGGCGACCAAAGGGCTTAACCAGACTAGTATTCAACCACGGTGAACTTCTAACCATACGCTTAACCGGTTTTACCGGCTATTTCCGGTTGTAACCATTTCCGGGGGACCAGGGTCTGCGACCTCATAGACAAGTGACCAGATTATTTTTCTTTTCTTTCCTCCTTTTTTCTATTTATTTTAGTAATAAATAATTCTTTTTTCTATAAAGATATTTTCATCGTATTTTCTACATTATCTAACCAATTTTGACCTCAAGAAAAGGTACTAATTGCATTTTCTAAATTATCTCAATATCACGTTCCAAACAAAAAAAAAATTATTTTAATATCTAAATTATACGTATTTTGAAAACATAAAATATTATAACGAACAAGCTTACATAAGCTTACATAAGATACGAAATTTTTTTCTTCAGTTGTGTTATATGTCAATTCAACAATTCTGGATTGGTTTTCGAGTCCAAATTATTAGTTATCTAATTACTTTTTATTGTAAAAAAAAAATCAAAAATATTAACCAATTTTGACTCCAGGAAAAGGTACTAAACCACCGGTTTGACCCAAAAAAACCACCGGTTTGACCCAAAAAAAACCACCGGTTGAATTTTAGGGAGATAAGATTAAAAGTGATAATTAATGTATAGATGGTTTTTGCGAGGAAACAAAAGAATTAATGTCTAGATGGGAGTAGTAATTTCGATTAGCAAGTAATAAAGGATGCTTTACTTTTTTTAGATGGGACTAACGGCGTCAACACGTCGTGAGCACACGTCTTCTTTTTATTGGTCTTGGAAAAGTTAACGGTGTTTGTGGAAAGAGAGAGCGTCAATGGGAAAGGTGTTGTGTTTTTATCGGGAAGTGGCTTTGTCTTGCTGTGAACAGGCAGGTCTGGGTGGGCGTAGAGAGAGAGAGTATTGAATAGCTACGTGGCGCCATTAAAATTTGCGCATTCTAGCATTTTTTTAGTTATTCTGGGTGTCGTTTTCTAAGCTATTTTGACTATCCTGCGCCCTTCGCAATTTTCGTAGCGTGAATCTCTTGTACTGAGATTACCCTGTTTTTCTTTTTATAGGAAAACAAAGACGTTTCATTATTGTATTAACAAAGATTATTTAACGATTGCTACATCGTAATCTGCGTTTGGTATAATTCATCGATCCCTGTTTTCATGTGTATGCAGCTGTTTAATTTTTTATTATTACTTTTTAATTTGTTTTTAAAAATTTTGTTTTGAACATGAGAACCATTTGGTATGTGTTCACAAAAAAAAAAAAGAACATGGGAACCATTTTTGGTTGTAGTTTTTTGTTAAATTTGTTTACTCGGTTAGTCATTTACTATGTAATCCTATGTTATTTTTGAGAAAACTATATTGTTCCTTTTATAGGATAAGTTATTTTTATTGCTCTTTGATCAAACTATGCCACAGATGCACCAAATACAAAAATAATTGTCCAAACAATAGTGTATGTTATGATTAACGATCGACGCCACGATATATGCTCTTTTGCATTTCAACATCAGGTTAAACGTTAATACTCAAAACGTTAGAACTGCCAAAAATAAACAAATAAATAAACAAGGATTAACGGTGCTATTAATGTTTATTTGAGCAAGGGTTAGACACGAAATATGTCGAGGAGACGATATGATAAACCAGAAATGAAGGAGGAGAAAATTCACGTGTTGGCAACGCACTTGCTAGAGAAGTGGGACCCAGAAGTACTGTGTAGCATTTGTGTGTGGTCTAAAAGCAACCAGAGTAGGAATCTTTGTCCGTTTAAAAGAAAAACGCTTTCTTTTCATTTCTTTAATATATTGTACTTGTTAATCCGTTTCTTACACTAATTAAGTATGTCACCATTCTTATTATATTACAAGGGTAGAAAAGTCCATCACCATATAAAATAAATATTTATCTGGTGTCCTGAAAGCCCTGCGGAATTTATACTTTTGTAAATTTTATAATCAAACACAAAAAGTAGATGCAGCTTTTGCATAGCATGTGTTCAGCTTGTTGATAATTTTTTTATAGGTTTCAATCTTTTTTCTTTTTTAAAAGGGCTTTTTATAGGTTTCATTCTTGCCACATACTTCTTAGTTTCATTTCAAACCTTTTGCTCCAAAAAAAAGTTTCATTTAAAACTTTAAAACATATTATGAAAACAATTTTTTGTTCTCTTGGATCACATTTAGTACTACATTATTTATTATCTTTGTCAATTAATAAGCTGAGAGAGTAGAAAAAAGATTAAAAACTATTCCAACACATGTACAGAAAATAAAAATAAAAATTAAATACATAACAATGCTTAAAATAAAATTTAAATAGCACTGATTGGCCAAACAAATATAAATAGCAATGTTTAATTCTTTATCTTGGACTCTATTCTTAAACTCCAACATAAATATGTTTTCTTTTATACAAGTCTCAAATATGATTCATATATGTATTCTACAAATTTATTCTGCAGACTATGCATACAGAACTTTGTACTTTCCAGTCTTCTTGTATTTAGCAATAATTATGCAACCACTACACAACTATATAAACTTCTTCAAAAAGTTTTAATAATTTCACAAGTATAAACTTAGTCAACACATCCCTTCCAATGGAAAAGAAGAAATCACTTAATTTTAATCAGATAATCAATCAACCTTTAACATTCTGGAGCATTTACTCGAACATATACATAGTGATAATCATCAAATCTGTTTACAAGATAAGTGTAAGATATTGTATATAAAATCAGTCAAAAAAAATATATTGTATATAAAAATTCGATGTTACAAACACGATTCAAATAATAAGTATTTGATAACAAGTAACAACTATAGTACATGCCCACGCACATGAATGTTCCCTTTCTTGTCAGTTACTAATACTAATCGCTAAAGTAAATCTATACATCCATCTACTTTTATTTATTTTTGTATCTATAGTCATGATGATCAGTCCATGCTGCGAGTTAGATAAATAGGGTTGATGGAAAACGAGCAAAATGTGTTCTATATGCTGTATTTCTAGTTAAGAAATATTGTTTGGTATCCATAAATATGCCAAACTTGTAAACTCTCGAAATAATAAGGGGTCCCCAAATAATAATACACAGCTTTAGTATTAATTTTCCTATGCAGTAGAAGACTTATCATGTCACATTAAATTGTAGAAACTCATTAGCAAGATAACACACAATTATTGGATAATTAATTGGTTTATTAGTTGGGAAAAAGAAAAGACATCATTCCTTCACAGTTAACACTGTTAATGTGTCATTACCAACCCATGACAAGATGTTTTCGGGTTACCTTTATACAAGATTAATATATAAAAATTTAAGCACTAAAGTGGGGCGTTAATTACATAGTAAAAGGGCATAGCATATAGTATTACAAAATAATTTAATAAATGGTGGACTGTGTTTTGTTGTACATTAAAAAATAATGTGAAGTGATTACACATGGGACCTACACGTGTCGCCGGGTTAAGGAGCACTAATTCAAAAATGGGTCATGCCTTCATGCTTCCATTCTCCTAATCCTTGCCATCTTTGAACCCTAACCTACAGACCAACCCCTACTTCCCTGCTTATTCCAAAGTATTAATATTGCTTAATTGATTTATTTGATTTATTAAAAACGGACGTATTTGATTGGTAGATAAAATGCTGTGAAATATTTTCTTCTAAAACTTTTAACTAAACTTAAATAAAAACTTTTTTTTATGATTAAACAAATAAAAACATTAAATCTGGAATTTAAAACTCAAATTCTTTGGTATTTATTTCGCGAAATAAAAATAATCTGGTCTTTTGTTAAAAAAAAAAAATAATAATAATCTGGTCTTTGGTCTTTATCAATCACGCCACGTCATAGCGCACTCTCTCATCTCCAACGAGTGCCACACACGCGCTGAAGACCGGACTCCAAGGGAATTTATCCAATCCGATTTATTAAATGAATGATGTCTGGTCACTCGGCAGTAGTCATTAGTTACAAAAATGGCTCGTGAGATCTGATTGGCGGATTCGAGCCATTCTATTAAAAATAGTTTTTTATTGGAGTCGTTTTTACATTGGGAGAGGGTAACGCTGGAGTAACTTGTCGGTTATCCAGGAAACTAATGAACATACGCCACGTTGGTGAGCAGTTCCCTTTCCAACGCACGTGGGTCTCGCAGGTAAAAGCCAGAATGAATTACTCGTTTTTTTTTCTTTCTTCTTTTATTTTAAAGTTTGTTCCTATTGAGTTCGGTTACAGTCACGCACGTTGCGTGACAGTCGTTTAGGTGAGAAACGGGATAGGCTTGACTACAAATGATGGCATCATATTAATATATGTTTGTTGTTTATATGTGTAGTAATTAGTACACCTAATTATGTAATTATTTAGTTATAAATTTATAAAATGACTTTTATATCTTTTTCGCATAGAAAAAGTGGGAATCATATCTCAAAAGCTGGAAGAAAAAAAAAAACACAACAGAAACTTTAAAACGGTCCAGCTATATAAAGCACCCTTTACCTACCTTCATCTTTAATCACATGTATTATCGTTTGCAACAATTTTAATTAGTTTCCAAGTGCGATTAGCTTCATTGTTTTGGAGAGAAGCTTGTTATGGATTGATTGTTAATCAATGTAAAATGATATTTCATTCGCTCCTTAGAGATACATATTTTCGGAAAAAAATAATTTATTTCTAAAATATCAATTTTTTTACATTTTTAATACATGTTTTATTAATTAATTATAAATTTCAAAAACTTAATTGCACTAATTGATTTTTTATTAGTTTAAAATTATGGAAAGAAAATAAATATAAAAAAATTATATAAATTTATTGTGTTTTATTAAAAAAATGTGAAAAACTAGAATTTAGATATTTAAAGAACAGTGGGAATAGTAGTTTACATATTTCGTTTTGAATAACATAAAATCATATTGTTTTGTTTTCGTAAATTTATTTCATACTTAAACTAGGGCACACTTATGTCACAATTTTAAAATATATTTATGTGATATGTGTTATATGAATACCATTTCCCATTAATTTTTCGAAATACAATAGAACGAATACTTAGAAAATTCCTTATGAAGAAGACAAACAAAACCCATTAAACATAATTATAGCCGCCCATGTACGTCAAAAGACTTATCATCATGGGATCAATTAAAATATTAGATTAATAACATTATCTTCTAATGTTAAAGTAATAGCATGGCTCCACTAGAGAAGATAACTTCATCTATCAAGTTAATAACATACTTGATTATCTCTAAGTATAATCAATAAACATTATTATTAATTATAATAAGTTCATATGAAAAATTGTCGAGGCAGCATAGAAAGTGTTTGTGCTGAACATTTTAGACCGTCTTTGTGTCACCAAATACATATAAACACTAGTAAACCATTGTTCTATACTTTATTGAGGTTTTAGATATAAATCTGGAATTAATTTCATCGTTACTTTGCTTTCTAATTAAATACTGTATTATTTTGTTTTTGTTTCAAAAGACAAGACTTAATCAATTTGTCCACGTGAGACGTGTCCAGTCTCATGTCCTCGTGATTTGGTTCGTCTAATTATGAATAGGTTGTACTCCCTCTGTTTCAAAATAAGTGTCACTCTAAGCTCGTGCACACGGATTAAGGAAACAATTAATTTTGCATATTTTCTATATAAAAACACAATTACCCATACACCTAACCATATTTCAACCAATAGAAAAATAAATTACATAATAAAGTTAATAAATTTTGCCTTGAAAACCGAAAACGACACTTATTTTGTGACGANTCAAAATAAGTGTCACTCTAAGCTCGTGCACACGGATTAAGGAAACAATTAATTTTGCATATTTTCTATATAAAAACACAATTACCCATACACCTAACCATATTTCAACCAATAGAAAAATAAATTACATAATAAAGTTAATAAATTTTGCCTTGAAAACCGAAAACGACACTTATTTTGTGACGAAAAATTTTCTCTATAACGACACTTATTATAAAACGGAGGGAGTATTTGATCGGGTCAAATTATGAAGAAAATACAACAAAATGTTCTTAATTATCTGTAACAATCTTAAATACGGACTCTTCCCCACCGACAGTGCTTCAAAGTGGTCGGCTTACGCTATTTAAAATCTTTGCTAGAAACTTCAACTTGAGTTGGAGTTAGAGTGGTTCTTTAATAGAGTTACAAGTATAATAGTATTCTACAAATGTTGTGTAAGATTCAGAACGATAAACAAAATTCTCTGTTTGTTAAAAAAAAAAAACAAAATTCTCTTTGTTTTGAAATTTTTTTTTTTAACTCTCTTAATTATTTCGTGAATTAAAATTAATCTCAATCAAAAGTATATCAGTGATTGAAATTATAACAATGCATTTCTACCTTGAATTATCCTCAAGTTTCCAAAGCTTGAATTATCCTGACTTTCCAAAGGTTATCTGTATTTTTCGTTTTTTTTTTTTAACATCATCTGCATTTTTTGGTTAGATCGTGTTAATAATCCTTCTGCATAATGTTACTGTTTGCTAATCGAATCTGGAAAACATCTCTTTCTTAACGAAGGGATATATCATTTCTAACTAAACATTTCTTTGAAAAAATAAATACTTATAATCGTTTCATTTGACCGTCAAAGACACAAATTAGTATTTTATTTTATCGACCAACTTAATTCAGCTTATTAAAATAGAAATACAAATAAAAACATCCTTAAAATTTATCATTTATTTTTTTATGAAGTACCATATAAATAATTAATAAATACTATACCTTTTAGATTCTTTTTGTATTTTTCTATTTTATTAATATATTGCCAAATTGATTATTGACTAATATAATAATTTAATTGTATTTTAATACTACCAAAATTATCTAATCCCAATTTTTAACATTTATTATATTTTTATCAAATTAAACAACCATAAACATATCTGGATTTTAAAGAGATAATTTTATCGTATAAATAAAATCTAAATTTATATAAATAATAATACAAGGTAAGTTTAATATAATAAATATTCAAGAGTATAAAATATGTATCACTGTATTATAAGACAAGTCTCTTATACATCAGAAAAATTGATCGATAAAAACTAAAACTACAAATATATAAATGTACGAGTCATATTATAAAATTATAAATAACATAACTAATGGTTTACATGAAAAATAAAATTACTTAATATAAATATTAATTATTAAATTTATTAATGTCATATTAAATAATTATATAATATGAATAAATTATAAAGAATTGTATTATCACAATATATGAAATAAATAAAAACAAACAACAGTGCCAATCATGCTCTAGTGATCATTGAAATGGAATGCACTAGCTTATGAAGCCAACTTGGATCAATGGGTCGTAAACAATAATAATTAGTTGTATATAATGACGATGATTCCGTCTAAATATTATTTTTAGTGGTGCTTGATTAAGCTGTTTTCTTTAGTCACTGCTTCCTTGCTTCCAACACAATTATTCAATTTATATGCTGTGTGCAAACTTTCATCTAGTTGGAGAAGTGTATAATAGTTAAAAGCAACATTTAATAATAATTTATCTTATGGTACATTTTTCATATATCAGCCACTATATGTTTGTTTTAAACTAATTATTGGTGATTTGGATTTTTTTAATTCGCATCCAAACTAATATATATATATATATATATCAATGCTATTGTATTCAAATATTGGGATCATTATCGGTTCTTGACACATCCAATAAATGACACATCCAATAAAACATTAATTATTCTTCAAAATTTCTAGTTTGATATATAAAATTTTTAAATTGCTAAATGATACTCCTTCCGTTCCTTAAAGATACATATTTTTGAAAAAAAAATTGTTTATAAAATATCTATTTTTTTACATTTTCAATGCATGTTTTATTAACTAATTGTAAATTTCAAAAAACTTAATTATTCTAATTGATCTTTTATTGGTTTAATTTTGTGGAAAGAAGATAAATACAAAAACTATGCAAATTTATTATGTTTTATTAAAAAATATGAAAAAATAGAATATAGATCTTTTAAAAATAGAGAGAATATAAAATAGTTTAAACACTAAAATCAGGCACCAAGTCAAAGCGCAAGATTCATGCACACCTTGTCGTTTTATAAATGGTTAATAAACACTAAAATTACCTAATTATGATTTATTTTCATGATTAAATCGGTTTGTTTAGGGGTTGGACATCTAAACTATTAAAAGAAAAGTACAAAATAGAAATAACCCTTATATTTCCTCAAAAATTACAATAGAATGCCATTGTAATTAAAACACTGTAGTTTTGCTCTTACATGGATTTCCATAGGTTTAAAGTCCAATAACTTTAAATGAAAACAAAATTGCCCAAAACCAAACAACTCAATTCAATTTTAAAAATGACATTTGTTAATAAAATTGCTAAATCTCTTATTTTTTGTCTTTTTTTTTGCTTTCTAAATAATTTTTTTTTTAAAACTAAATATAAAATATAATTTTAAAATATAATTGCAATCACAAAATTTATAATATAATTTAATAAAATACAAAAAATCTTAACAAGATACTCTTATATTTTATACTTAATTATTTAATTTACCAAGTTAAAAAAGTATATATCAAAAAATTATTACAACTTGATAGTTAGAAAAAAGATGCTAAAAAAATGAACAAGATACACAGACATCATAACTCAATAACCTACATAAATATGAATGTTTTTTACAACTAATATAAATATATATATTTATACAGAACATAAATCCGCGTAGACACGCGGATCAAAAACTAGTATATATATATTACTAAAGTATAATCCTATTAGGATCTCCCTTTACTTTTTAAAATTATCTACATTACTATACCATTTCCCTATTGATTTTTTTAATCTGTTTTAATTTATTTTGTTATTTACACACCATGCCACTCTTTAATTTAGTGAATTGTTGTTGATTAAAACCAGCCAATAAAACAAATCTATTTACAGATCAAAACGTTGTTAAACTTATTAGGATCATTTAAATTACGTACTTAGCTATTACATCTTTTATGTTACATAGCACTACATCTATTAATAATATATGTTACTGCTTTTCTATTTTTACCTTTAGTTATTTAATTCAACTTAATTATTTTCCTTTTATTATAATACCTAATGACATAAATATTAACTATATAATTATTTTTTAACAAAAATAACGAAATATATGTGACCGTGTAGTATGTTTATATTTTTATAATTTACATGTGCATCAGAATACATGTGATAATATACCAATGATAATGCTAATTTTTACAGTTTACAATTAAAATCCAACTAGAATGTACAAATAATAGTTTTAATCATAATCGTTTATCAAAACAACTCTTTAAATTCAAATATAATATATTTCAAATTTTCAAACAATATACTAACCAACTTTGATTATTTTGTCATATATAAAATAATGAGATTTAATCTTAGGTTATTAAAATCACAAACGAATTAAATATCAAATGGAAATTAATAAATAAATGGGTTAAAATTTTGTTTATTATATCTACCAAAATTAATTAACCTTTTTAATGGGATTATTTGCTATAGAGGAATTTCCTTTGCTATATACGAGTCTAAAATTTAGATAACATCATGAATTGTAAAATAAAATAAAATAAATTAGAATAAGATTTATTTGATATAGTTTTGATTAAATTTAATTATATTCTAAATCAACATTGCATAACTTTCCTAATATATGCATTTACAAACTATAATTCTACATAAATTCTAATTAATAAATTATAATTATTTTATATTAATATTTACAAACTTAAAATAGACTTTTCTAAATCAACCGCTTGATGAGTAGATAATTTTATGGATACCATTTTTTCCAAATTATTACAATATACAAAATTTTTTTTTTTAAGAAATAGGTTATACAAATATAATTGTATTTCTATTATGAACTAAAAAGCTGGTTAATAATTTTATCAACAAAAATAATTATGCGTTTTGAAAACGTGGATCAAAATCTAGTATATTTATATAGAGAGATGTTATTATTGACTTATAAATTTCAGTTAATTACAACAGAAATTCGATTAAACACATGTTTTGTTTTTACCCCACGTATTTATCAAAAAAAAAAAGTCCAAGCTACATTGTAAATATTAATATACACCACACCACATGTTGTAGAATTAACTAGAACACACGTTTGTTATGTTTACCCATACTCGTCGACTTTTCTTGATTTTGTTTTTGGCTCTCATGTCAAAACAAAATAAGAAAGAAACTTGGTCAAACCATGCATTTCACACACTATGAATTTGGGTAAACATTCATGCACCATTTGAAATTTCCCACTCTAGTGGGTGGGGAGCTTCATCATATCTTTCCCATAACCTCTCCATATATGAATCAACTTCTCCAGACCTACACACTACTATTATTTAATTCTATGCCCCTTAACATAGCACTCATAAAAATGTATATTTTCTAACAAAATCGTAAATCACGTGGAAATGCAAAACAAACATACTTCGAGACCATTCGATGGACATTTTGGCGATTCTACAAATCTCGTCGCTACGTATCCGTAACCGTTCAGGCGCAAAAGGCCAAATAGTAATGAGCCGAATACGTTTTAATAGCCTAATAATATTGGGCCTTCTGAATATATCTTTAATAACCCGTTGCTCGAGCTTTTGCTATCTTGGTCGAGGGATACGTCCAAGGAAAGAATGCTATGAGTTACTTGTTGATATTGTTGCAAAATTTAATTATAGTCCGCGGGTCTCGTCTTGTTTGATTCGCTGAGAAACGGATGTGTGTCTATCGATTTGAGAAAATTAAATAGCGGATGCGGGTCAAATGTATTTCATGCGGGACGCATGCGAGTTGGTTTAATTTAAAATAAGGATACCCGCTGAATCTTTTTTCTTTAAAAAGTATATTTTTTGAAACAAAAAACCTAAATTTGTTAAAAATAAATAAAATCCCAAAAAATAATTAAAATATATTAGTTATATTATTTTTTTAAAATAAATATAATAATTAATTTTATTATTTACTAATTATTCGCGGGCCCCATGGATTATTCGCAAAATTAAACATGACGGGTGTGGATAAAATATATTCTCATTGTGTGTCAGACGGATCAAAATTTTAAATTGAAAAAATGATTCAACCCGCTGGATGACGGATCGGGCGGAGCGGATTTGACTTGCTTCCCAACACTACTTGCTCAGATGAAAGGAAATGGGTGAGAGCGGCTTCAGACCCAATGCAGTTATTATATACACAACATTGATCAAAACCTTTCTCTAGAGAAGTAGGTTTTGAGATGCAGTGAGGATGCCTAAAGAAATGAAGGAACAAGGGATCTCACCAGATACATTCTGCTACAATTCCCATATAATTAGCCTTTCAAAGGCCAAAAAGATGGAATTAGAATATGAAATATTCTGAAATAAGTCCATTGAGATATGATACGAAAAAGAAAGAGTGAATTAGGATCTTCCAACCCTTTCACAATCACAGTTAAATGAGATGATACGAAAACAAAGAGTGAAAAAGCTTGGATCTCCCAACCTTTTCACCATTACAGCTCACAACAATTATTAAATAGTCTGAAATAAGAGGTATGAAGTAAGCCGCTTTAATACAGATACATAATTATAGCCGCCCACGCACATGAAAAAGAGCTGGCTCTATCTTCCACGGGGATACTTTATCAGGGCGAGGGATACTAGTAGTCTCATCCCATTGTACCTGAAACCAATTAAATATTTTTAGCATTTCATTGGAATAACAATAGTTTTGATCTTCTCCAAATACATACCTTGAGGGATCTCCATTTTGATTCTGCCCACCTTGTGGGGTCAGAGTCTTCAATCCCAACAATTGTCCCAGTAAACCTAATATAAATCAATAAAACAAAATGTGAGCTTCGTCTTTCAAAGGAAATAACTGAAACAAAATAAACAGTTTATTGGTTTACCTCTGCTCAGGAGTCTCTTCGCCTTCAAATCTCATTTTAAACCTCATGCCTATGAAGTAGTTGTTCTTCACGGACTCCATATACTGATCAAACGGAATAATAAACTCAGATGGACTAGTCCTGTCACAAAGAAAACCACAATACATGGAAATTTATTAAAAGCAACACTGACAGACATTAGACATGGAGACAAACAGAAAAGGCTGCCACGTCATGTTAGCTAAAACAAAAACAAACCTTGGTTTATAGTCTACAGTAAACATGGTTCCTGTTGAAAGAGCGTGCCAGGCAGTGGCCAATACTCCAACATGCATGCTGTGGCTCGATATAACAGAGGATGGCACATTTCCTTGTTGTCGCATAGCACGCCTTAAACCCACACGTAATTCCCCATTCTCACCCCTACAGAAAAATCAGATATTACAGAACACCATACACAACTCAAGAATACCATGAACAAAAAACAAACCAACAAACCTCAGAAAGATAAATGCATCTCCTGCAATCATCCTTTTGGAGCTAACAAACACGCTCCACCCACTCTGAAACAAATGCCTTCCTGGTTGACCTGCCATAACACCATTACGAACATCAACAAACAAGAAATGTATAAGATACCATTAATAAGACTGATACAAACTCATATTACCTCGAAAAATATGTATGAAACGCCACTCATTTGCATGCAAATCTTTTGCAACCAACTCCTGATTAGGAGGTTGACATGATATATCCTGAGAAAAGAAACAAAATGTAAGAGTGAATTAAAGAGCGTCTAAGAACAAACTTCAGGAACACAAACCAGAGGAGGGAGACATTCATCCGCGTGTCGCCTAAGTACAGAGAATCCACCATGCGTACTTGTATCCGATGCAGTCAAGGTTTTGCAGAACGAGTGCACCTGGAACCTCGGGGGCGGAGGAGGAGGAGTAGCCTCTTTCTCAATTACATTCTCGTCTTGCTGCAACCAAAAAATATAGGTATCAGTTTCTTGAACATTTAATATAATCATATCCTACACTCCGCTCAAACATCCACAAATGGAACATAAAAATTTACAACTTACAATACGCTCGGGAAGAAGAGTAATCTTCGCATAAACCTCGTCGGTGTCATCATCTGCCTGCAAAATCAAACTATAGTTAGCTAACAATTCAAGACTCAAAAAAAAAAAAAAAACAATTCAAGACTTAGAAACCAAACATTTATTTTTATTTACTAAAATGAGAGTGATGGAAACCTACCTTTAAATCAACATAAATGACTCGACAAAGGATCTTGGAAGGAAGATCATAGAGAGGCATCTGCTGTTCAGCTGCTTGGTTTGTTGATGCCTCCACCTACTCATCAACAAAACAACCAAAAATTAAAAAACCAAAAAAAAAAACAAAAAAATCACAGATAAAAAAAACCTCACCTGCTCAATATGTCCCTGAGGGAAGTAGAAGACACGGTCACCTTGTCTAGGTACCATCACGAGAGGACCAGCACAAGCGTGCCAGAGCTCTCTGTAGAGAGCAGCTTCAGGGTCTACTATACAAACCAAAAATTAAAAAAAACTAAGAAAAGTCGGAAACTGAGACAAAGATCGGTTAGACTTAGTTTTATTTGCCTCACCAGCGACTGTTGGTTCACTGTAAACAACTTCTCCTCCACGATTTGCTTTCATANCATCACGAGAGGACCAGCACAAGCGTGCCAGAGCTCTCTGTAGAGAGCAGCTTCAGGGTCTACTATACAAACCAAAAATTAAAAAAAACTAAGAAAAGTCGGAAACTGAGACAAAGATCGGTTAGACTTAGTTTTATTTGCCTCACCAGCGACTGTTGGTTCACTGTAAACAACTTCTCCTCCACGATTTGCTTTCATAGAAACCTCTGAATTCGCCATACTTTTCTGTATTCTTAAAACCACGAAGAAGTCACTATCAGACCAACCCCTGCGTCCTTGTTTATTCTTAAATATTAATATTGCTTAATCTTTACATTAAAATGGAACCTTTTTTTTTGTTCAAATACACTTGTTGGAGATGAGAAAGTGTGATTGATAAACCAAGTTTATGTAGATCAGAAAAGGGGATTAGATAGAGAGAGAATAGAAGATAAGATAAGATTTGTTGTAGATCATTTGATATCCACAAATGTTTTTACAACTCGTTATTAAATAGGATAAGCCTCACTCTTAACAAAACGACATCGTAATATAAATTGAAGATTTTATTAAACTTTCTTTTTTAGTAAGAGTTTTTTCTTCCTCGTTTCTTCCTTCGTAAGCAACATTCATTCTCTTCTTCGATCTCTGTTTCCTTCAAATGAAAGCTAAGGACACAGAAATGGGATTAGATAGAGAGAGAATAGAAGATAAGATAAGATTTGTGGTATTGATCATTTGATATCCACAAATGTTTTTACAACTCGTTATTAAATAGGATAACCCTCACTCTTAACAAAACGACATTGTAATATAAATTGAAGACTCTATTAAGCCTTCCTTTTCAGTAATTAAGAGTTTTGTCTTCCTCATTTCTCTCTCCTAAAGTAACGTTTATTTTCTTCTTCGATCTTTGCTTCCCTCGAATGAAAGCTAAGAGCATAACTAACTTATCAGCGATAACGTAATTTGTTTTGATAAAGATCAATGACTAATTATTTTTATACTAAGAAAAAACTGCTCTTCACACGGGATTTGGTATTTTATCCAAAGAAAAAACAAATTCTGTTTGTAAGTGTAAGTAGAAATAATTACCCTTAATACTCATTGTAAAATGTTATGTTATTTATGAGTAAGAACTGTTATTTGGTAATTAAATTTTTTTATATATTTTTATTAATGAAACAAAGCAAAATCAAATAAACTAAAAATTTGAAGACAGTAAATTTTGTAATATACAACTATACTTACAAAAACATCACATTTCAAAATATTTGAAGAATAAGATTTTTAATTGTTTACATCATAAACTTATATCTTATCAGATTGGTATGTACTAAACACGTGTCTTCACTTGTACATATTTTAAATTATAATTGACTTTTTGAGTAGTTTTTTTACTTTCGAATTAACAGTTGTGTTTTTTTTTGAAACTGAATTTCCTTATATTCTATCTGATAGGTTTGAAAGTATAGTCTATTCTTTTTCATATTTTTGTCCTTATTTTATGTTACATTTGTTTGTTGTCAAAAAAAAAACTTTAATTTCATTGATTGACCAAATTTTCTAATACAATTTTTTAAGTGTGCTTATGTTCTATTTTTATTATATCATTGTATATTTGTCTAATTGGTTTGTTTTGTAAAGCCAACGAGTTTCATTTCGTTTTTTATTTGTTTATACGTGTCTATTTATTTTATATTATGTCTATGTTGAATATATTTTTAATGGGCCACATAATTTTTATCAGCCTCTCATAATAATGGGCCTTCTGACTATATTTTTTAAAACAGTGAGATAATGTTTTATTTTCTTTAAAAAATATCGGTTTTCACCGATGAGGTTGTTGAATCTCCGGTATCGGAGATACGATGGCGTCAACGTTGTTTAGGCGAAGATGCTTTGTTTCGTTCCCGAAATGTCTACTTCTCCGATCATTTTCCGATGACGCATCATCCGAAATCGCGGGAATCCTCAACAAGGTGTCGAACTAGCGCGACGCCTTGGAATCTTCGAACCTATCGGCGGAGATAAACCCCGACGTCGTTCTCTCCGTCTTGCGATCAAAACGCGTCGACGATCCCGCCAAGCTCCTGAGATTCTTCGATTGTATCGATTATCAGAAGGTCACGGAGCAGAGACTCGATTCGTTTTCGTTTCTCGCTTTAGGTTTGTGTAGATTCGGTAGTTTAGGGGAATCTCGTAGTGTTGTGATCAGGATGATTGATAAGAAGTGGCATGTAGGTGAGGTTTTGAGCTCTGTTGCGAGGTGTTCGAGAGAGTTGAGTGATGGTGGAGGAGGAGGAGGAGGAAGAGGTGTATATGAGATGTTGATTGATGTGTATGTTGAGAGAGGGCGTTTAGATGAAGCTGTGTTTGTGATTACAAACAGTATGGATTTGGTTCTTGATTTTTCAAGATTTCATAGTTTGTAGGATGTGTTTTTGATGAGGAATCGGTTGGAATTGTTTTGGGATGTGTATAATGAGATGATGCTAAATCATTGGTGGTTCAGATGAATAGTTTCGGTGTGTTTCCTGATAAATTTACTTACACTGTACTGATTGAGTGTTTACTAAAGGGGAGGGATGCAGATGCTGCTAATGGACTAGTCTTTTTTTTTATAACTCGGGTGTCATGGCCCTCACCGTGGTGAATCCAGAATAGAGACCGAGGCAAACACGAACCACACGGTGACCAGGGTCACACGAGGGACATGGGTTGCACTAGAACTGCCTTCGGTCCTGGGACGCTGCAGAACCGCATGTGAATAGCGCAGTGGCTTGGATTCAAATAAGGTGGCGGAACTCACAGCCATGAGCCTTTTACCACCAGAGCTAGAAGCCCGGTCTAGTCCATGAGATGGTTTCTCTTCTGATGAATATTGATCCTAAGGTTGATGACTCTTTTATTTTTGTGATGTCAAAGGAAGGAGCTATGGAGAAGGCTAGTGCTCTCTTTGATGGGATGATTGAATTTAACATGAAATATAAATCTTTTTATATGTTCATTTATTGATTTTTTTTTTATATATATATATATATATATATATATATATAGTATCTAATTCATTACAACAACAAAAAACTATTTCAAATTAGGCATGCAACTTGAAAATCTAATACTAATTGTTAGTACTATTTATAAAGGTACTTATTTTTTGAATTTTGCATATGTTATTATAAATAATGTGAAAGTAAACCATGTTTTTTAAAATTATTAAAAACAGTTTATTGGTAATATATAAGAAATTACTATATATTATCTAAATTTCGATAATTTTATTTTAATTATTGATAAACCAAGTTTATCTAGGATAGAAAAGAGGATTAGATAGAGAGAAGAGAAGATGAGATAAGATTTGTTGTATTGATAATTTGATATCCACAAATGTTTTTACAACTCGTTATTAAATAGGATAAGCCTCACTCCTAACAAAACAACATTGTAATATAAATTGACGATTCTATTAAACTTTCCTTTTTAGTAAGAGTTTTTTCTTCCTTTTTAAGCAACGTTCATTCTCTTCTTTGATCTCTGCTTCCTTCGAATGAAAGCTAAGGGCATAGCTAACTTATCAGTGATATGACGTAACTTGTTTTAATAAAGATCAAAGACTAATTATTTTTATACTAAGAAAAAACCGCTCTTCACACGGGATTTGGTATTTTATCCAAAGAAAAATAAATTTTGTTTGTAAGTGTAATTAGAAATAATTACCCTTAATACCCATTGTAAAATGTCATTTTATTTATTAGTAAAAACTGTTATTTGGTAATTTAAAGGATTTTAAGACAATAAATTTGGTAATATGATACTATACTTACAAGAAGATCACATTTCAAAATATTTGAAGAATAAGAATTTTAATTGTTTACATCATAAACTTATATCTTATCGTATTGGTCTGTACTAAACACGTGTCTTCATTTGTACATATTTTAAATTATAATTGACCTTGTTTTGAGTAATTTTTTTACTTTCGAACTGAAAGTTTATGTTTTTTTGAAATTGAATTTCCTCATATTATTTGTTTGAAAGCATAGTTTATTCTTTTTAATATTTTGTCCTTATTTTCTTTACATTTGTTTGTTATCAAAAATTAAAACTTTAATTTCGCTGATTGACAGAAATTTCTAATAAAATTGTTTAAGTGTGCTTATGTTCTTTTTTTAATATGTCATTACATATTTTTCTAATTGGTTTGTTTTGTAAAGCCAACGAGTTTCGTTTTCTTTCTTTATTTTGTGTCTTTTTATTTTATATTATGTCTATGTTGAACTCTTAGTATATATTTTATTTTTATATAAGTAGAAAAGATATAGTTAAAATTTTTAAGTCAGTGTGTAATATTTTTATTTTTTTACAATTATTTGAATACAATAATATTAGATCTTGTGTTCATAATACTTAAAAATAATATATTTCTTTACTATTAAAAACAATTTAATAACATATTAAAAATGTTTACTTTATTTTCAGTTAAATTACATTAACTTTCACTATTTTCTTAAAACAACTTGCAATATTTCTTATTATTCTTAAATATATATATATATATGTGTGTGTGTGTGTGTGTATGTATTTTTCATTTTCTATTTCACTTTGATATTAAGTAAATTGTAATTGTCAAAATAATAGTTGATTGAATATAACATGAAATGTAAATATTTTTATATGTTCATTTATTGAATTCAGATATATATATATATATATATATACATATATTTAATAGTAGCTAATTCATTACAACAATAAAAAAACTATTTCAAGGTATGCAACTTGAAAATCTAACACTAATTGTTAGTACTATTTATAAAGGTATATATTTTTTTTGAATTTTTCATATGATATTACAAATAATGTGAAAGTAAACCATGTTTTTAGAAATTATTAAAAACAATTTATTGTTGATATATAACAAATTACTATATATTATCACTAAATTTCAATAATTTTATTTTATTTATTGATAAACCAAGTTTATCTAGGATAGAAAAGAGGATTAGATAGAGAGAGAAGAGAAGATAAGATATGATAAGATTTGTTGTATTGATCATTTGATATCCACAAATATTTTTACAACTCGTTTTTAAATAGGATAAGTCTCTCTCTTAACAAAACGACATCGTAATATTCATTAATATTTGTGGATAATATAATAGTGTTTTATGATATTTAGTTCAGATAATAAGAATTTGAAAATTTTAGAACTATTCATTAATATTTTTTTTTAAAAATATGTTTATATGTAGTTCATATACACATAACTGATGAGGTGGCTTAAAGAGAAGAAAAACAAAGTCTTCTTTATATAATAAAATTTTGCGAAATGAACCAAAGAATCTGAGTTTTTTTTTTAAATTCGAATTTTTATATTTCATTAAAGTTTAGTTAAAGATTTATAGGAAAATAATTCATAGCGCCATTTTATATATGTTTCAATCAAAATACATTCGTTTTTCCTTTGTCGTCCTACAGTTCCGTTTTAATGTTTTTCACACGCACTGTTTCAATGAGAATATTCTGAAATAAGTCCACTGAGATATGATACGAAAAGAAAGAGTGAACAGTTAGGATCTTCCAACCCTTTCACAATCACAGTTCAATGAGATGATACGAAAACAAAGAGTGAAAAAACTTGGATCTCCCAAACTTTTCACCATTACAGCTCACAACAATTATTAAATAGTCTGAAATAAGAGGTATGAAGTAAGCCGCTTTAATACAGATACATAATTATAGCCGCCCATGTACTTGAAAAAGAGCTGGCTCTATCTTCCACGGGGATAATTTATCAGGGCGAGGGATACTAGTAGTCTCATCCCATTGTACCTGAAACCAATTAAATATTTTTAGGATTTCATTGGAATAACAATAGTTTTGATCTTCTCCAAGTACATACCTTGAGGGATCTCCATTTTGATTCTGCCCACCTTGTGGGGTCAGAGTCTTCAATCCCAACAATTGTCCCAGTAAACCTAATATAAATCAATAACACAAAATGTGAGCTTCGTCTTTCAAAGGAAAACAAAATAAATAGTTTATTGGTTTACCTCTGCTCAGGAGTCTCTTCGCCTTCAAATCTCATTTTAAACCTCATGCCTATGAAGTAGTTGTTCTTCACGGACTCCATATACTGATCAAACGGAACAATAAACTCAGATGGACTAGTCCTGTCACAAACAAAACATGGAAATTTAGTAAAAGCAACACTAGCAGACATCAGATAACGAGAACAAAACAAACCTTGGTTTATAGTTGACGGTAAATATGGTTCCTGTTGAAAGAGCGTGCCAAGCAGTGGCCAATACTCCAACATGCATGCTGTGGGTCGATAAAACAGAGGATGGCACATTTCCTTGTTGTCGCATGGCACGCCTTAAACCCACACGTAATTCCCCATTCTCACCCCTACAGAAGAGCCATATATTACAGAACACCAGACACAACTCAAGAATACCATGAACAACAAAAAGTTAATAAACCTTAGAAAGATAAATGCATCGCCTGCAATCAGCCTCTTGGAGCTAACAAACCGGCTCCACCCACTATGAAACAAATGCCTTCCTGGTTGACCTGACATAACACCGTACGAACATCAAATAAGATATTGTTAATAGACTAATAACAAATTCCTACTACCTCGAAAAATATGTATGAAACGCCACTCATTTGCATGCAAATCTTTTGCAACTAACTCCTGATTAGGAGGTTGACATGACATATCCTGAGAAAAGAAACAAAATGTAAGAGTGAATTAAAGAGCGTCTAAGAACAAAACTTCAGGAACACAAACCAGAGGAGGGAGACATTCATCCGCGTGCCGCCTAAGTACAGAGAATCCACCATGCGTACTTGTATCAGATGCAGTCAAGGTTTTGCAGAACGAGTGCACCTGGAACCTCGGGGGCGGAGGAGGAGGAGTAGCCTCTTTCTCAATTGCATTCTCGTCTTGCTGAAACCAAAAATATATAGGTATCAGCTTCTTGAACAATCAATATAATCATATCCACAAATGAAACATAAAAAATTACAACTTACAAAACGCTCGGG
Source organism: Eruca vesicaria subsp. sativa (assembly GCA_932364175.1). Classification (NCBI taxonomy): domain Eukaryota; kingdom Viridiplantae; phylum Streptophyta; class Magnoliopsida; order Brassicales; family Brassicaceae; genus Eruca; species Eruca vesicaria. Next base: position 339,724 of record CAKOAT010186266.1, on the reverse strand, counting down.
AAGAAGAGTAATCTTCGCATAAACCTCGTCGGTGTCATCATCTGCCTGCAAAATCAAACTATAGTTAGCTAACAATTCAAGACAAAAAAAAAAAAAAAACAATTCAAGACTTAGAAGCCAAACATTTATTTTTATTTACTAAAATGAGAGTGATGGAAACCTACCTTTAAATCAACATGAATGACTCGACAAAGGATCTTGGAAGGAAGATCATAGAGAGGCATCTGCTGTTCAGCTGCTTGGTTTGTTGATGCCTCCACCTACTCATCAACAAAACAACAAAAATTAAAAGAACCAAAAAAAACCAAAAAAATCACAGGTAAAAAAAAACCTCACCTGCTCAATATGTCCCTGAGGGAAGTAGAAGACATGGTCACCTTGTCTAGGTATCATCACGAGAGGACCAGCACAAGCGTGCCAGAGCTCTCTGTAGAGAGCAGCTTCAGGGTCTACTATACAAACCAAAAATTAAAAAAAACTAAGAAAAGTCGGAAACTGAGACAAAGATCGGTTAGACTTAGTTTTATTTGCCTCACCAGCGACTGTTGGTTCACTGTAAACAACTTCTCCTCCACGATTTGNCTAGGTATCATCACGAGAGGACCAGCACAAGCGTGCCAGAGCTCTCTGTAGAGAGCAGCTTCAGGGTCTACTATACAAACCAAAAATTAAAAAAAACTAAGAAAAGTCGGAAACTGAGACAAAGATCGGTTAGACTTAGTTTTATTTGCCTCACCAGCGACTGTTGGTTCACTGTAAACAACTTCTCCTCCACGATTTGATTTCATAGAAACCTCTGAATTCGCCATACTTTTCTGTATTCTTAAAACCACGAAGAAGTCACTATCAGACCAACCCCTGCGTCCTTGTTTATTCTTAAATATTAATATTGCTTAATCTTTACATTAAAATGGAACCTTTTTTTTGTGTGAGTTCAATCACACTTGTTGGAGATGAGAAAGTGTGATTGATAAACCAAGTTTATGTAGAACAGAAAAGGAGATTAGATAGAGAGAGAATAGAAGATAAGATAAGATTTGTTGTATTGATCATTTGATATCCACAAATGTTTTTACAACTCGTTATTAAATAGGATAAGCCTCACTCTTAACAAAACGACATCGTAATATAAATTGAAGATTCTATTAAACTTTCCTTTTTAGTAAATTTTTTTTCTTCTTTATTTCTTCCTTCGTAAGCAACGTTCATTCTTTTCTTCGATCTATGCTTCCTTCGAATGAAAGCTAAGGGCATAGCTAACTTATCAGCGATATGACGGAACTTGTTTTGATAAAGATCAGAGTCTAGATTATTTTTATACTAAGGAAATACAGCTCTTCACACGGAATTTTGTATTTTATCGAAAGAAAAATAATTTTTTTTTGTAAGTGTAATTAGAAATAATTACACTTAATACTCATTGTAAAATGTCATTTTATTTATTAGTAAAAACTGCTATTTGGTAATTTAAACAATTTTATGTATATTTATTATTGAACATTTGATATCTCCAAATATTTTTACAACTCGTTATTAAATAGGATAAGCCACACTTTAACAAAACGACAACGTAATCTAAATTGAAGGCTCTATTAAACCTTCCTTCTCAGTAAGAGTCTTTTCTTTCTCATTTCACTCTCTTTAAGCAACTTTCATTCTCTTCTTCGATCTCTGCTTCCTTCAAATGAAAGCTAAGGGTATAGCTAACTTATCAGCGATATGACGTAAATTGTTTTGATAAAGATCAAAGTCTAGATTATTTTTATACTAAGGAAATACCATTCTTCACACGGATTTTTGTATTTTATCCAAAGAAAAATAAATTTTGTTTGTAAGTGTAATTAGAAATAATTACCCTTAATACTCATTGTAAAATGTCATTTTATTTATTAGTAAAACTGTTATTTGGTAATTTGAACAATTATATATATATATATATATATATATATATATATATATATATATTATAATAAAACAAAGAAAAATCAAATAAACTATAAACGTGAAGACAATAAATTTGGTAATATGCAACTATACTTACAAAAACATTACATTTCAAAATATTTGAAGAATAAGAATTTTAATCGTTTACATCATAAACTTATATCTTATCGTATTGGTCTTTACATATTTTAAATTATAATTGATCTTGTATTGAGTATTTTTTTACTTTCGAACTGACAGTTTATGTTTTTTTTTTAAAAAAAAATTGAATTTCCTCATGTTCTATCTGATAGGTTTGAAAATATAGTCTATTATTTTTTCATATTTTTGTCCTTATTTTCTGTTACATTTGTTTGTTGTCAAAAAATACAACTTCAATTTAGTTGATTGACCAAATTTTCTAATACAATTGTTTAAGTGTGCTTATGTTTTATTTTCATTATGTCATTGTATATTTTTCTAATTGGTTTATTTTGTAAACGAATTTCATTTTTTTTTCTTTGTTTCATGTCTATTTATTTTATATTATGTATATGTTGAATTCTTAGTATATATTTTATTTTTTATATAAATACTAAAGACATAGTGAAAATTTTAAGTCAGTGTGTAATATTTTTATTTTTTACAGTTTTAGAATACATTAATCTTAGATCTTGTGTTCATATTACTTAAAAATCATATATTTATTTTATATTAAAAACAATTTAATAAAATATTAAAAAAATTTAAATTATGTTTAGTTAAATTACATTAACTTTCATTATTTTCTTAAAACAACTTTCACTATTTCTTATTATTCTTTTAAACTATATATGTATATATGTATTTTGTCATTTTCTTTACTTTGATATTAAGTATATTGTAATTGTCAAAATAATAGTTGATTGAATTTAACATGAAATGTAAATCTTTTTATATGTTCATTTATTGAATTCATATATATATATATATTATAGTAGCTAATTCATTACAATAACCAAAACTATTTCAAATTAGGTATGCAACTTGAAAATCTAATACTAATTGTTAGCACTATTTATAAAGGTACATTTAAAAAAAAAAAAATCAATTGTTATTATAAATAATTTGAAAGAAAAACTATGTTTTTTTGAAATTAAAAACAATTTATTGGTAATATATAACAAATTACAATACATTATCACTAATTTTCGATTATTTTATTTTATTTATTAATATTCTAATAGTACTTAAAATTAAGGAAAATTTGCTAAATATGACCCAAAACTTGGTTTCAAATGCAAAAGTAAACTCAAACATGAATCAAATGCAAAAGTAACCTAAAAACCTATTAAAATTACAACCATGCTCTTATGAACAAACAAAAAACCGATTTTTGTTTTGTCTTTCTAACCCCCGTAACTATTCTATCCAGACGACTTTCAACTAAGTCGTCTGGACAACTTAGTTGAAAATCGTCTAGTATAGTTATTCTTAACAAATAATTTAAAAAATTTGTAACAAACTTTTAGATAAATGAAAAATTGAAATCATGTAATTAACATATGTTTTAAGAGATATAAATTAAGACATAACAAAATTTAATTGTTTTTAGCATAGATGAGGGAAAGTAGTGAGTCATGGTATTCACTGGTTTAGGGTTTGCCAACATATGTTGTAGTATTGTATGTGTTGCTTAGTGTTAGATTTTCGAAAGCATACATTTTTTTTGAAAAATTTAAAATTTACCTAAGTGTGTTTATTGTGTATAGTAAACACTATTTAAGTATAATTTGATTTTATAACATGGTTAGTCAGTTAATTTAGTCAATTTAGTTTAGGGTTTAGGGTCTGGACGACTTAATATCAAGTCGTCTGGTAAATATATTTAAGCCAGACGACTTACTTCTTCTTTATGTCGAGCTGAAATATAAGTCGTCTGGGTGACTGAAATATAAGTCGTCTGGTACCAGTTTATCTTAAAAATAATTTATAATTTTTGTAAAAAATATTTTGATGAGTGAAAAATAAAAATCATGTAATTGTAATGTCACACCACTACACTACCATGTTTTATGCCATAATGTCACACCACTACACTACCATGTTTCGTATAAATATGTGACCAGAAATTTAATATATATTTGGCGGCCGCAAGCAAGTGTTTGATGGACTTGGTCCAAGGACCGCCTCTGATCAGCAGTAATAGTAGTCATCAAGTTACATAAATGGCTCGTGAGATTAGAAACAGTTTTCAAAATTGGGAGAGGTAAACGCAGGAGTGACTTTTCGGTTATCCAGGAAACTAAATTGAGTCGTTTGAACACTGACGCACCATTCAAAATTCTCACTGTAGTATGTGGTGATCTCCATCATATCTCTCCCTAAATAGTAAATCACGTGGAAATTCAAAACAAACATATTTGTTAGTTTAGATTTAATATTTTTGTCATAAATTAAGTGTCGTTTTAGAGTTTCGAGATAAAATTTATTAGTTTTTTATAATATTCTATTTTTTATTAGTTAAAAAATGGTTAGATATATAGTTAGTTATGGTTTTATTTTAAAAATATGTAAAATTAAATGTTTCCTTAATGTGTGCAAAAATACTGGTTCTCCCCTAAATACATACGAAAGTTGTAGTTATCTAAACTTGGAGACCATTGGATAGACATTTTGGCGATTTTACAAATTATTATTCGCGAATAAAGTCCAAACTCTAATGGGCCAAATAATTTGTAATAGCCTCTCGTAATAACGGGCCTGCTGAATATATTTTTAATAACAGTGAGATAACGTTTTAATTTCTTTAAAAAAATATCGGTTTTCGCCGACGAGTTAACTGACACTCCGGTATCGGAGATACGATGGCGTCAACGATGTTCAGGAGGAGATACTTCGTTTCGCTACTTCGCCGATCATTTTCCGACGACGCTTCATCCGAAATCGCGAGGATCCTCAACAAGGCGGCGAACTGGCGCGACGCCTTGGAATCGGCGGAGATAAACCCCGACGTCGTTCTCTCCGTCTTGCGATCAAAGCGCGTCGACGATCCAGCCAAGCTCCTGAGTTTCTTCGATTGGATCGATTCTCAGAAGGTCACGGAGCAGAGACTCGATTCGTTTTCGTTTCTCGCTTTAGGTTTGTGTAGATTCGGTAGTTTAAGGGAATCTCGTAGTGTTGTGGTGAGGATGATCGATAGGGAGTGGCCTGTAGGTGAGGTTTTGAGCTCTGTTGCGAAGTGTTCGAGAGAGTTGAGTGATAATGGAGGAGGAGGAGGTGTATATGGGATTTTGATTGATGTGTATGTTGAGAGAGGTTGTTTAGATGAAGCTGTGTTTGTGATTTTAAACAGTAAGGATTTGGTTGTTGATTTGTCAAGATTTAATCGTTTGTTGGATGTGTTTTTGAAGAGGAATCGGTTGGATTTGTTTTGGGAAGTGTATAATGAGATGGCTGAGAGGAAGGTAGTGTTTGATGTGGAGACTTATGAGAAGTTGATTGTTGCTCATTGCAGAGGTGGGAATGTGGAGTTGGCGAAAGGTGTTCTTGTTGAAGTGGAAGAGAAGTTTGGGATGGGGAGTGTGACTGCGTATGGTTTGGTAATCGAAGGGTTGTGTAGAAAGGGAGGTTTGGATGAAGCTGTTGAGGTGAAGAAGAGGATGATTTGCAGAGGGTTGGTGCCGTCGAAGAAGTTGTTTGATATGCTTGTAGGTGGGATGTGTAAGGGGAAGAGAGTAGATGATGCTAAAGCGTTGGTGGTAGAGATGAATAGCTTTGGTGTGTTTCCTGATAATTTTACTTACAGTGTACTGATTGAGGGTTTATTGAAGGGGAGGGATGCAGAGGCTGCTAATGGACTAGTACATGAGATGGTTTCTCTTGGGATGAACGTTGATCCTAAGATTTATGATTCTTTTATTTGTGTGATGTCAAAGGAAGGAGCGATGGAGAAGGCAAAGGCTCTTTTCGATGGGATGATTGCGTCTGGAGTGACACCAGGTGCTCGAGCTTTTGCTAGTTTGGTTGAGGGATACGTGCAAGGAAAGAATGCACTTATGGGTTATGAGTTACTTGTTGAAATGAAAAAGAGGAACATTGTCATATCTCCATATACTTATGGTGCAGCGGTGAAAGGCATGTGTTCTTGTGGGGATCTTGATGGAGCTTATAACATTGTGAAGGATATGGGTGCAAGCGGCTGCAGGCCCAATGTGGTTATATACACAACATTGATCAAAACTTTTCTCCAGAAAAGTAGGTTTGGAGATGCAGTGAGGTCGCTTAAAGAAATGAAGGAACAGGGGATCGCACCAGACACGTTTTGCTACAATTCCCTTATAATTGGCCTTTCAAAGGCCAAAAGGATGGACGAAGCAAGATCTTATCTAGTTGAAATGGTTCAGAACGGATTAAAACCTGATGCGTTCACATACGGGGCTTTTATCAGTGGATATATAGAGGCAGGGGAATTCGCATCCGCAGAGAAATATGTAAAAGAGATGCTGGAATGTGGTGTGGTTCCAAATAAGGTCTTGTGCACGGGTCTGATCAGTGAGTATTGCAAAAAAGGAAAAGTAATTGAGGCTTGTTCAGCATTCAGATCCATGATTGAGCAAGGGATTCCAGGGGATGCTAAAACATACACTGTTCTTATGAATGGTCTCGTGAAAAACGGTAAAGTAAATGATGCGGAGGAGATTTTCAAGGATATGCGTGGAAAGGGTATAGCACCTGATGTATTCTCTTACGGTACACTTATTGATGGGTTTTCTAAGTTGGGAAATATGGAAACGGCTTCTCGTATTTTTGATGAGATGGTTCAAGAGGGCGTGACTCCTAATGTCATCATATACAACATGCTGCTTGGTGGCTTCTGCAGGTCTGGTGAAATCGAAAGAGCTAAGGAGATTTTTAACGGAATGTCAGGAAAAGGTTTTCCCCCTAATGCAGTGACATACTGTACAATCATAGATGGGTGTTGCAAATATGGGGATCTAGAAGAGGCCTTTCGGTTATTTGACGAGATGAAAGTAAAGGGATTAGTTCCCGACAGTTTTGTGTATACGACACTTGTGGATGGGTGTTGCAGATGGAACGATGTGGAAAGAGCTATAACAATCTTCGAGTCAAAAGAGATGGGTTGTGTTTCTTCTACAGCCCCTTTCAATGCTTTGATCAACTGGGTTTTGAAGTTTGGAAAAGCAGAACTAAAAGAAAAACTGAGAAAAATGGTGATGGATGGGTCGCTTGATAAGCATGGCAAGGCCAATGATGTAACATACAACATCATGATAGATTATTTATGCAGGGAAGGAAATTTAGAAGCTGGAAAAGATCTTTTGCAAGACATGAAGAAGGCAAACCTGATGCCTAGTGTTGTAACTTACACATCTCTTCTAAACGGGTATGATAAAATGGGTAGAAGATCTGAAATGTTTGCTGTATTCGACGAGGCTATCGCCTCAGGAATTGAGCCAGACAGCATAATGTATAGTGTCGTCATTACTGCTTTTCTGAAAGAAGGGATGAAGACAAAAGCACTTGCTTTCGTGGATGAAATGTTTGCTAAGAACGCTGTTTTGGACGGGTGTAAGCTAAGTATGTCAACATGTCGGGCTCTACTCTCTGGTTTTGCTAAAGTGGGAGGAATGGAGGCAGCTGAGAAGGTTATGGAGAATATGATTAGACTCAAATATGTTCCGGAGTCTTCGAGTGTCACTGAGTTGATTAATGAGGGTATTTCCTCAAACGAAAGGATGGAAGCAGATGCTGCTCCATAGATTTAAGATGGGAAGCCAAAAGCAGATAAATTACTTCCTTGTTCTTTGTATAAACGAGACGGCTGGTTTACGGCAAATTCTTGATCGACTTGAAATTTCCAGAAGGTAATATTGATCATAACCTGATCTATTCTGCTTCGTCCTCTCACTTTTTGATCCTCTTAAACTGAGTACCACCAGACGAATCTTGACAGTCTCCATCTTTTTCTGAGTGTCAAATATTTGTTTTGTGTGAACGGATACAGGTGTTGCCTCAACCTAAGGCAAGCTGGTTGGGCATGATATGTCATTGTTTATTTGTTAAGTTACCGTTGAGAACTTTGCATGGAAGAGCCTATGTCTGCTCAGAAACTCTTCATTTAGTTCAGAATGGATTTGCCTTCACATAGTCATCATTGATGACACTCTGAAGTTGATGATGATAAGAGACGCATCGGAGCTGTTAAACTGCAATTTCCTCCATTTCTTAGAGAAGAGGGATCATGTCACAAAATCTGCATTTTCAGTTTTTTTTTCAAGATGTACTAAATGTTACATTGATGAATTGAGAATACAGTTTTTGGTTTAAGAATTGGTGAACAAAGAACATTCTGTAAACACAGGACCTGGTCCAAATTCCAAATAAATGAAAATTAAAGTCAGATTTGTCATATTGATGAATTGAAATATGTCTGGCGACCAAAGCAGGTTCTCGGATAGGCAAAACTACAAAGTTGTGTCTGAAAACATAAAGCAGAGCAGAACAACAACAATGGTGTCTTTGTCTTTTCATTACGCAAACAACAAAACACAGAGGTTTCCATCTTACAGAACATACAACCCCATACAAAAAACACCATATGTACACCAGAGTATATCATCAACCTATCAAGCACCAAAGAAAATCTACATGTATTATTCTTCTAAGCTCTTCATGAACAAAACAAACTAACAGACGAAAAGTGTTCAACAACAGAAACACTCTTCTAGTGCTAATACCGTTTCTTGCTCTCTGCGTGATAAAGCAAATCAAATGTTTATTTTTCAATTCATCAGATATTAGTTATCATCTTTTGGAGTCTGTTAATAATGCAATTAGGTCGCTGTCATCAAGGTCTGCCTTTAAAGCATATCTGACAGGTGTGTTACTGTCTTTATCAACAGCATTTGGATCTCCTCCCCTGTCATCATATCATTTCACCAGACTTATAACATCTGTCAAATTTTCATACCAGTTAAGAGTGCTAAATCATATGAAGTTTTACCTCAGAAGTAGCAACTTTGCAATCGCATATCTCCTGCTAATAATACAATGATGAAGTGGAGTCCGACCTTTTGAGTCTATTGCATTTATCTTCGCACCATACTGAAGCAACAACTCCACCATACCTATATCCGCATAAAGACAAGCGAGATGAAGCAAAGAACAGTCCTTTGAAGTTTCTTCTCTGACCATACTTTCCCCCTCTTCTTCAATTTTCGAGTTAGAATATCCTTCTGGATTCTCCTGAAACTCCTCTTCAATTCTCTTGAACTTGGCTTTGAGTGTTTCCTCCTTCGCTTCCAGTTGCATCATCTTTGATAAAGACAAAGACACCGTGTAGGAAGCTTGTCCACGTAGTGCATTCACATCTGTGTCAGAGCAGACGATGTGCTTGTAAACTGATTTCTTGTCGTTGGCACGGACATTCTCCCAAATCTCTTGTAAACTGTCTATTCCTTGTCGGACAAATATCCTCTCTGAGTACTGTAATTATACATTAAAATTAGATTTATTACAAAAAAAAATTTCTTGTTAACTCACAGGCTTTATTTAATACCTTAGCATGGATGAAAAGCTCTTTAACAGATATGGGATCAGTGACACCAGGCTTTCTTGCAAGTAACTTTCTTGGAGTGCTAAATAAATGGAAAAATATGTAAGAAAGTAATTTCGTATCCGAACAAATACAACTGATGAGAGTAAGTAGCTACTTACCCTGAAGATCTACTTGCACTAGAAGATCTAGTCTCTGAGTTTAACAACTCTTCCCACACTGAGTTTACATATACGTTACCTAACGATTGGAACAACGTCAACACCGATGGTTCCCATACTTTAACATCAAGCGTGAGTGATCTGACCTGCACGACAAGGTTGAATACTTCATACCAAACTTTGTATAGCTATTCAATAAATGGGAAGTTCAAGACTGAGAGTAGACATGGGCGTTCCGTGTTTGGATTCGGTTCGGATGAATTGAATTTTTTGGGTACTATGTTCATAACTTATAAGTCTTACTTGGGTTTTACTACTTCTTGGATTGGGTTGGGTTGGATTGGATTTGGTTCCTTCAGAATTCAGTTTGAATCGGACTATAACCAAATTCTGAAAATAGCCCAAACATTTTAGAAAAGAATTTTTTGAAATTGATTAAAACTACTTAAAATATATAAATTAGTCACAAATCTGACTATAACTGACTAGACTAACTAAAAAGTATTAAAATAACCAATAAAATAAACTACAATTTTCTTTAAAAAAATGTTCTAAAATGTCTAAACTATCTTAACATTTATAAAAATGAACATAGTTAACTAATTCCGAGTATTTCGAATCGGAACCTACTTCGGATCTCGTATCGGTTTGAGTTGTACCCGGATCCAGAAGTACCTAACTCTTAACTTTTAATAACAGTTCCGGTTTAGGGTAAAAACGTCCATGCCTAAATGAGAGACTGAAAAAGTGATAGGATTTTAATTGGCTTACCTTTGAAATGTGAACACCAAGGTTACGATGTATACCAGAACATTCAATACATATGAGTACTCCAAGATTCAAAGAAGCCCAATCAGGTTCAGGAGCACCACAGTCTGCACATTTCTCATTCCCCAACACTTTCGTCAACACATCAATAGGCGTCTCAGTCTTTCCCATATCATAATGTTGCTGCAAACACCCTGAAAACCTCAAACGGTTTCCTCCTGTCATGGGATTCTCCACTGTGTACTCTCCATTCTCTGCCTGCTCGATATCATATAGATCTGCTACAGAACCGGACTCACTTGCTGAGTAAGTATCTCCATCCATTGTAGAAAGACGCTGATACATTTGCAAGTAAGTGAAAACAGACACAAAAAAAGATTCAGCACTAATAAGCATATAAAAAAACTTTTACCATTATTGTTCTTTCAGGTGGCTGAGAACTTAGCAAAGAAGTAGTAACTCCAGTTATCTTCTCAATCCAGTCCATTTGATCTTGCGCATTCTCTGCCTACATCAGTAACAATTTAGTAAGGTAAAGAAATAAAGAATTATCAGTGTTCTTCCTAATATATATTACCTGCAATGTATAAACTTTTCTAGGGGAAATAATTCGAAAGCAGAATCTTAGATCAGTCTGATCTGCATCAACTTTGATCGTTGAGGTTAGCAGGTTCACAGTGAGACGTGCAACTGGTTTCTCATCGTGAACACCGCCGTGATAATGAGAAGACAGCCACCGACTTAGCAGGCCAGGACCGTTTTCTGAAGTCACATTCCTATTAATAGAAGACCTGTTCCCATTTCCCTGATAGATAAGAGCTTAAGTATAGATACAATACATCACAAACGTAGTTGTAGATATGCTTTTGAAACTTACTGAAGACCAGTTCCATGGCTTGCGGTAATAGTATAGCATCCCACGGCTGTCAAGGATGAAAAACCTTCTTTTCCAGTCACCTCTCAAGTTGGAAGAACGTTTAGATAGATACCCTTGTCTTATAGTCTGAACCTGTAAGGAGAGTAACGTCAACAAAAATATAAGACAAAAAACAGTATAAAGAGGGCAGTTATAAGAGGTTACCTTTCCTTTTGCAGCAGATTGCATGACAGCTTCGATGACTTTTTGTGAGTTTCTTGAGTTGTGTCTCATCAGGATGCCATCCCTTGTAGGGGAACCATTTAAGTTTCTAGCTTCTCTATCAACTTGTCTCTTGTATTCTTGCATCCTTTCATTAAGTGATGCCATTTCATAGTTTGTACATTCTCTAGATTGGTGTGCATAACTCAACACCTGCATTAAAATTACAATTAAAGGATAGAAAATTAAAAAAAAAAAAACAAAAGAATCATGTGTTACAAAGAGTCTTGTGTATTTTTGCACACCTGATTAATAAAAGGCTCCATTTGATGTAGTAGTTCATATCCCTGAAAGAAAGAATCACTTGTGAGAAACCAAACCAAGTAACACAAAACCAAGCTGAATGGTTCTAAATATAGTAAGCTTGCCTGTTTGAAGAAACGGAGATGAGCATCCACTGTTCCGCTGACAGCTTCCAAGAACTCAAATCGCTTTTTAGCTTCAGCATTAGAGAGTGCACTAACCTGACCATGAAAGAAGTAAGCATACATTTAATGTACGGTTACAGTTAGGATTAGAAATAAATTAAAAAAAGTGGGTTACCAGATGAAACCGGGCTTGCTCAAATGCAGCTCTTGCACTATGTAAGTCCTGAAAATGCCCTCTCTTACCAAAGTTAGTAGTTACAGTGAATGTTATATATGACTCTAGAGGATGTGTACATTACCTCCTCTATTGTTGCAGCCACATCCAATCGTGTACTCTTTCTTAATGAAAGAAACTTCTCTCGTGCCTGTTTCACTCAGATGCACTTTAATGAAGACACAGTTTTTTCAAACATAAATGTACTTATTAGTTGAGATATTATGAAGTCAGTTAAGGCACCTGGTCGTATATAATTGAAGCTTTGTCAAACCGTTTACGTGCTTCCTGGTGTGAGACAATTAAAAAGATGAATATAAGTCTCTGAAGCAATTTGAAAGGATTTTAATCCAATGTATTAGTACAAAGTGTACCTTAATTTCTTGGACATCAACATTCACAAACTGAACCAACCTGTCATTCAGAATATTCTCTACCTGAAAAGCATGTTCAACAAAACCAAATTAACCCCAAACTCAAGGAGACTAGTTCAGCTAGTAGATAGATAACTACAGTTCATCTCTTGTACAGGTGGCAAAAGGGATAGCAGTAGTAGTAGTATTACCTGGGAACGAAGAACTTCCTTGTATGTCCCAATTTCTCGAAGAGCAACAGTGAATTTTGTCATTACAGGACCTGAGAACAAAAAAATGAACATATATCTTCTTTGAGATAACAAGGAAAAAGAGAAAGAAGAAAGAAAAGTACCTCCAAAAGCAACACCGATGGGATCATTATGGCCACCTCCAAAAGATTCAAGTGCATTTACAAAGTCAATATCTCCATCATACCCGTCTCCAAGTCCCTCCCTAATAATAATTAAACCAAAGAAAAAAAAATCACAATCTAGAGAGATATATATAAATTCTTAAGAAAAACAGAGTATAATGTTGTTGTAATAAGAAAGAAGAGGGATTTTACGTGTATTTTGTGCATTCTTTGTAGAACCTTAAGCATCGCATTCCAAGCAAATCTGCACTCTCTTCCATACATTGCATCTGTTGCAATACCACAAAATAAAAATAAAAAATTTAGTTTATAAATCACTAAAACTCTAGTGCAGATTCAACACAACTTAGAACAAAAAGCATGACCACTCAGAACAGCAGAGAATAAGATCAAAGAACATCTTAATTCGAAGTCAACTCTTAGATTTTGATATGTAGACAAAAAATACATCACAAGCAACATAAATTGCGAGTTTTATACCAGAAAAAAAAAAAAGCATTTCCAGTAAAATCAATCTTTAAAAGTGTTCCTGATACATTGCTTTCATCCACAATGCATATTAGTTATATGTCATTATTCAACATTTGGCGATGAAGAAAAATATACAATTGCCCTCCAAATTCAAAAAAAAAGAACCTGTTGACGAAACATGGGGGAATCATCGAGCTTAGCGAAATGCATCCTTGACTTCCACTGGAGACTCTCAGGCAGAGAAAAATCAGAATCAGAAGCTCTTAGTTGGGGATTAGGGTTGTTGTTGTTGGTTGACAAGTGGGGAAAAATGTGATCAAAACAAGGGAACGAAAGATCGTGCGATGGAGAAAACAAAATACTCTTTTTGGTGTTTTGTGATCGTGTTCGTACAAAACCCTTTGAAACCTTTCATGGCTGTCACTCTTTATATTTATATATTTTATGAAATGACATTTTATATACGCTTAACCTGCCACCGTTTAATGATTTGTTGGAGGAGACTATAATTGATTATGCAATAAGACTCTGAGGCATGAGCCATCCATGCGCGAGTCCACATTTGTTTAGAAGTATCTACTTCGCTTTACACGGCAAAATAGTAGATTTAAGAGGCAGCAAATCCAGGAGCAGTTGACAAAGTTAAATTATTAATATTTTGATAAATTTAGGATGTTAAAAAAAAACACAAATCACGATATTTTATTATTAAATAACATATATATATAAAAGCATAAATATTTATTTATCTATATTTTTCATAGAACGGCAAGAGAGTAATAGTAAACACATTTGATTCCAACGAATATCCTGCCGCCTATTTTCTTCTGCTAAATTTAAGGTCAAGTAAATTCAGAAAACCACAAATACCGCAACTCTTTTTTTCGGCCAGAAACAGTGGCCTTTTAAACAAATTGCAGAAAACAATTAACTGTCCAAAACTTCAAGTCTCATTAAAAGAATAGCAAAATGTAAATCTCGGTCTAAATTGTGGTTCAGAATGATCTTACGACAAAAAAAAAGAAACAGGATGGTTGTTCAGAAGCTAAAGAACAACAGGAAGTTTGAGAATATGGTAAAAAAAAAAAAAAGGAGAAACCGAATCAGAGATTCTTTTTAACCTGAGGAAGAAGACTTTTTCAGCCCCAGAGACGACTAATGAAACCTCTCTGGACTTTCTTCTTCCTTTCGTCAAGTACCGGGAAGTCAATGCAATTGTAGGCCAAGTCTAGAACAATCGGGTTACGAGGTATAGACTGGAATGCAGGAGGGAACCGTTCGATCTTTGGTGCCATTTTTGTGTTCGCATCTCCAACTGCTGATTCATACATTTCCAGTTTATCTACCAGGTATTTCTCCACCTGTGGTTTGATTATGAGACATTGCGAGATTAACAAAAATGACATAACAGCAAGATGCATAACGTGAGATGGGGATGTTTTATACCATTAGCATTAAACATGAGGTAAAATAGTGAGGTTGTACCTTAGTGGCTGTATCGTTTAGAGATATAGTTGAGATTTTCTTTGACAGATTCTCTGGCGCCTTCTCTTCCTCCATGATCCCTGTCGCGTGTTCTATGCAACTATTAGCTCTGCATTCTTTGCTCAGTGCCTTCAGTTCCTGGATTATTCCCTGATAATAATTGGAGAAAAAAAGAAGTCAAAAATTAATATTACTTGAGATTATAATATTTATGGTCTGGGCATGCACCGTGCCCAATGAGGAGGTATAGAGCTACTATTCAATGGTAAATGAGGAAAGACAAAATAAAATGATAAGTGGATACCTCATCTTTATTTGCTATGCTCTGAAACTTGCTCAGGGCATCTTCAGCAAGAGATCGAGCTCGACAATATAAGGCATAAGCCTCAACCCTTTTTCCTGCTAGGCTATATGACTTTGCCAAATAGAAGCACCTGAAATGTGATTCCAGAATATATCATAAGCTAGCTTACTCAAGGCCGATGAAAACTGAATGCATTGGTAAGTACGTTGAAATAACTTTTCTTATTCCGTATACTCAAATGGGAAGAACTGTGTGAGCTAAAGTATCTAATAAGTGATTCTAGAAAAGACAAAAAAAAAGTAGGTGAAAAGATAACTGATGGGGGGTATGATTCCTAACTTAATGAATACAACTAACTCATATTAAGGATTGGATAAACGGCTTTGAGGAGCTTAACTCTAATCAAAGATGCTAAATCAAATAAAAGATATAGGGAGGCCAACTCAATGGCAATCACCCGACACAAATACAATAACGTGGAAAAAGAACTAAACCTTTCAGCACGAAAGGCTAAGCTTTTGCGCTGACACTCTTCTTCGAAGGCAATCTCTTCAGGTTTCCTGTCTCTTCCAGAGCTAATGAGGTCAGAAAGATCAGCGACATTCTGAAAAAAAAAAGAAAAAAATAAATAAAGGTGAGGTCTTCTAGATGGTTTAACATACAAGATTCGCTTCTGAAGAAAAAAAAACAGGTGAACAGTGGTTAACCTGTAACAGAAGGTCATACAATCGAACAAGCTCTTCAGGCTTGGTAACCTTTTCAGTTTTCTCATCACGTTTCTTGTTCAGTTTACTCTTTGCTATTTTAACTAACAACTGGTTCCTTTCAATGGTTCTTTGTCCTAGCACAGCTCCAACAGCTTTGTCCAGACCATTCAGATCATCTTTAACAGATTCAGCATTTCCTGCACTTACCTAAAAAAGTATACTGCTTGTTAAACAAGATCAGCAGGGAGAACCAAAACAATAAATCAGCGTATCTACTGTAAAACCACTCACCAAGTCACTGCGTATGGTGCTCCTCGCATCATTATATGCAGTGAATAATTTATCATACATGGTCAGCTTTTTCTCAGCAGGGAGAGACTCTGCTCCTGGACCCTGTAGCTCCTTCTCAAGATCTTGTGCTGAACGAAAAAGGAACAAAGAGTAAGAGCCGCAGAGAATACAATCAAAGCAGGTTATATTAAGAAGGTAACGCATAACAGTAACTACATAGTAAAGGCAACAAATATTGTCTCAGATCATAATTTGTCCGCAAAACTGATTAGTTCAAAAAGAGGGAAACAGAAAAAGTTACTCGAACCTTTTAATATAGAAACCCGAGATTTTGGGTTGGAAACTGGAAATCTGTAGCCAAGCCAATTAAACTCTGTAAGAGATGCAGCTTGTTGAGATCTGGCCTCTTCCATAGCAGCCTATGTGACAGTGAGCAATATACATCATATTAATACAAAATGTCCGAGAGATCTGAGAAAGAGTTAACCACTAAACCATTGCAAAACATTCAAGAGTAGCCAAGATCGTATACATGTAATTAGTATTTATGTGTGCTGGTCACAGGTGATAAGCGGACTCTAAGCACAATAACAGATGGAAAAGCTAACAAACAAAAATGTTATGCTTCAGTAATTATGCGGACTATTGAAACATGTATAAACAGTTAATCACTTGCTTCGGTGGTGAGGCTAACAGAAAGTGATATTTGTACGTACCTCAATCTTTGCTTTGAAAAGATCCAATGCAGGACCTTCCATCTCGCCAATCTGACGTAGTTCAGATGTCTGCAAGTTTGTTTTGCCGATTTTGAGTAGGCAGTATCGAATACTGGGGTCAAGCTCCTCAACCCGTTCCCGACAAAGAACTTGGTTCTCCAGATCACCATATTTCCCGAGTTCCTCGTAAACAGCACTGCGACATCAAATAATTTTCAGAAACAAAACCTACCAAATTGCAAAAAGAAGACCAGATACTGAACAAAGACAAACCTGGCGTTTTTGAAACATGCCAACGCAGTTTCCCAATTCTGATCTTGCTCAAACAACAGGGTGCCTTTCATATACGAAGCATATGCCTACAAAAGAGTAAAATAAAGTATGAAACACTCATGTCCTGCGTTTATAGTATACTTTACAGGAATCCCCCAAGAAAAAGCTTAAAACTGAGGTGTTCTCATCTTCCATTCAAGGCAGTGGATATGTCAGATAAATACCTCAGCTTCCAAAGATGTCCTGGAATCCGTCTTAATAGAGGACAGACTCGAGAAAAGCGAAGCCCATTTCACTGCCTTCCTCAACCTACCAATTAAATATATCCTCTGCCTTGCATTAGGCCCATCCGGTAGCTGCCTCTTCTCCATCGCATGACTCCACGCTCTTTCCGCCATATAGAAAACCACATGAAGAAACCTAATTCCAATCAAGAAATAACATTAAAATCAATTATAATGAAAGCAAAAACTGAGCCTTCACAATACTTCAATGTTAAGATTAAACATAAAAAGCCAGGAATTTTATGCAACACATCTCAAACAACGAAACCTTCAAGTTGGAAGGATAATTATACCTAACATCAGTGACAGTTGATTCAAGAATGGCTCGGCGAGTGTATTTACCACGTCCATGAGTAAATTTCAACGACTTGTATAGCCTCCTCAACCGTGCTGAGCAGTACCTCCTACACAACAATTAAACATTAACATTAACTGAAAAAAAAAACGTCTACGCCAATGAAATTAGGGTTTTATATATATAAATACCGGTAACGAGTATAGTCACCACGACGCAGACCATGTTGCGCCTGAGAAGATTTCATGATCTGCAAAACTGAATAATTCCAAACGCATAGATTCACTACCAACGGCCAAAATTCGAGATTTACAGACATGCAATTGAATATGTATATATACTAACCGTTCATCGAGAATCTCGGAATGATCTGTTCAGAGCCGTCGGATTTGGGATCGTCGATCTCCATCGCTGACATCTCGTTCTCCTTCTTCCCCATCTACTAAACCCTAGCTTAAGCAAAAATACAACCAATTGATGGATTCATCGAACAAAAACACAGCAATAACAAATCGTCAACAAATGTAAGGCGGATTTAGCTTAAACAGTTACTTTTTAGATCTCGCGGTGGTGAATATTGGATATTCTGATGGCGATTTGCGACGGCGAGTGTGTATGTGATGGGAGCGAGTTTTTCAGTTTTCGAGCGATGACGAGTAAGAGAGGGCGAACAGGTGGGCTAATGTTATGGAGTTTGGTAGTCTTGTTTTATCTGGGTAGATATGGGCCTAAAGCCTTATCAATGTAGGCCCATATGATTAAGTATATCTTTGCAACAGAGATTTGATTTGGGATATACTTTACCTTTTTTGAAAGATTGTACAAAGACCATTACAAATTTTGTTAAACCTATATGAATTTTTATGTAGTCATTTTTAATGCTAGACAAAATCACTTTAAAATATCAGTAAGTTTCTTATATTGTTGGCTGTCTAATATAAACTTTTACCATATATATTATTTTTAACCCAATTTTACTAGTTCTTCAACAGCAACAAAAACAAATTAGTGGTTTGTAAACATTGATAATTGTTTTTTTTTTTGCATATTACGTTTGTCATGAAATAATAAAAAAAAAAATTAGAAAACAGTTAATGATACTTCGTTTTTATAAAGTTTTGTTGCCGTATATTATATGTTATTTTTAAACCTGGATTAGCGATGTATTTAAGGTAAATATATAAGTACACACTAGACAGGCCAGTGTAGATTGCTGACATAAATAAAATAACAGAGAAAATAAAATATTCTGACATTTTTAATGATTGAAAATCAATAGATAATTGATAAATAGACCGACGGAAATCTATAAGATAAAGGACCGGGTGGACCATATTAACAACCAAATAATTCAAAAATCATTATAATACATATTTAGTTAACTTATCCAATGATATAAAAGGTTTATATAATGTGCCATAATTCCATTGGTTATTGCATCTGTCTTGCTGTTCTGTCCAATGTGTTCTTCAAGATTTAGCACGTGAAGCCTTAATATAATTTATTTTCAAGGTATAGTTTCACCTCTTAAGCAGATGTCAAATCAGTGATGTACTATACAAATTTCTGCAACATTTGATTTTCCTGTACTGTTTTCTCATTCGTAAAAAGTAAAAACCAGTGTTTTTTTTTGTTGAGAAAGTAAAAACCGGTGTGTTGCTGATTTGAATTGTGTGTGGTCCTTAAACAATACTAGCATATATGGAATAGTTGTAACTTGTACGTCACACCATAGTAAGATTCAATAAAATATGATTCTCACTTACCAATGATCTCATTCTCAAGTTTTGAATATCTTTAGATGTTAACTTAAGTATCATAAAACAATAAATATTTAATAATGATGACTGTAGCTAAGTGATTCCAGACTTCCAAGAACGTAGGCATGTGAGACCAGCGTGACACTACAAAGTCTAATAACAAAAGAGGATTTTATTGAATGCTAATTCTAATCAAATCTCGCTTATAGATCTAAAAGCTGGAAGCCGGTCTGGTATTAGTTGTAATTCAACGCCGGTTAGATACGGTTAACCTCAAGTGGATCGATGAATCCAACGGCTCATGTGAATAAGGTGCACCGAGATTTTAAATGGTGAGTGGAGTAGATGACCACAGCCCGAGCGCTGGTTCAGCTTTTTGATGTGTAAACTAATGAAATACTGACACGTGGAGGCGTTGAGAAGAGCATCTTGAAGAATAAATGCTTTTCTAATCCTTTACGCAGCGCCTAGCAGCATTTAAAATACGGGACAGTGACCCTCTCTCACACGCCACTCTCAGTTTCATCCACTAGTCAGCTCAGCTTAGCCCGGTTCAAGTTATGTACTGTATCAATGTGAATCATCTACTCGTTATACCATATGATAGTGGACCACTACTATCGTATTAATACACTCATACCTCTGTAATTAAGGAGGGAGGAGAGATATACTCTACTTGACATTTTCAGAAGAATATATATTTTTAAGATAAAAAATGTTCGACGGAGATCCCAATTTAAAACACTTCATGAATCTTTAAGCAATGCATTTATACACAACAGAACACAAAAAAAAATTATAAACTTTTGTTTAGCTAGTAAATTGACAGACGAGAGATATCGTACACGACACTCACTTTCGGCCATATTCCAATGTTTCACGGTCGACTTGCTACGTGATTCCGTTCTGTGTTTTTTTTTTCTTATATTCTACCGTTAAAATCATGAGATAAAAGACAATAGTGGATGACTTTTCTCCCCATACCACTTTTTTTTTGTTTTCTCTATTTGGTAGTTCGAACCTGCACATGCTACATCTGGTAACGTGGAAAGTTTTGCCATCAAACCAAATCAAAAATCACAATCAAGAAAGAGAGCTAATGAGCGAAAAAATCGTTTAAAGATAGTATTGAACCAACGAAGCAAACATTATCTCCAAAAACTACTATGACTTTATGACAATTTATTGTTGCTTAGCTTATTTAGTAGCATGAGACTATAGTTTCAGACTTTATTTTGTACTTATGTTTTCTTTAGAAAGAGAAGAGTGTAACTATAAAAACATATCGATTTTTCTTCTTTTTAAATGGCTCCTCTTGAGTTCAACATCCACAACAAATAGATATTAAAAACTTAATCAAGAACAAAATGATCTTTCTCAAAAAACAAGTTTATATTCTCTTTGTTTCAATTTTAACTGTCATTGCGTTTTTACACACAGATTAAAAATCATTTAATTTTACATATATTTTTTAGAAAAAACACAATTAGTTATACATCTAATCATATTTAACCAGTAAAAAATAGAATAGAGATAAAATTAATAAATTTTATATTGAAATAATAAAACGATATTTATTTTAAAACAAAAATTTTATTCTACAACGACAACAAAACTGAAATGGAAAGAATATTAACTTATAAAATTATCAATATATTAATAATTAATTTATAGAGGTTAAACTGTATATATTATATAATAGCTACGTGTAAATTCCCAACTTCATTTCTACACTTTTTTGTCAACAATTTCATTTATACATTTTAATAAATAGTTTGTATATTAAAAACAAATCACACTTTGAAAAAAAAAAAGAAAAAAAAATCAATAAGTCCACATGTTCAGTAGTCGGCTCCTTGGTTATAAGCCGCGCTCATCGATTGCCGTCAAGACTCTCGTGTGAGTCCGTAATTTTTTTATTATTGCTTTTCAGTTTCAATCATAATCCTACGGCCCAGATTTAATCTCATACCATACAACTAGATCCACCCTACACACAACACAGCAGAGTCCTTCTCCTCTCCTCTCCTCTCAACTCTATTTTGTTTTTTTGTTTCCTCTCATTCTTTCTTTATTCTAAACCAACTAACCGAAAAAACCAAAAAAAAAAAAAAACTCTCTCTCTCTCTCCTCTCCGTTTCTCTCTCTTCGAGAGACTACCGGAACCCTCAGAGTCTCGCCGGAACTATTATAATAACCGCCGGTCACAGAGATTATTCGTTGGAAACAACGCGTCGTTAAGAGGAGAGGAAATTCAAAAAAAAAAAAAAAATTAGAGACAACATCGATTCACTTTTTTTTTTAAAATATTCTATTTGAATTTTAGGAATTAAATATTGTGCGATGGATGTGATTGGATAGAAGGAAACAAAAAGGAAAGGAGGAAGATAAAAGAGAGAAGAGCGAATCATTCTCTCTCTCTCTCTTCTTCTCTGTTGAACGAACCTCGCTGTTGCTCTGTGTTTGTTCTCTTCGTGCTTAAGAGGTTTACGAGATCTTTATTTATTTATTTATTCAACTGGTTTAGCGTAATTGTGTTTGTTTGTAATTAGGTAAGCTATTTGTATTTTTTTTTTTTTTAATTGGTGGAGCGGAATTTAGGTTTTATTTTTCTTGAATTAAGTTGCCGAAGTTTGTGAATTAGGTAGGAGTTGGTTCCATGTTTGCATAAAATGAGCTGAACAAGGGGATCATGAATTAGGTTAAATTGTAGTCTCTTATGGCTTTTTTTGAAAATACCTAATCATGTGTTTTCGTAAATGGAGTGGTTTAAGATAGTTCCTTCTTCTTCCTGGAGTGCTTATCTTGGATTTGGGGTTTGATTTTTGCTTAGTTGTGACTGAATTCTTGTGTTTTTTTGTTTGTGTGTCTCTTTGCTTGATCTATACTAGCTGATAAGTGAGTAATTGGGTCCTTATCATTTTTTTTTTGTTGTCTGGAAAGATCTTTCTTTGCAGTGAGAAGTGGATTTTTGTTTCTTTTGTAGATTTACTGGATTTTGGATCTAAAACTGGTTGTTTATCTTTCAGGGGAAGTGATATGGTTTGTTGAAAAAACTAGAAAAGCTACAGAAGAGATTTTCGTTTTTATTACTCGAAATTTTGTTGTCAATCTGCATGATGCCGTCTGATATAATGGAACAGAGAGGTGTATCAGCACCTTCCCACTTTCGTGAAGATACTCATATTACTTCAGAGGTAACTCTTGTTTTTTTTTTTTTTTAATTGTTTCAGGGTTTTTTAACTGTGTAGCACTAGAATTGGTGGATCTTTGTCACATGTGACATTATTTGCATTATTATCTGTGGTGTTTAAAACTGTTTTTTTTTTTGGTTTCTGAAATATACTTGTTCTTTTGTTTGGCAGAGGCAATTTGGGTTTGTGAAAACAGACCTGATGCCTGAAAACCAAGGGGGTCGTGATAGGTTTTCAAATCTGCCAAAGAGTTCCTGGATACCTGAAAGCCACCAGCTGAAGCCACAATCTAGCTTGTCTGGCGTGCAACCCTCTGTTAGCCCTAACGCAAGAAACACCACAAATGGTAGCCAGTGGGAAAGTAGTTTATTTTCCAGCTCACTGTCTGATACATTTAGTAGAAAACGTAAGCTACTGGTTCACTTTTCTGATGTTATTTATTATGTTGATTTTGTTTAATCTTCTAAGGAAAGTTTGTTAATCTAGTACATCCTAGTATGATCGTGAAAGTTTGTTTCTTGTCTCCTTTAACTTACCGTACTCTAACTACTTAAATGCCTCTACAAATTCTTGGTTTTTGCAGTACAGCTACAAAGAAGTGATATTCTATCTCCTACGTCTGCGAACACAGTTGTTACCCACCATGAGGAAGAACCCTCTGAATCTTTAGAAGAAATTGAGGCGCAAACTATTGGAAATCTTCTGCCAGATGAAGATGACCTCTTTGCAGAAGTGACGGGTGACGTTGGGCGTAAATCTCGTGCCAATGGAGATGATCTGGATGATTTTGACCTCTTCAGCAGTGTTGGTGGCATGGAGCTAGATGGAGATGTTTTTCCTTCTATGGGCAACAGAAACGGAGAGAGAGGCCGCAATAATTCTGTTAGCGAACATCATCGAGCGGAAATTCCATCCAGAACAATTTTGGCCGGAAATATCAGTAGCATTGTCGAAGACTATGAGCTGAAGGTCCTTTTTGAGGTACCGTATTTCAGCAGTCTTTTTTTGGTTCCCACAAATTCTTTATTAAGGAAATGCATTGGTATGTTGATATTCTGGATTTGATTACTTCGTACTGAGAATACTTTTACTTGTTCAGCAATTTGGAGACATCCAGGCTCTTCATACAGCTTGCAAGAATCGTGGTTTTATCATGGTATCCTACTATGATATAAGGGCTGCTCAGAATGCGGCGAGAGCACTCCACAATAAGCTGTTAAGAGGAACGAAACTTGATATTCGTTATTCTATCCCTAAGGTATGATTCACTGTTCTTATGAAAGATACTTGTGACTTGTCAGTTCTTGTGACTTATGTTGATTTGTATCTATCTTACAATTTTCTTGGTACCAGGAAATTCCTTCAGGAAAAGACGCTAGTAAAGGAGCCCTGTTGATTAATAATATTGACTCGTCTATTTCAAATGAAGAACTCAATCGAATGTTCAAATCGTATGGAGAAATCAAAGAGGTTTGTATATTGAGATTCTCCGTTTAGTTACTTTTCGGAGGTAGATTCTAATGCTGTTTCTGTGGTTTGCAGATTCGTAGAACCATGCACGATAACCCACAGATATACATAGAATTCTTTGACATCCGAGCGGCAGAGGCTGCTCTTAGTGGTCTGAATGGACTCGAGGTGGCTGGGAAGCAGCTTAAACTTGCGCTAATCTATCCAGAGAGTCCAAGGTGGGTGGCTTGTTATTATTATTTTTTTTCCCCTTGTTTGGCTGTGAACGAATACAAATCCTAAATCAATATGATTTGAACATGTGCCTTGTTGTTAAGTCTTTACAAGGATGCCAGTTGTGTTGATGTGTGGGATTCACCCTTTCTTTTTTCGTCATTTCAGTTACATGTCACAGTTTGTTGCACATGATGCTGACGGGTGTCTACCGAAAATATCTTTTTCTAATACATCATCTGGGCACATGGGTATGCTTTTGCATTCAACATTTGTAATTCTTTTTTTTATTGCATAAGTCGTCATCTTGGTACTCAAATCACCGCCGTTAAATATCTTTGTCTCAGGGAGACATTTCCCAGGAATAATTCCTTCAACCTCCATTGATGGTGGACCTATGCGGATTAGTCATAGTTCTGTTGGATCACCTGTGAACTCCTTCATTGAACGTCATAGGAGTCTCAGCATTCCTATTGGATTTCCACCTTCGGCAAACGTCGTCTCAGCCAGCAAGCCCGGAATCCAGGAGCATGTCCACCCTTTTGACAGTTCAAATATGGGGATCCAAAGCATGCCAAACCTTCATCCTCATTCTTTTTCAGAGTACCTCGACAACTTTACAAATGGTAGTCCATATAAGTCCTCGACAGCATTTTCTGAAGTCGTCAGTAATGGCTCGAAAGCAAATGAAGGCTTTATTGCACATAATGTTCGTGGAGTGGATAGCTTTAACGGAGGTGGTAAGCTCTTTATCTCTAAATTGCTACTGCTTTGATAATTTTTTTGAAGAATAGGGATGTTATGTAGGTGACAATTGTGAGTTTAAGAAGATTGTCTGTCGTAGCACACTATTAGGATGGTCCTTACAATTTTAGTCGACTGTGAAATGTGCTACAGCGATGAAAACTCTAGGTACTGTAGTCTCTAGACAACTGTTTTTTTTTCTAAGCATTCTTGGTGTAAAACTTCTCGTCCTGGGGAAAATATTATTAGTATTATGCTCTTAATTTCAGTCATCAGGACAGATCAGGTGGTGAAAAATGGTTGATTTGTAGTTGAATTGAATATGGCAGTTTTTTGTGTATGTCAACAGAATTGCACAATTACTGAATGCTATTAAAATTTTAATTTTGAAGATTGTGATGAGGTTTTTCTTCTACTGTCATACATGATATTGTTTTTACTCACTTTTAGTTGTTGTGGTCTTTTGACTGTAGGCATAGGGTCTCCCATGAATCAAAGCTCCCGCCGCCCTAACCTTAATTTGTGGAGCAATTCTAACCCTCAGCAAGCGAATTCGTCAGGTGGCATGATGTGGCCTAACTCGCCGTCTCACCTCAACAGCATTCCTAATCAGCGCCCACCTGTTACTGTATTCTCTAGAGCACCTCCTGTTATGGTAAATATGGCATCTTCTCCAGTGCACCACCACATTGGATCTGCGCCAGTATTAAACTCACCTTTCTGGGATAGAAGACAAGCCTACGTAGCTGAATCTCTAGAATCGCCTGGCTTCCACATAGGTTCTCATGGTAGCATGGGGTTTCCTGGCTCTTCACCCTCACATCCAATGGAAATTGGTTCTCATAAGTCCTTTTCCCATGTTGCTGGGAGTCGCATGGATATAAATTCCCAAAATGCTGTACTGCGATCTCCCCAACAGTTGTCTCATCTCTTCCCCGGGAGGAACCAAATGGTTTCAATGCCGGGTTCATTTGACTCGCCAAATGAACGATACAGGAATCTCTCTCACCGTAGAAGCGAGTCTAGCTCTAGTCATGCTGACAAGAAATTGTATGAGCTTGATGTTGACCGTATATTGCGTGGGGATGATGTCAGGACAACACTGATGCTTAAAAACATTCCTAATAAGTAAGTGAACTGAGTGTCTCTCTTTTATTCCTTGCTTATATATCTTTAGTTAGCTTCGTAGGTTGTCTGATGTATTCTTTTCCAATTGTTGACTCTCTCTTTTATGCTGCTATGGTTTAGGTATACTTCTAAGATGCTTCTATCTGCCATTGACGAGCACTGTAAAGGAACATATGATTTCCTATATCTGCCAATTGACTTCAAGGCAAGCAGGCGTCCCTCCTGCCTTTTTATATACTAAAGTCTTATGCAGAAGTTGGGCTTTTGACTTTTGTTTTCTAACCTATTTTTACCTTCTCGTTTCAGAACAAATGCAATGTGGGATATGCTTTCATCAACCTTATCGAACCTGAAAAGATTGTACCATTTTATAAGGTACTGTTGCTGCTTTTATATATCTTTTGGCCTTTTCTGGAAAAACATTGACTAAAAGTTCTAAAAACACTCGCAGGCGTTTAATGGCAAAAAGTGGGAGAAGTTCAACAGCGAGAAGGTGGCAACTCTTACATATGCTCGAATCCAAGGGAAAGTAGCTCTTATTGCCCATTTCCAGAACTCAAGCTTAATGAACGAAGACAAACGTTGCCGGCCTATTCTTTTCCACACCGATGGTCCAAATGCTGGTGATCAGGTGAATGTTATTAACACATCAGATAACATCACTTTGTTAGGTTCTCATTTCTTATTAATGACTCAAATTTGCACTCTCTTTGGTTGCACGTATTGAAATGGGTTCTTAGTGGTCTCATAAGCTCAAAGAAGTGGTGTGATGCTCAGTTATTCAATGAGAGATTGATTTGTTTCAAAATTTTCACCTTTGCTGTTATTATTTTGTAGGAACCATTTCCAATGGGTACCAACATACGATCAAGACCAGGAAAGCCACGGAGCAGTAGCATTGATAACCACAACAGCTTTAGCATCGCTTCCGTTTCAGAAAACCGAGAAGAACCTCCTAATGGAGCCGATCCATTCTTGAAGGAGAACTAACCAATGAGCAAAAACTAGCAGAGGTAAAGAAAGTTAAGGAAAACTGGAGAGAGCTAAAGATAACAAAAGGTTTATATTATAAATCATATCATCAACACACCCTAGAGTTCTGTAAATCGGGGGTGTTAAATTTTCCCTGACAAAACTCATTTTGCAGTGAAGTTTTTTTTTGTGTGGAGAGATCATAAACTTTGTTGACCACAAAACCTTCCCAGGTTGCTTCACCAGTTTTGTTGTATTATCAAAATCCTCAGAGAAATCTTCCAGAGTTTCTCTTTACCTTTTTGTTTTTTTGTTGTTGTCTTGTTTGGGGTTAAATTCAAGGATTTTTGGTTCGTGCTATCAATGTAGTAGTATGTAACAAGCCTTGGATTACATACAACTTCTTTGCTGGCTTTTTGTGGCCATTTCATGTTGTAACTTTTTTGGAGATCTTTTGAATGCTTCCTTTTTGGATATAATAGAAATGTTCCTAGTCTTCTTTTTTACATGATTGCATGGTCACCAGATGAGTCCGGAGACAGACGCATTGAAACAATGCAACTATTTTAGACATTGAGCAGTCAAAAACTGTAGAGAACTAATCTGTGTCTTTTCTAGTTCTGGCATGAGCGTTTAAACAGCGCCGGTTGAGTTGAGTAGCTCTGTTATAAGGTTTGGTGCTGTGAGAGGCAGTTTACTGCTAGGTTTCTCCATATTGATACAGTTGTTAGGCCATCAAAGACATGGAAGCTTCATAAAACAGAATCTCTAGCCGAACCATCCTTTCTCCACAGGATCTGACCACATTCTTCCCGTTACCAACAACTTATGGCACGACAAGAGGTTTACCGTCCCTAAAATCTCTGCTGTTCTTGAGCTACGCATACAGGCAGGAGTAGAGATTGAGAAGTTCCCATCAAAGAGAAGATCCAAACCTGTGTACAGCTACAGTTTCACAAGAAGGTGATCGCTGCAGCGCAGAGAAGAATAAGAAGAAGAGCTTGAAGGAATTAAGCGCTGAGACAATGGAGTCATGGTTTGGAATGGTTTCAGGGGTCAAAAAATTGATGGAGAGATACAAAGTGTGGACTTGTGGTTACTGTCTAGAGATTCAAGTAGGTCCAAAGGGACACAAAGTGAGGATGTGTAAAGCGACAAAACATCAGATGAGAGATGGAATGCACCCATGGCAGGAAGCTAGTATTGACGATGTGGTTTGCCCAAACTACGTGTGGCATGTTCGTAATCCAGATGCTTCTTCTGCTCTTGACAATAGCTTGCAAAGGTTTTACGGGAAATCTCCTGCTGTTGTAAAGTTGTGTGTTCAAGGTAGTGCACTAGTGCCTGAACACTACAATGAGACAGTTGATATAAAAAAAAGAGAAGAAGATAAACTCATGTTATATATTACGAAAATTAGGTAACACAGTTTTGGTTCTTTGTATCTCTCCCTAAGCTCTACTCCTTGCAGCTGCAATCTCACTACGCAGCTTCTCAATATCTTTAACTGCTCCAATTATATTACTCTCCATCTCCTTCAACTGCACAAGCTTCTCCACGTTCCCACTCTTCTCTACATCAAACTCTTCCCTGTCTCCATTAAAACCAAAAATGATCAAAAACCAATAAATCTTTTCAACATCTAAAAAGACAGTTTCCTTTTATCACCTTAACCTCTGATGCTCTTCTTTCAACCTCTCAAGCTCTTGCGTCGACGTCTCTAAACCCTCAGATTCTAAACAAACCTTCTTCAACTCCTTAACAGCCACTTTCACCTGTGAAGCCAACTCTTCCCTTTCTCTAGCCAACCTATGAGCTTCAATATGAGCTAACTGCAGCTCCCTCCTTATATTATCCCTATTGTTGACAATCCCTTCAAGCTTCACTATCTTCTCCAACGCCCCACGGATCTGAATCTCTCCGTCTGTTTCCGTCTTGATGATGTGAGCTCTAAGGCCCTGGACTTCGCGGTCAGCTAGGGATAAGTCTTCCTTGAGAGCCACGTAGGAAGCGGCTAGCTTACGGTTGTCGCTGGAGAGACGGTCTATCTCTGCAGCTCGAGCTGCGATCTTGTTTTCGAGAACGTCGGAGTGGGAGACACGGTTGCTGTCGGAAGTCTCGTGGTGGTGGTGGTGCCTTGATGATGATGATGATGTAGTTGATGATATGCCTCTGTTGTAATGCCTCTCTCTTGAAGACATATCTGCAAGGGAGAAAAAAGATTAAAGAATTAAAAAAAAGGAATATATTTTTTTAGGGCACAAATCCAGAAACTAGGAATCAAGAACAGAACCCTAACTAGCTAAAGGAGACAAAAGCAATTCAGACGCTAATCACACGAACCTGAAAATTTACAACTTGGGGGAGATGAAATCGGACACCAGCTTCGGTCTCTGTTTTTGCTAAATATCTTGATTTTGTTCTAACTAATTTTTATGATTGTGTTCTTTGTTGTTTTAGAAGCAATCACAATGTGGGCCGAGATTAATCTGTTAAGGCCCATTAGAATCTGACCCATTTGTTTCATCCATGGTTTGTCACGTGAGTTGCACACGACCGAAAGTCATCTTTCATGAACAACTGCGTATAGAAGGAATGGTCTTTATGGGAAGCATTGGTGGCAAGTTGGATATAGAATCTGAAGCATTTGATAAGAAATATCCAGCTCAGGTAATGTCATACCTGTTAGATTAATCAAAAACTGAATGTGGCTATGATTATTTTTTTTTATCTTCTTGATCTAATTAGCATGTTGGATTAAGAATTGTCATCCCTTGTAAGAAAGCAACTTCAAGTCTGCTATCTATGAGAATTACAAAGCGGCCACAAGTTTAAGCAAAAAATTTCTCCTCACCAAGTAATACACTTTTCCTTGATATTTACAAGACATGTTTTACTATTTACTTTTTTCTAATTTGAACACAAAGGATCATGGATTGCAGGTTATGTCTCTACTTCAGCATCAAAACAGGAAGGGGAAACTAGTCAGCGGCATGAGATCCCTGCTGGAGCCTATTATCACTCAGAAACACATGCTCAAGCTAGTGCATACACTCAGCAACCACAGCCTATAATCATACACCTTAAAACACATGCAAGAGAGCACTCTGTTAATTCTCGAACTCAGTTTAGAAACATGGTTATAGATTCAGGTGAGAAACAGTTTGATGCTGAAACCTCTTTGCATTATCTTTGCAGGATCTGGGAAAAAAAGAGCTATGCATATAAGGTTTAAGGTTTTAATTTCTGCGCTATAGTCCTCAAATCCTTATTCAGAATCACAAGTGCAA
Organism: Eruca vesicaria subsp. sativa; assembly: GCA_932364175.1. Classification (NCBI taxonomy): domain Eukaryota; kingdom Viridiplantae; phylum Streptophyta; class Magnoliopsida; order Brassicales; family Brassicaceae; genus Eruca; species Eruca vesicaria. The sequence goes on along the minus strand of CAKOAT010186266.1, from coordinate 309,268 downwards.
TTTGAAATGCAAATCTGAATGAGATACAAATTAGTAAAAACATATCTAAACGCCTTTATCACAAGCTCTCCTAAAACATTGTTTTATGTTTGATATTTTGGATTTGCTATTAAGAATATGTTTATTCACTCTTAAGATTAACTGACTTAAACGCAAAGATCTGTTGGTAGAAGAAGAAAGACTTTTTTTTTTGCTTTGGTTTTGAGTTAATCTATGGGGGGTCTTAAAGTCTCCCACACTATGTATATGATTGAGCACTTGCATTGTAATTCCACATGTTCTCTTGCTTTTTTCTCTAAAAAAAAAAGAAGAAGTATCTCCTTTTTCTTATTTCTCAAGGACTTTGATTCAGAGCTCTCTGTCTCTGTCTTTCTTTCCCCATATTGTATTTACATTTGCTTAGGTACAGTATGTACTTAGGTTCTGGTCCTGCTTTTTTTTTTTGATGATGTGTTTGTCAATGGTCCTGTCATTTTACAGCAGCTTCTGTACACAGAAAGAAAAAAAAACTGAAATGTGGAAAAAACATACAGAGTAATTATCCAAATGTGTAAAATATTCTAACATGAAAGTCCCTAACTATTTCCTACCGTCAGCTTAATGGCAATTGTCGTGTTTTTTACAACAAGTTACACCAAACATGGTCTGAATATTTTTCAAAAGCAACAGGTTTAAATGTAGTCTGAATTTTTCTCAATTTTTTTGTGAACATTTCTCAACAGTTTCTGTGAAATAATAATTATTCAGTAGAAGAATGATAACTACAATTGGCTAAAAATTGGAAAAGAATATATATATATATATATATATATAATTATTGAATAAAATTATTGACCCAATAATGTCAAGAAAAATGCTTATAATAGTTTTTTTAATTGTACTTTAGATGGAAATCAATTGTTCGACTTAATTATTACTATTATTTATTGGCCACGAGCCTATGATGTCACAATAAACAATGATTCTATTGGTGTACTGTAAACAGAAAACGAATGTTTCTAACAATATTAAATTGCTAACAAATGAATAAATAAACATCATTTAGATCAACTAGTCTTTACATCATATTTCCCAGAATGTAGTTAAGTTCTCCGCAAACCAATTAGCATGTGCCATGACATTGGCACCTTGATTTTATAAAAGCACCAACGCTGGTTAATAAGAAAATGTTAATCACCCTCTAAACAAGAATAAACAAAAGTTGAATGTCCACTAAGACTCGTTAATAAAAAAACAATTTGACTAAGACTCTTTCTGAGAAAGAGAGTTTCTAAGAAACTAGCTGAAAGGTTCTTGGATACTTCGTCTAAAAAAGAGTATAAAAAAGAGTTAGACGAGGGAGGCAGTCATTCAAAATAAAAAGGTCGTGTTAGCATAAGTGGGGTCCTATTAACTTCCCTGAATCTTTCTTCTTTGTTTGAATTGTCTCTTGTGTTGTTGTTCCATCCACCGTTTTCTATGGGTAACTGCTGCTCCGATGTCTCCTCTGGAGCTATAGCCGGCGTTGGTGGAACTGCTTCCTCCGCCAACCTCGGCACTACTAACGACGCCGTTGATCACTATCTCAACTCTAAAGGTTTCAACGGTCTCTTCTCTCACGTCGAGGTTCCCCTCTCTTACATCATTTAATCTCATTGTAGTTCCTATTCTGTTTTTATCTATTAGGTATAAAATATTCCACATCAGAAATTCAATGCGACCTTAAGTAATATATAAAGGGTGACGATATGTGGGATACATTATCCCTAATATTATCTATGCGGTTTATATTTGATATAATGTTGTTTTGTTTTTGCAGCTGTCGTTCTCTGCTTCCGATTTGCGAGACTGTGACGTGCTCTCCAAGGTTATTATCAGTGATGGAGCTTTGAATACAATATGTTATGTAGTGTCTATCAAGAGAACCGATGAAACATTTCTCTTTTTTTTTTTTTTTTTTTTTTTAATTGCAGAGTGATCCTT